>CM075941.1:57200426-57273007 GCA_038030265.1 Corythucha ciliata | reverse complement strand
AATTTACAAATAGGAAACTTACATAATTTCCTCTTCCGGTGTGACATACGTCATGCAGCACCCATACTAGCCAAAGGATTTCATACATTTTTCACAGTTCGACATTTGAAATAAAACTAAAAGGCATTAACTTTGATTTATAATTCAAAAAATAAACTGAAATGAATAAGTAAATAATGGGAAACTTAGCACACTAAGGCGTTCGGATGAGGTGGCAGGGTACTGGGGGAGGGATGCGATAAATACGAAGGTTCAGATAGGCGGTCTTCATCAAGGCAAACCCCCCAACCACTGCTCGGATTCCCGTCCACAGTGAGCAATCCAGTAGTTCTATATCTTTGGGTAAAACTGATGATTCGAGCACTGACAATATCGCACTGACTATTCATGCTTTAGAAATGACCAATCTGACATTTTGCGCCGTAAAAATGGCCAAACTGGCTATTCACGTCCTAAAATTAGTAATACCAACTCTACATATGTATAGCGGCCCACGAGATTCTTTAAAAGGTCCGAAACGGATGATTCATGTCCTGAAAATGCAAAATCGACCATTATCCGGCATCAAAAATGGCCAAAGTGAACCTCGTGCCCTGAAAATGTCTAAACTGACGATTCGTTCCCTAAAAATAGTAAAACTGACTATTTAAGTCCTAAAAATGGCATACTCGTAGTAGAAATTCACGGTCCAAAAATCAGGTTAATAGATCATTTGCGCCCTACAGAGGTTGCGCCCTACGGGTGCCGTCCCGGCCAAGCCCGGACTCGGAGGGGCCGAAAGGTCCCGTATTTGTGCTCCCATCACCTCCTTATTTGTGACATGGGTCACAATTGACACAGAAGGCTCAAAGCGTGCAAAAACCTGTAGCCGTACGAGCCTACATTGTCTGTTTTCCCTCGTTAGGATTCATCAAAACCGTACCGGTTTCGGCTTCTCGCCATCTTCTTCTCCATCCCATGGCAGACAATGTAGGCTCCTATAAGGTTACAGTTTTTTGCACCCTTTACCCACTAACCCTCGCAGTATAAGCGCTTCCATGGCCGTGGCCAGAGAGGGGCAGGCGTGGGCAGTTGCCCTCCCCTAGAGTCAAAAGTGAAGACTTATTGGGGCAGCTGCCCACCCCTAGATACCATCGGAATGCACAAATCCTTCACAGTCGCCACATTTTACGGTCACTAAAAAAGATCATTTCTCGACTTTTGTTCACTAAAAAAAAAAAAACAACTTCGAGAGTTTTTGCGCCCTAAAAATACATTTTCGCAGATTTGACTCAACCAAAAGGCAAATTTCTCTTTCCAAACCCCAAATTTTGAAAAAATTGTTTAACAATTTCGCGCATTTTGCCCTCAAAAAAACGTTTTACGTGTAACCAACTGCTGAAATTCACTATTCACGAATTTTTTCGCAGAAGCCGTGAGTTTCCATGGCTGGAAAATCAATTTTCTGCAGGTTGCCAAATTCAACAAATAATTTTGCTGATTTTTCACACCAAATAGACCACTTTCGTAGCCGTGGGTCTAACTCACGGACAACCCAATGTCGCCAATCGCCAGCTTAGTGATAAAACAAGCAGTTTTATGCAAAAACACATCAGTGCCTACTAAAATCGCCATTTTTGTGCTAAAATCTCCATTTATGTGCAGTTTCGATGCAACACATCTTTAGTTTTGACGAAAAAACCACGTAATTTATTTTTAGGGTGAATTCGTCAGTTTGTATTGGAAATGTCAGTTTTGTTGTAGCAGTTTTAGGGTTATAACTTCAATTTTGGGTTAAAAACGTCGGTTTTGAGGAAAATTTGCCGGTTTTGTGATAAAGCCACCAGTTTGGCGGTAAGCGTTTCATTTTGAGGGAAATTTGTCAGATTTAGTTCAAGGGTAAAATCATTAGCATTGTCTTGGAATCTTGAGCTTTGATGTAACACGTCAGATTTGGCGTCAAATCTTTAGTTTTCGAGGATTTCAACCCAAAAAGTGACGATTTTGTCAATGTAGGCCAAGCTGACGTATGCATTTCAAGCTAATTAGTAATGGCGGTTTTACCCTTAAACTTTTGCCAGTTTTTTTTTTCTAAAAATGAGAATTTTACCCCAAAACTGGTGGCTTTACCACAAAACAAAAGTTTTTCAACACAGAATCCAAGTTTCTATCTTGAAACCATTACCAGAAAACATTACTTTTCACTACGAAACTGCCGATTTCATCATGAGAAAAATAAGTGGTTTCACATCAAAACCTGTTCAAGACAGAGTCGTCAGTTTTCGCGTAAAATACTATTTTTGGGAAAAACATCAGCAGTTTTGATGTAAAATATCCATTTTTGGAGTTACACAATCACTTTTTGGGTTGAATAACCACCAGTTATAAGGTAAAATCGTCAGATTAAGTACGCAACGGAAGTTTTTAGGATGAAATCGTAAAATTTTAAAAAGTTAAAACCGTTTTTTTTTTTTTTTCGGATAAATTTGTCAGTTTTTCGTAGTGAAATCTTCCATTTTCGGTTGAAACGAAGTTCTTTTCATGGTCAAATAAACATTTTCACGGTTAAATATTCAATTTTGAGGTGAAATCGCTAAAATTGTTGGGCAAAATCGCCAGTTTTGTACTGACACATCGAGTTTTTGCGCGAAATCGTCTGTTCTGGTGTAGTATCGGCTTATTTGGGAACTAAATCGTCAGTATTGTGGTGAAATCGCTGGTCTTGTAGTGAAATGGCCAGTTTTGTGTTGAAATCGTAAGACTTTTCAAGACAGAGTCGTGAGTTTCGGCGTAAAATCCATCCCTTTTGAAGAAAACGTCAGTTATAGTGTGAAATTGTCAGTTTTGGGGTAAAACTTCCACAGTTTTGGCGTGGTGCCGTCAGTTTTAGGGTGAAATTATTAGTTAAGGGGTTTAATCTTTTTTTTAAAAACAAAATCGTTAGTTTTTGGGTTAAAACAGACAGTGTTTAGGTAATTTGGCCAGTTTTTGTAGTGAAATCTTAAAAATAACAATTCAGGTTTGGATTAAAATAGTCTGTTTTGATGTAAAATTGTCTTACATGGGAACAAATCGTCAGTACTGTGGTAAAATCGTCTGAGTTTTAAGGTCAAAGTCGTCAGTTTTGGAGTGAAATATCAAGTTTTAGGGTAAAATCGTCAGTTTTACTGTGTTGTGAAAACTTCATTTTGGGGTAACACTTTGGCTTTTGAGTGAAATTGTCTTTTTCAGAATAAAATCTTCAGTTTAGGGTTTAAAAATGTCAGTTTTTAACGCTTTTTATGCAAGACGATGAAAAGTCGGAAATCTTGTATTGTAGGACTAAGCCCTTCCTACAAGTATCATTATTTATAGGAAAAACATTGTCAGTTTTTGGACTTAAAATCCTAAGTATAGAAGGCTACAACAATTGTTTCCATTGAAAATGTAAGTTTTCGACGGATTCAGGCCCTTTTTGGGAAAATTCAGTTTCCTGGGAACAATTCGACGATATATAAAGCGCCTATAACCTGAGTAGACGAACTACCAGATCTCACGCCGGGGTCTCTGGTGCATCTGACATCTTCTGCTCACCCCTAGACCAAGGGCTGGCTGCGCCCCTGAGCGCTTCTACTAACATTTTGAACAAAAGGCTCATTCACGGCCTTAATTTATATTATTTAAAAAAAAAAAAAGGCTCATTGGCGGCTGAAATAGAGAAAACCCACCAATTAACGCTTTATTCAGGCTAAACTTGAGAAAAAGTGTTCATTCACAACTAAAATTGAAAAAAAAATCACGTATTCCCAAGTTAATCAATGCGATGGTGGATTAAAATAGAGGAAAAGGGTTCATTTATGGACAAAATCCTGAAGGAGCACTCATTCAAGGCTGAAAATGAGAAGAATAGGCAATTTGCGGTTACTTCGAGAACATAAAAAATGTGAAAAACCCGTAAACTGGGCTTTTTAGGGGGTAGGCAGGGTAGACGAGAGAAAATCCGGGAAATTGGGGTTTTACAGAGCTAAAATCCGTATAATTTGGTTTTTCGACACAAAATTGGATTTTTGAACCTTGAAAATCCGCGAAATTGGCTTTGAAGGCGCCAGATCCACAAAAGGGGGTCTTGGAAGATGCAAATGTGAAATTGGTGTATTTGAGCAAAACACCCGAAATGCCCATTTGAAATAGCTGAATCCAAGCAATTTGGTTGGTAAAGTGGACCAAACCCGAGAAATGATTTTAAAAAGAGAGAAATCCACCAAATTTTTGCTTTAAACGGACAAATCCTGGAAATTTGATTTTCAAAGATCCTAAAAATTGCATGTTCTATTCAATCTGCTATTAATCGCAAAATAAAATCCCGAATTTTTATGATTGAATCGCCTATTTTTGCATGTTATCATCACCTAGGTGATAACATCGGTATAGGCATTTCCAGGGCGCGAATCGTCAGTTTTTAGTCATTTTTAGAGAGCGTGGAATTCAGCTGTTTTTAGGACGCCAAGAATCCAGGAAGCCAAGGCTACTTTTGGTCCGCGAATGGTCGATTTAGCAATTTTTAGGGCGAAAATCGTGAACTTTTCAGGTATTTTCATGGCACCCTGATCGTACGTCTAGCCAATTATAGGGCGCGAGAACGTCAGTTTGGCTATTTTTAGAGCGGCAATCGCCAGTTTCACTATTATTAGGTCGTAAATAGTAAGTTTAGCCCTAGAATTGTTCTTAGATGAGGTCTTACTTGTTAGTAAAGAGCAATAATTACTCATTAGTGAGTTTAGACATTTTTAGGACGCGAAAATCGTCACTTTTTGCCATCTCGTGGTGCTTACCCGGTTTTTTAGTTGGAATTCCTAGTTCAGCTATTCGAAGCATGAGAGTGGCTATCAAGCCAGTTTTATAGTGGAGCAAGGAGCAAAGAACACAATTTCTTAAGTCCCTTCCTTTTAAGCAAAATTTATTTTGTTCCAATATCCACCGGCTGTTATTAGGGCCCCCCCCCCCCCGATAGTTCTCGCCTAGGAGCCCTGCGAGGGCTAGAAACGTCCCTGACCATAAATTGCTATTCAGAAAGCCACTTCGTGGCTGAAATTGGGAATAAGCGCTTATTCTCGGTTACTGTCGAACTCTGTTTAGCGAGTATCAAGGGCCGAATCGTTAATATAACCATTTTGTGGACACAAACACTCAGTTTTGCCATTTCTATGGTACAAAATAGTCCGCCATACCATTTTTAGGTTGCGAATGGTCAGTTCGCCATTTCCAAGGAGCAAATTGTCAGGTCATTTATATGTATGAGGAATGAATATTAGCCTCAGCTATATTTTCAGAGCAAAAATCATCATTTTTGGCATTTTAGGGTCCGAGTGGTAAGTTTTGCCATTTTTGAAGCGAGAATTGCCAGTTTGGCCATTTTGGCATGTTAAATAATTTTCTACGCGCGAATCGTCAGTTTTGCCATTTTTAGGGCGTAAATAGTCACGTCAAGCCAAAGGCGCGAATAGTCAGTTTGGCCGTTCTCTGCACGCGAATGGTCGATTACGCATTTTCAAGGCGCGAAGTCAGTTTAACCGTTTTATTTGGAACACGAATATGTTACGTCAAGCAAATGGAGAATGGTCAGTATTGGCCATTTTTGGAGCACGAATTGTCAGTTTGGCCCATTTTCAGGGCTGCAAGGATCGTGAGGCTATCCAATTTTAGATTGCTTGAAGTCCGTTTAGCTTTTTTTAAAGCGAGAATTTTCCACACATTTAGTCAGCTCAGCCATTTTCAAGGCGCTAACAGTTAGTTTTGCCACTTTGGGGTACTATTACCTTTAGTTAAGCCGTTTTTATGGTGGGCATAGCCATAGTTTAGCTATTTTTAGGCATTGAATTGCTGTCAAGCCATTTTTAATCGAGCGAAACAGACAATTTCCCATGCAATGGAAATTGAGACAAATTGTCGAACGGAAGAATATCAATGAAAGAGTTCTCTCAGTCACCCCACTTCCTGCACCCGAACTTTCCCGCGGGCAGGCCTGAAGGCCAAGGAAGAATCTCGATGCTTGTGGTCCTTTCAGGGCAGCTCAAGGGCCTAGGTACGAATTGTCTCGAAAAAATGCCGCATAAGGGATCCGAGGACGCTGTTTAAAACGCCGTGGCAACCACACCGCTGTTTTTGTTACCAACCGCTCGTGCTAGTGACCGTGGAGTCGATAAAACCGGCTGAAACCAACGACCACAACACATTCATTACTGGATCGTTAAAGGGGCTTTATTTCTCGGTCAAACATGGTTCGAGGACACATAAATCACGTATGCCTCAGACCCCAGCCTTTAGACCCAAGAATTTGAGAAGGTGATAATTCCTCGTTAGTGTTTGGGAGGTAGTTTTGATGATGTTTTTGCGCAAGTGACCTCGCGACTCCAAGGGAGGGGCCATGGCCCCTGTGGCCCCTCCCTTGGATCCGCCACTGTTGGCGGTTCGTTCTTCACTATCACTTGTCACTTCACGTCACGTTTGTTTACATTGATTTTATTTATGTTATTCTGTATATAAATTATCATTTTATTTGTTATTTACAGGGATTCGCCAAGTCTGGATTGGATCAGGATGTATCGTCCCGGTCTTACATTCAGCGTTCCTCCTGGACGACCCCGCCGCCGGCCAACCCCAGCAGCCGCCACCCCCGCAACCCTCTGTCCGCTGTTTGGAGGACTGCTAGGGATATCATTACACCTTTTTTTTTTTTTACTAGTTCTCTCTTCGTGTTTATTTCTGGCGTTCCGAGAAAATTCTCAATTCCTCACTCTTTATTGTTAGTAGCATTATTAATTTAGTAATTTTTTTAAAATAAAAACAAGGACTTCGTCGAAGGGACAAAACACGTTTTTTATTCTTTATGTCAGCAGGTGAACGTTATGCATGAAAAACAACGGAAGGGCAGTACTAACGGAACTCGAATTGATTTACCACTCATATTGTTCTTATAGCCGGTGGCGAAGAAAGGGACCGGATTAATGGACAAGAGAACCCGCAAAAGCTTATCTACTAACCATTCTCTTACTATTTGCCCCTTCTCTATTCCTTCTTTAATACCATCGTTCTCTCTCACTCCCTCACTCTCTGGTAAACAATGCCAATTTGACACTAGAGCACTTTGTGTGGCCTTGTCGGCTAATAAAAAGAATAAGGAAACAATGGGATGGTTGGGGGAGAAGATGAGAGGGCTAAAATGGTCATTGTAATCAATGTGGAACTGCTGTATTTTTCACAGTCTTAAAGAATTGTTTTCGATCATCAAGCCATAAGGCTTGAATTTATCAGTGTCAGCTTACGTTAAGTGATTTATGTCATCACTGTTCCATGTGTTTTCGTTACAACAACTACTTTATCAAGTTTCTGGATGATTATCCGGATTCTATATATCCGTAGAATTCTATATAGGAAGGGGGTCAAAAATGGTCTTTGAATGTTCCCATTCACCTTCTTAATGCATTAATTTAGATTCTTATACGACACTCAACTCCATCGCCCTATCCCCCACCATCACCAGACGCACTTAAACGAACGTACTCGTCAACGATATAAATCGATTTAACGTCATATTACGGCGTTATGAAGTCTCTTTAACGGGGGGGTTGAGTGGCAAGAGGGACACACAAAAGCGTCCGTCCCTCTCGTCGACGGTGAGTACGATTTGATTAGCAACAAAGACTTTTTAGGGGAAAGGTCTGGTTGGTAAGGAATTGAGGTGTGAAGGAGAGGTTGGGGGGGGGGGGGGTGATTCTCCTAACGAATGAAACGAGGGTGCGAGGTTCGCCATAATTTACAAACACTCTTGAGCTTCTGCGGATTGAATTGAATTGAGATGGAAGGGATTGACGGAGTTTCATTAATTTGATTTCTTGGGGGAATTCCCGGGAGAATGATGAAGTATAATAAACGGGCGAATGAGCCGTCAACCGTTTTGACCCCATTGAAGCTCCCCTCCCCCCCCCCTAACCAACACCGCTGCCTATAAACCGCAATAATTTCATCCGATAACAAGACAGCGGTTTTCTAATGTTTCAGTCAAAAACAATGCGCGTTAAGAATATAAGAAGGGCTCGTATTTCTGAAATGAGGCAATGTTGAAATAGAAATTCGAGGATTTGCATACTGATTGCTATTTGTCTTTCTCCAAAGTTAGCAATTGTCCTCAGCGTTTGCGAAGGGAGGGGGACGGCTGCTTATAAATCGTTTAAATCAAAGCCAATTCCCGTAGAATGAGCTCAAAGAGGGTTTTAATCGAAACAAAATCAAATGCGATCCGCCGTTGAACTGGGTTTTCAAGAATGTATTCAGATAAATGCAAAAGGATTTTCCCGCCGAGCGTTTTCAATAAATCCCCGCGCTTTTTGCCAAGGAAAAGAGAGAGTTTTTCGGGAGCGGCCGAAGGGGACGTACCACCTCGATTCCCATCCTCGGCCTATTTCCTGAAATCTCAATCACTCTCTCTCTCTCTCTCTCTCGATATCAAATGGTCGACTTCCATTCCATCCACAAAGTCCGAGAGCAACCGTCTTTTGACGTTATTAAGGCTGTTGACGGTGCTTCCTCAACTTCGGTACACGATTTCTTTGTGGTGAAACCGAGATATTTCATGAAAATTGGCACATAGCTATTTCTAACCAATCAAATTGTCAGTATGGATTCACTTTTTGGGAAAAAAAATTCTGAGGGGGGGTTCCCCCCGCAACGAAAGCTTCGGTACACGTTTTCTTGGACAAAAATGCAATATACTTTTTTTAATTATTTTTTCGCGAATCTTTGAGGTTGCCAAATTGTCACTATGGATTCACTTTTTTCAAATTTCAATTTTTTTTTTAAATTTTCATTTTTTAAAAATCGTGGCCTCGATAAAAATGTTTATTCTCTCCGTAAATATTTGAGGAAATAGGTTGAGAATACAGTCACAATTTTTTAAAACGTATTCATCAACACTTTCATATTTTTTAAAGAACTTATTCCTAATTAATAGCAATTTTATTTTCGTTGAAATGAGGATTCCACCTCGTGGCGCTGTGCTGCGGCTAGTTTGAAAAGGTGGATTCTATACAATTATTCGTTGGACTCGAGATGCTACCAACTGCTACGAACCCCCCTCTAACTTCACTGTCAAGCTACCCTACTTGTCCAACAACTCCCTCAAGGTCACAGAAAGTATGTTTTTTTTTTTTTCCTTTCATGTCTTTTGAGTTTTGTGGGCTGAAAAATACGTGAGGATCGTTTTCCGGGCCAGGCCGGCGAAACAGTATACCATCTTCGGGAGTTGTTTCATTTTTTGTTTTTTGCCTAAAAAACAGAACTCGCAGAATAAGAATAAAATAAGTTTAATACTTATTAACCCCCGCACGAACCAATTGATTTTTAGCGTTCGAAGAACTCGTCGCTGGGGCTGATCCAATATGGGCGGGGGTAATGGGGGAAACTACCCCCTCCCCCAGGATTTCAGGAAAGTTGATTTTTAAAGAAAGATAAAGAGAATATCACGACGATTAGCTGAGGACAAGCGGTGGTTAAGAAGCTTATTTGTCAATTCTCTCATAAAAGTAAGGCTACCCCTTCCCTGCAATGCCAATTTTCTAGCCTCACCTTGTCATAAAGTCGTCAAACAATGTCACACCCTCAAACCTGACGCTTTTCTGACTTCTGGGATTTTCACATCAGGCAGAATCACAGAGCGCCGTTTCTGCTTCCAAATATTAAACTCTGGGATGTCGAGTGGTGTTTTTAAAGCAAGTTGTAGTCAAGGAAGCAGGTTACCAAACTGGGTTGTTACAGGAAAAAACTCCGGGGCTAAGTTTGATGACTGATTTTAATGTTTTTAGGTGTGCTGAGTCTGATTTTTAACACTGCCCAACGTTACAACCCCGGCAACAAGGCGAAATTTGAGTGGATTTTTAACTATCGTGTTTTTGGGGCGTTTTCACCACGCCATCGCTTGTAATAGGTTTTAAAACATGGTTTCCGCTCATTTATTATGTTTTTAGAATCCTTAATCGGAAATTCAAACCCTAACAAGAGACGCTGCAGCCTATAAATAGAAAAAACTGCAAAAACATCCGATTTCAAGCTTTTTTTCAGTAGGGTATGCATCCAAAGTCGAAATTGATGTAGTTCTCATTAGTTTTCCATTTCATTTTCAAACGAGATTTTATACCTGTATTTCTGTCCGTCAACAATTTTATCTAAATTTTCTCTAAAAACTATCTATCTATCTGAATTTTATCTAAAAACTCTAACTACTGCCAATTAACACCATGCTAGTGATGTAGAGTAGATTCTTAACCAAAGAAAGCAGTAGCAATAGTGAAAATAAACGACATATTAGCACTCATGAAGTATAGCACTTGGGACCTGCAAGGTGCGTAACAGGTGTTGATGAGCAGCAGCTTCTAGGGGGAAAAGAGGCCATGTTGCTGCTCTCTTTGAAGGCCGATTTACCCAATTCACTTAGTCACCTCCATACAGGGAGCAATTAGGTACGTCTCCTCTACTTCAGCAGGCACATTCGTCACAATTTTAGGGTAATTTAGGTGACAAACCCTGAAAGAGCACACTTTTTTTTTATTATGAAACGCTCGCGTCCAACGGAAGAAATTTTCATAAGCCTTATCATTGGAAGTTGCGTGAAATATACGTTGCAAAGTCCGCGACGAAATTAAGAAAATGCGCTAATTCACGGGGTATAGAGCTCTTTACACAGCTAAAATTGCCAAAATAAATTGCCCTTCAATGTAGAATTGTGAAAAATCTCTCACTTGCGGCTAAAATTGGGGAAAAACGCCAATTTACGGCTAAAATTGAGAAATGGTGCTTATTCACGCAGGTAAAATTGAGAGAAGGCGCCAGATCGTGGTTGCTCAAAGAAACATCTCGGTAAACATTGCAAAAAAGTGCTAATTTACCGTTTTCATACATATACATAAATGGCCAGTTTGCGGGTACAATTGAGAAAGAGCGCGTACATTTTTGAAAAAGTGCTTATATTCACGGCTAAAATTAAGGAAAATTGTTTGTTCGCAGGTGAAATTGGTTTCGCGATGCAACGTCCAAGTCAAAATTAATGAAATTCGCTCACATGCAGGTTATGAGGACCTTTTCACTGCTACAATTTGAAGGGGGAAAAAATTGCTCAAGGCAGAATTGGGGAAAAGCACTAATTTGCTGCTATAATTGAGGGAAAACGAATTGGCAAAATTTTCACCGTTTGTTGTTGATTGATGGAATGGTCGTGGCTAAAATTGAGAAATTGCGTTCATCCACAGGTTAAATTGAGGAAAAACTGTTCTTTTGCGGCTGAAGTTGACAGATCGAACGCACCAATTCGCGGTTAGGCTATTTGGCCCATCAGTGATGGCCGCAATTGAAATAATAAATAAAATTGCGTAATTTCACGGTTTTTTGAGACATTTTAACGGCTTAAATGAAGAAAATGGGTTATTAATATTACCAGTTTTAAAGCCATACAACTTGATTAATGTTATGTTTTTAGGGTTTTGGCTTTTTTCTTCTTCTTCTTCGTTTCCTGAGCTTTCGCCTTCTTTTGCTGAAGGCATCGTCCGAGAACTTTTTTTTTCAAAAAAACATTAATCAAGATAAGCGAAAATGTGTTGTTTTTTTTTAGTGAGAAAAAACCGCAAAATTGGTTTTATGGATCGAAATAAAAGACATTTGAGGAAGAAATGTCAGAAAAAGTGATGTCTTAGTGGTCGAAATCAGTGATACTGGTTGCTTAGTGAGGCAGAGATTGTAATGTGCAAAATTTGGTTTTCGTAAAAAAAAAAAGCGAAATTGGTGTATGCATTAGTAGGCGAAATTCGAGTAATTGGTTCTGATGCTGAGCAATTCCTGCGAAAGTTTTAATCATTAAAAAATTGTTGAATTTTAACTTTTTGATGGAATTTGGGGGGTGGGCACCTGCCCCACGAAATCTGCGCTTTTGATTCTAGTGGAGGGCAACTGCCCACCGCTGGCTACGCCCATGATTAGTCTACGCCGATGGTCTCAGAGATATTTCACCAAATCGAACAAAAGGGCCCTCAAATCCAAATTTTAGATCGTGCAGTGCCAATACCCGACGTGGAATCTTCAGGATTTTTTTAGGAAATGGAAGGATGTGTATCTGAAAGAGATTGCCAAGCATTTATCAGTTTTTCATGCTTCAGGCTCCAGCTAATTTTCCGTCAGCGGCAGAAAATGGTCAATGGTGGATGATTAAATCCAAATCGCTAAATCGGTCTCAGAAAATTATAAAAATACGAATGCAGTGAATTCTTCACCCCCCCCCCCTCATAGGGCCCACACAAACACAATAGGTATTTCGATTTATTTATTTATTTATTTTTTTGTATCATTCGTGTTTCATAAGGCCTGTTTTACACGAGTAAGTTTTTTGTTCAAAAATATGTTCAATCTGATCACAACCAGATGATTTGAGGCAGGAAACATCTGTCAATTTTTTTCAAAATGGCTAATTTGTTCAAAAAACTTACTCGTGTAAAAGGGGCCTAACGAATGCTCGATGTGCTGTGAGTGAAATTAAAGGTGTTAGAAAACACGTGTTTGATGGTAAAATAGGACAACTTGGGAATTCAGCTCAGCATTAACGGCCTTCAACTCAAGCTGATTCCAAAACCATTTAGACATAATAAAAAGACAATTTTGTGCCCTTTTCAGTGGCGTGCTACAATATTACGTGCGACGAAAATTGTGAGAGTTATTGCAGTTTGTTTGAGGAAAACCAGCGATGCGTTGAAAAAGCGGAAAAGTGCGTTTTTCTCGGAAACGGTTGATATTCGGACCATGGTTGTATTTGGTCATTTTTTGACGCAAATATGGTCTAGAATCACCTCCTTTATTTGTGCCACGTGGACCAAGTACACCCGGTATAGGTCTCACATCAATCAAATCATGTGTTTTTCTAGAGTGCAGCAAAGAGACAGACCTCTTTTCTCACGACTTGGCGTGAAAGTCGTAGTTTTCTGCGCATACATATTCTTCTGCCGATAAATCACCAATGGGGAACTTGCACATTTTTCAATCACTGGTTCTTGAAGAGGGCGCTTCAACAAGACAATTGCCCACATTAAACATTGAAATCAATCAAGGGTTTTTTTAGGCGAATTTTTAAAAATTTTGAGGGGGGGTGCGTCAAAGGGCAGTTAATGAAATGGATGGTGTTGGGAAGAGGGGGGAATACGCGTTTTCTGGGGTTTAATCATGGGTTTAATTTTTCTTGTTTTTTGTAAACAAAACATTTTAGAGTTTCCTCAAATGCTTCAAAACTGCACATTGACGTCATTTTTCCCTCGTACCATCCATCCCCTCGTGAGGAACTTTGAAATATATTTAAAAATCACCGGAAGCACCAATCGGTCAGGAACTACTGTTAATATCCTTGTCCGCATGTGTCAATTCACCGGTATACTTTTCCGCCAAATCGGGCATTCATGCAAGTTTTCCATTCACAGTCGAGAAATAATGAATCGTAATCGTAGTTTCAAGGGATAGTTTTGATCAATAGTCATTTTTACAGTCATTATCCAAAGCACTAACAGCGCTAGCTAATTCGACGTATACTGCCCAAATTTCGAATTTATCGGTAGAAACAGTACAATTGTCGAATAGTCAATAATTATCATCTACCGTAAAAATTATCAGGTTTGGTATGACAGTCTAATTTTCCGACGTGTACTCAGTCAAAGAAAAATAATTCTTTCTGACGGCAACTTGATCGTTTTTCCTTGGGCTTGTTTTCCAGGCGTTATGCTTTCGCCTAAAATCTTTATCTCGGGAAAATGACTGACACAATAATAATGTCATCTTATTTATTGCACTCCTATTTCGTATACACTACAACTTGAAGAGAAATTGGTACGTTTCTGATTTCATTTAGAGCATCACTAGACACTGGCTGAGGCATTATCATTATCAGATCAGAGATCACACTTCACTTGTAATAAACTCGCGGGGTCAAGGGCACTTCTTCTGACAGTTCTGACTTCTGACTCAAAAAGATACCTAGATGCGAAAATGTTCCAATATCAGGGCTTCAAGTAAGAAGTTAGGAAAACGAATTCTGGTGTATAGTTTTCGTACTAAAATTTCCCATTTTAATTTTTTCCCCGCGATGTACAGCGCCATCTCTTGTCTCAGGGTGATTTTCAAAGCTTCGCCGTCAACAGCCTTAAAGTGTTTCAAGGGTCATCTTTTTTTTCCATTTAGGACTTTCGTACACTCATAAGAGGCGTTTTCAATGGCAAACTATTGTATATTTGTTGTTTTTTTTAATAGCGTTTTCCATTTTTCGTAAAATTCTTCTCTGAATTATTTCTTGAGACCCCAAAAATTATTCGCTTACGAGCGCGATTACAGATTTTTTTTTTTTTTTTTTCAGTGGAATTGCGAGAATGCAGAGGCTTTGACCTTCACCTTGCGGGTATTCTCGGCCATTTTTGCCGTTTTGGCAGGTTGTCACGAATGTCACAAAAGTTCCCACTAATAGAGGATCTTCGGCATAGGTCTGTACCGGCTTATTCGCTTTCGTTCTTAATTTTATACCAAGAACTTGACCGCAATAACAGTTGACGCGGTGTGGCTTAATGGGGGGTCGTTCGGACGATCCGAAGATGAGGGTTGAAGATGCAAGAATTTAACGGTCGCCACCTGTTACCTGCTTTGGGTAACAGGCCCCAATATATTCTCAATATAATACAACTGATTACAATTTGCTGGTGCGGAAGAAATAATAACAATGCGTTCCTTCAGTGATTTCCGGTCGTTCCGGTGCGTAGACTTCGCGACTGTCGGTCTGGTAGCGTCCCTTCGCGCTATTGCAGATCCTCTTGTCGAACTAACGGTCCGTTAGCGTCCTCTGGTGCTGTCCGTAGTGTCTTCTTCGCCGGGTTCGGCAAGGACAGGGAAAGGTTTGGACAGGATCGGTCTTGCTCGATGAATTCTGGGGCAGACACAAGTGTCGCTAAGCCCCGTAGTATCTATCGAGTTCCACCGGGGGTGAGGGAACGAGAATGAATGTTGACCGGAGTCGTCTCAACGGTCTGGCACGAATGCCTACCGGTGGTCAGGGCCACAATAGGGTTTCCCTTCAACAAGTGTCCGGAGTCTTCTCAACGGGTGTGTCGAACTTGAAAGGTTCCCGCAAGGTTATCCTGCCGGTCCGGTTTGGATATGCGTCAAGTGAATGACGACTTTAACAGTGACGGTCTAATCCACAATAGGGTTTGCCTTCAACAAGCGTCCGGAGTCTTCTCCACGGAGTAGAGCTTGGAAGGTTCCCGTAAGGTTATCCGACTGTTCGGTTTTGATATATGCGTCAGGTCACTGACGACTTAAAAAAGAAATGACGGTATAATCCCCAATAGGGTTTCCCTTCAACAAGTGTCCGGAGTCTTCTCAACGGATATGTCGAACTTGGAAGGTTCCCGAAAGGTTATCCGCCCCACTGGTCAGAAAAAAAAACAGAATGGGGTAAGAGGCCTCGGTCAGGGTCAGCCTTATACCAACCGGTCAGGATCGAATCACTGAAGGGTCGGAAAGGTTCCCAATAGGCTTTGCCCGTGGATGCCTTGGTAGGGTGTGACGTCACGAACGGTCAAGAGCCGTCTCGATTGACCGCTGGACGTTTTCCCGTACGGCGTGATTGTTGGTGAGCGATCCTTCGCTTCGGGAAGACGGCGTCGTCGCTGTTGTACTTCCGGATCGTCGTGGGTTCTGGAGTTCCCAGTCGTTGAAGTCGCTGGAGGGTCGTACTGTTTCCCAGTCGAGTGGTCCAATTTCAGGCTGAAGATCTGGTCCAGGTTGCTGGGGTGTTTCCCGTTTGACTTCTCGACACGAAGTGATTTTTGGAGTGCCGGCGCTCGGGTTATATAGTCGGTGGGTGGTTTCCACCCACTCCCACCTGCTCGGGTGGCTCAGTGGGTTGACCGTTGGGTGTTGGGTGATTCCCTTTCCAACTTTTCCCCCACCTGGAGGGCTCCCTTTTTTTTCTGTAGGGATGTCTTGAAAAATTTTTTTCCCTGGGAGGGGCGACTTATATAATTAATTGCTAGCGGAATTAATTGCCCGACGTCACAGTACTTTAGCGCTTTTTCTCGATTTCAAAATGAAGTTGAAGTGGTCTCAGAATAGCCACGGAATTGCCTTCAGAAGCCGCAAACAGGCTTCATTTCTCATTTTTTAGCATTGAATGGCCGCTTCATCTCAATTTTAGGTAGCAATGAATGCTTTTTACTCAGTTTTATCTGTGAAAGTGCCTCTAAAAAGCGCAATCTAGCGCTTTATCTCAATTTCAACAGCGCAAATTAGCGCTTATTCTCAATTTTAGCTTCAAACAAGCGTTTTCCTCGAATTCAGCCGCAGATTAGCACTTTTTCTCAATTTTCCGCCAAATTCCTCCAACAGAACAGAACATTAGCGTGCATTTATCAACTTCAGCCGTAAAGTTATTTTAAATTAGACACTAGTTGAGCTTTTTTTCTCCATTTTAGTCACAAATGAGAGATTTTTCACAATATATATCCGGACTAGCGTGTTTCCCCTTTTTCAGCCGAGTAATGGTCTCCTTAAAAAGTTAATTATATCGCTTGTTCCCAGTTGTGACCTCGACATTGCATAGAGAATTCACGAACGGACGCTTTTTATTCGAAATGTGCGCTTTTGCCCAATTTATTTCCACGTGAAATTTACCTTTTACCGCCATTTTTCAGAATTTGCATAATTTATTTTCTGGAGCAGTAATTTCGTAAATTTTTGTGAGTTTCCTGAAATTTTTCCTCCGTTTCCTGACTTATTTTTCATTGTTTTACCTGTTTCTTGGTTTTCTGGTTTACTTCCGTCAGTTTTCTGACTTAGTTGTCAGTTCCCAGACTTTTTTCTCAGTTTCCTGACTTTCTTTTGTTAGTTCCAGTGGCGGATCTAGGATTTTAACTTGGGAGGGGTTCTACCATGAATCTCTCTCTTTTTTTCCTAAGTTTCAGCCGCAAACAAGCCTATAATATGAACCAATAATTGGCATTTTCTCAAATTTAACTATGAATTAGCTGTTTTCACAATTTTTTGCCGCGATCAAAGTGCTTTTTCTCAATTTTAGCCGCGAATGTTTTTCTTAATTTCAGACGCTAATCACCGCATTTTCTCAATTTTAGCCGTGAATTAGTGGATTTTCTCAAATTGATCCGCGATTTATCGTTTTTCTCCGTTTCAACGGCGAATTAGCGCTTCTTGCCCACTTTAGCCACGAATTCACTGAATCTTTAACAGCGAATGACCTCTTCCTCTACATTTTAGACGGCAAATTAGCTGTTTGTCTCAGTTTTAGCCACGAGTTGACGTTTTATTCCTCTAATTTTAGGCGTTTTTCTTCACTTCTTAGTCGTGCGAATTAGCGCTCATCACCATTTTAGCCGCAAGTTATCTCGTTTCCTCAGTTCTAGCAGAGAATTAGCGTTTTGTTTTCTTCGTTTTAGCTGAGAACTACTTTCGAATTCAGTTTCAAACTGGAGGATTTTCACGAAATACTTGAATTTGCGTTTATCTCCATTTCAGCTCCGCGAATGAGCGCCTTTTGTTATATTGGCAGTGAATCAACGCAATATCCCAATTTTAGCCGGGAATTAGCGTTCGTATCAGTTTTAGCCGTGAACAAGCGGAATTACCAAATGTATCTTTGGAATTTAGCTTCATATTAGCTCTTGCTTGTGCCGAGAAATAGCGTATTTCTCCATTTTAGCTGCTGATAAGCGCTTTCTGCCAAAATTAGCCACGAATTAAATATTTAACTATGTTTTTTTTAGTTGCAAATGAGCATTTTACATCAATTTTAGACGGGAATTAGCGGTTCGTCTCAGTTTTAGCCGTGAAAAAGCGGCTTTTCTATCACTTGTATCCGTGAATTAGCTTTTTTTCTCAATTTGTACCGCGACCTAAGCGCTTTTTCCCCTTTTTTAGTCACGAATTATTTCTCAATTTTAGCCACGAATTCCCGCGTTTCCTCAATTTTAGCCAATTTTTTCAAATTGTTCCGCAAATTACGTGGTTTTCTCAATTTTAGCCGTGAATTATCGATTTTTCTCAACTGCGATTTTTCTCGACTGCGATTTTTTCTGTTGTTGCCTCGAAAAAACGACGAATTTTGCGTTTTCAAAAATTAATTGTTGTGGCAGGAGAGCGATGGACTTTAGCTTTTTCTCAATTTTCGCCATAAATTAGTGTTTTTTTTTTCATTTTCAGCCACGAATTAGTGATTTATTTTCGTTTTCTACTATGAATCAACGCTTTTCTGCTACCGCTAAAAGCCGCTATTTGATATTGGCGTTCTCCCGCGTACTTGCCCATAGAGTATAGCACATTAGAACGCAATTCAATTTCTTCTGCCTTAAAGGCCTATAGGAATTTGGAGTTGGCGTTTTTTCTTTGGTTTGTCCGCGAAGTCGCCTTCAGATATCTCGAATTGGTGTATTTTTCCCAATTTAAGTGGCCAAAGATCGCTTGTTCTCAATATTTGCCACTAATCATCGCTTTGAAACCTAAAAATCCATTTTTTTTCCATCTATTTATGCTTTTTGGTGCACCCCCCCCCCCACAATGAATGGTGGCCTCGTCAAAAATCGTTGATTGAACAGTTCATCACCGTCATGAACGGCCGTCTCATTCGAAGCGGTGCCGCTGTCAATCGCCTGAAGGCCAAGGAAGAATCTCGATGCTTGTGGTCCTTTCAGGGCAGCTCAAGGGCCTAGGTACGAATTGTCTCGAAAAAATGCCGCATAAGGGATCCGAGGACGCTGTTTAAAACGCCGTGGCAACCACACCGCTGTTTTTGTTACCAACCGCTCGTGCTAGTGACCGTGGAGTCGATAAAACCGGCTGAAACCAACGACCACAACACATTCATTACTGGATCGTTAAAGGGGCTTTATTTCTCGGTCAAACATGGTTCGAGGACACATAAATCACGTATGCCTCAGACCCCAGCCTTTAGACCCAAGAATTTGAGAAGGTGATAATTCCTCGTTAGTGTTTGGGAGGTAGTTTTGATGATGTTTTTGCGCAAGTGACCTCGCGACTCCAAGGGAGGGGCCATGGCCCCTGTGGCCCCTCCCTTGGATCCGCCACTGTTGGCGGTTCGTTCTTCACTATCACTTGTCACTTCACGTCACGTTTGTTTACATTGATTTTATTTATGTTATTCTGTATATAAATTATCATTTTATTTGTTATTTACAGGGATTCGCCAAGTCTGGATTGGATCAGGATGTATCGTCCCGGTCTTACATTCAGCGTTCCTCCTGGACGACCCCGCCGCCGGCCAACCCCAGCAGCCGCCACCCCCGCAACCCTCTGTCCGCTGTTTGGAGGACTGCTAGGGATATCATTACACCTTTTTTTTTTTTTACTAGTTCTCTCTTCGTGTTTATTTCTGGCGTTCCGAGAAAATTCTCAATTCCTCACTCTTTATTGTTAGTAGCATTATTAATTTAGTAATTTTTTTAAAATAAAAACAAGGACTTCGTCGAAGGGACAAAACACGTTTTTTATTCTTTATGTCAGCAGGTGAACGTTATGCATGAAAAACAACGGAAGGGCAGTACTAACGGAACTCGAATTGATTTACCACTCATATTGTTCTTATAGCCGGTGGCGAAGAAAGGGACCGGATTAATGGACAAGAGAACCCGCAAAAGCTTATCTACTAACCATTCTCTTACTATTTGCCCCTTCTCTATTCCTTCTTTAATACCATCGTTCTCTCTCACTCCCTCACTCTCTGGTAAACAATGCCAATTTGACACTAGAGCACTTTGTGTGGCCTTGTCGGCTAATAAAAAGAATAAGGAAACAATGGGATGGTTGGGGGAGAAGATGAGAGGGCTAAAATGGTCATTGTAATCAATGTGGAACTGCTGTATTTTTCACAGTCTTAAAGAATTGTTTTCGATCATCAAGCCATAAGGCTTGAATTTATCAGTGTCAGCTTACGTTAAGTGATTTATGTCATCACTGTTCCATGTGTTTTCGTTACAACAACTACTTTATCAAGTTTCTGGATGATTATCCGGATTCTATATATCCGTAGAATTCTATATAGGAAGGGGGTCAAAAATGGTCTTTGAATGTTCCCATTCACCTTCTTAATGCATTAATTTAGATTCTTATACGACACTCAACTCCATCGCCCTATCCCCCACCATCACCAGACGCACTTAAACGAACGTACTCGTCAACGATATAAATCGATTTAACGTCATATTACGGCGTTATGAAGTCTCTTTAACGGGGGGGTTGAGTGGCAAGAGGGACACACAAAAGCGTCCGTCCCTCTCGTCGACGGTGAGTACGATTTGATTAGCAACAAAGACTTTTTAGGGGAAAGGTCTGGTTGGTAAAGGAATTGAGGTGTGAAGGAGAGGTTGGGGGGGGGGGTGATTCTCCTAACGAATGAAACGAGGGTGCGAGGTTCGCCATAATTTACAAACACTCTTGAGCTTCTGCGGATTGAATTGAATTGAGATGGAAGGGATTGACGGAGTTTCATTAATTTTGATTTCTTGGGGGAATTCCCGGGAGAATGATGAAGTATAATAAACGGGCGAATGAGCCGTCAACCGTTTTGACCCCATTGAAGCTCCCCTCCCCCCCCCTAACCAACACCGCTGCCTATAAACCGCAATAATTTCATCCGATAACAAGACAGCGGTTTTCTAATGTTTCAGTCAAAAACAATGCGCGTTAAGAATATAAGAAGGGCTCGTATTTCTGAAATGAGGCAATGTTGAAATAGAAATTCGAGGATTTGCATACTGATTGCTATTTGTCTTTCTCCAAAGTTAGCAATTGTCCTCAGCGTTTGCGAAGGGAGGGGGACGGCTGCTTATAAATCGTTTAAATCAAAGCCAATTCCCGTAGAATGAGCTCAAAGAGGGTTTTAATCGAAACAAAATCAAATGCGATCCGCCGTTGAACTGGGTTTTCAAGAATGTATTCAGATAAATGCAAAAGGATTTTCCCGCCGAGCGTTTTCAATAAATCCCCGCGCTTTTTGCCAAGGAAAAGAGAGAGTTTTTCGGGAGCGGCCGAAGGGGACGTACCACCTCGATTCCCATCCTCGGCCTATTTCCTGAAATCTCAATCACTCTCTCTCTCTCTCTCTCTCGATATCAAATGGTCGACTTCCATTCCATCCACAAAGTCCGAGAGCAACCGTCTTTTGACGTTATTAAAGTGTTTCAAGGGTCATCTTTTTTTTCCATTTAGGACTTTCGTACACTCATAAGAGGCGTTTTCAATGGCAAACTATTGTATATTTGTTGTTTTTTTTAATAGCGTTTTCCATTTTTCGTAAAATTCTTCTCTGAATTATTTCTTGAGACCCCAAAAATTATTCGCTTACGAGCGCGATTACAGATTTTTTTTTTTTTTTTTTTCAGTGGAATTGCGAGAATGCAGAGGCTTTGACCTTCACCTTGCGGGTATTCTCGGCCATTTTTGCCGTTTTGGCAGGTTGTCACGAATGTCACAAAAGTTCCCACTAATAGAGGATCTTCGGCATAGGTCTGTACCGGCTTATTCGCTTTCGTTCTTAATTTTATACCAAGAACTTGACCGCAATAACAGTTGACGCGGTGTGGCTTAATGGGGGGTCGTTCGGACGATCCGAAGATGAGGGTTGAAGATGCAAGAATTTAACGGTCGCCACCTGTTACCTGCTTTGGGTAACAGGCCCCAATATATTCTCAATATAATACAACTGATTACAATTTGCTGGTGCGGAAGAAATAATAACAATGCGTTCCTTCAGTGATTTCCGGTCGTTCCGGTGCGTAGACTTCGCGACTGTCGGTCTGGTAGCGTCCCTTCGCGCTATTGCAGATCCTCTTGTCGAACTAACGGTCCGTTAGCGTCCTCTGGTGCTGTCCGTAGTGTCTTCTTCGCCGGGTTCGGCAAGGACAGGGAAAGGTTTGGACAGGATCGGTCTTGCTCGATGAATTCTGGGGCAGACACAAGTGTCGCTAAGCCCCGTAGTATCTATCGAGTTCCACCGGGGGTGAGGGAACGAGAATGAATGTTGACCGGAGTCGTCTCAACGGTCTGGCACGAATGCCTACCGGTGGTCAGGGCCACAATAGGGTTTCCCTTCAACAAGTGTCCGGAGTCTTCTCAACGGGTGTGTCGAACTTGAAAGGTTCCCGCAAGGTTATCCTGCCGGTCCGGTTTGGATATGCGTCAAGTGAATGACGACTTTAACAGTGACGGTCTAATCCACAATAGGGTTTGCCTTCAACAAGCGTCCGGAGTCTTCTCCACGGAGTAGAGCTTGGAAGGTTCCCGTAAGGTTATCCGACTGTTCGGTTTTGATATATGCGTCAGGTCACTGACGACTTAAAAAAGAAATGACGGTATAATCCCCAATAGGGTTTCCCTTCAACAAGTGTCCGGAGTCTTCTCAACGGATATGTCGAACTTGGAAGGTTCCCGAAAGGTTATCCGCCCCACTGGTCAGAAAAAAAAACAGAATGGGGTAAGAGGCCTCGGTCAGGGTCAGCCTTATACCAACCGGTCAGGATCGAATCACTGAAGGGTCGGAAAGGTTCCCAATAGGCTTTGCCCGTGGATGCCTTGGTAGGGTGTGACGTCACGAACGGTCAAGAGTCGTCTCGATTGACCGCTGGACGTTTTCCCGTACGGCGTGATTGTTGGTGAGCGATCCTTCGCTTCGGGAAGACGGCGTCGTCGCTGTTGTACTTCCGGATCGTCGTGGGTTCTGGAGTTCCCAGTCGTTGAAGTCGCTGGAGGGTCGTACTGTTTCCCAGTCGAGTGGTCCAATTTCAGGCTGAAGATCTGGTCCAGGTTGCTGGGGTGTTTCCCGTTTGACTTCTCGACACGAAGTGATTTTTGGAGTGCCGGCGCTCGGGTTATATAGTCGGTGGGTGGTTTCCACCCACTCCCACCTGCTCGGGTGGCTCAGTGGGTTGACCGTTGGGTGTTGGGTGATTCCCTTTCCAACTTTTCCCCCACCTGGAGGGCTCCCTTTTTTTTCTGTAGGGATGTCTTGAAAAATTTTTTTCCCTGGGAGGGGCGACTTATATAATTAATTGCTAGCGGAATTAATTGCCCGACGTCACAGTACTTTAGCGCTTTTTCTCGATTTCAAAATGAAGTTGAAGTGGTCTCAGAATAGCCACGGAATTGCCTTCAGAAGCCGCAAACAGGCTTCATTTCTCATTTTTTAGCATTGAATGGCCGCTTCATCTCAATTTTAGGTAGCAATGAATGCTTTTTACTCAGTTTTATCTGTGAAAGTGCCTCTAAAAAGCGCAATCTAGCGCTTTATCTCAATTTCAACAGCGCAATTTAGCGCTTATTCTCAATTTTAGCTTCAAACAAGCGTTTTCCTCGAATTCAGCCGCAGATTAGCACTTTTTCTCAATTTTCCGCCAAATTCCTCCAACAGAACAGAACATTAGCGTGCATTTATCAACTTCAGCCGTAAAGTTATTTTAAATTAGACACTAGTTGAGCTTTTTTTCTCCATTTTAGTCACAAATGAGAGATTTTTCACAATATATATCCGGACTAGCGTGTTTCCCCTTTTTCAGCCGAGTAATGGTCTCCTTAAAAAGTTAATTATATCGCTTGTTCCCAGTTGTGACCTCGACATTGCATAGAGAATTCACGAACGGACGCTTTTTATTCGAAATGTGCGCTTTTGCCCAATTTATTTCCACGTGAAATTTACCTTTTACCGCCATTTTTCAGAATTTGCATAATTTATTTTCTGGAGCAGTAATTTCGTAAATTTTTGTGAGTTTCCTGAAATTTTTCCTCCGTTTCCTGACTTATTTTTCATTGTTTTACCTGTTTCTTGGTTTTCTGGTTTACTTCCGTCAGTTTTCTGACTTAGTTGTCAGTTCCCAGACTTTTTTCTCAGTTTCCTGACTTTCTTTTGTTAGTTCCAGTGGCGGATCTAGGATTTTAACTTGGGAGGGGTTCTACCATGAATCTCTCTCTTTTTTTCCTAAGTTTCAGCCGCAAACAAGCCTATAATATGAACCAATAATTGGCATTTTCTCAAATTTAACTATGAATTAGCTGTTTTCACAATTTTTTGCCGCGATCAAAGTGCTTTTTCTCAATTTTAGCCGCGAATGTTTTTCTTAATTTCAGACGCTAATCACCGCATTTTCTCAATTTTAGCCGTGAATTAGTGGATTTTCTCAAATTGATCCGCGATTTATCGTTTTTCTCCGTTTCAACGGCGAATTAGCGCTTCTTGCCAACTTTAGCCACGAATTCACTGAATCTTTAACAGCGAATGACCTCTTCCTCTACATTTTAGACGGCAAATTAGCTGTTTGTCTCAGTTTTAGCCACGAGTTGACGTTTTATTCCTCTAATTTTAGCGTTTTTCTTCACTTCTTAGTCATGCGAATTAGCGCTCATCACCATTTTAGCCGCAAGTTATCTCGTTTGCTCAGTTCTAGCAGAGAATTAGCGTTTTGTTTTCTTCGTTTTAACTGAGAACTACTTCCGAATTCAGTTTCGAACTGGAGGATTTTCACAAAATACTTGAATTTGCGTTTATCTCCATTTCAGCTCCGCGAATGAGCGCCTTTTGTTACATTGGCAGTGAATCAACGCAATATCCCAAATGTATCTTTGGAATTTAGCTTCATATTAGCTCTTGCTTGTGCCTAAAAATAGCGTATTTCTCCATTTTAGCTGCTGATAAGCACTTTCTGCCATTCTTCATGTTTGTTTTAGTTGCAAATGAGCATTTTACATCAATTTTAGACGGGAATTAGCTGTTTGTCTCAGTTTTAGCCGTGAATAAGCGGCTTTTCTATCACTTGTATCCGTGAATTAGCTTTTTTTCTCAATTTTTACCGCGACCTAAGCGCTTTTTCTCATTTTTTTAGTCGCAAATTATTTCTCAATTTTAGCCACGAATTCCCGCGTTTCCTCAATTTTAGCCAATT
This sequence comes from Corythucha ciliata, assembly GCA_038030265.1. NCBI lineage: Eukaryota > Metazoa > Arthropoda > Insecta > Hemiptera > Tingidae > Corythucha > Corythucha ciliata. The sequence continues at coordinate 57,248,027 of CM075941.1, read as the reverse complement.
TTCTCAAATTGTTCCGCGAATTGGCTTATTTCTTCGATATAGTTGTGAATGAGCGTTTTACTTAAATTTTAGGCCGGAATTAGTCTATTTTCTCAGTTTTAGCCGCAAATTACGCGGCTTTCTCAATTTTAGCCGTGAATTAGCGATTTTTCTCGACTGCGATTTTTTCTGTTGTTGCCTCGAAAAAACCACGAATTTTGCGTTTTCAAAAATTAATTGTTGAGGCAGATGAGCGATGTACTTTAGCTTTTTCTCAATTTTCGCCACAAATTAGTGATTTTTTTTCATTTTCAGCCACGAATTAGTGATTTATTTTCGTTTTCTACTATGAATCAACGTTTTTTCTGCTACCGCTAAAAGCCGCTATTTGATATTGGCGTTCTCCCGCGTACTTGCCCATAGAGTAGCACATTAGAACGCAATTCAATTTCTTCTGCCTTAAAGGCCTATAGGAATTTGGAGTTGGCGTTTTTTCTTTGGTTTGTCCGCGAAGTTGCCTTCAGATATCTCGAATTGGTGTATTTTTCCCAATTTAAGTGGCCAAAGATCGCTTGTTCTCAATATTTGCCACTAATCATCGCTTTGAAACCTAAAAATCCATTTTTTTTCCATCTATTTATGCTTTTTGGTGCACCCCCCCCCCCCACAATGAATGGTGGCCTCGTCAAAAATCGTTGATTGAACAGTTCATCACCGTCATGAACGGCCGTCTCATTCGAAGCGGTGCCGCTGTCAATCGCTATTGTGCTGCTGTTGAGGCAGGTCCGCGTATTTGAAATTGAGAAATAGCGCTAATTCACCGATAAAATTGAGAAATAAATCGCAGGTTCAGGGGGCGGTAAAATTGAGAAAAAAACGCTTTGGCTAGCGTAAGCCAAATCCCAGCGTCAATTCATGGCTAAAAATGGGAAAAATTGCGTCTAAAATCGGGACGCTAATTCAGCGCGAAATTGAGGTAAATTTCTAATTTACAATTTACAATAGAAGCGCGAAAAGTCGCTCATTGACGGCCAAAATTCATAACTATAAAATTTGGAAAACGCCAATTCGCTTTTTCCAGTAGCAAGTTTGCCTAAAATTTAGGGGGGGGGGGATTAATTTCAATAATAAAAGGTAAGACAAATCGTCAATTCACTTCTAAAATCGATTAAAACGGTAATTCGCGGCCAGAATTAAGGAAAAACCTGGTAATTTGTTGAAAGCATTTGAGAAAACTGCTAATTCGCGGTTTTTGGAGAAAAATTCGGGTAAAATTGTGAAAAAGTGCTAATACCGTGCTAAATGTGAAGAAAAAGAATTCTAATTTGAAGCTGAAATCGAGTGAAAAACGCTGACTCGCGGCTAAAAAAGAGAAAAGCTCTGATACGCGGCAAAATTTTCCAGGTTAAAAGTGAGTGAAAAAGCCAGTGGAGGCGTTACTGTAGGCAATTTCGCCTAATCATGAGGAAAAAATAAAAGGGAGGAAAATTGTTAATTTACGGCTGCGATTCCGAAATTCAGTTTTAAAAATACGTCAGCCGTTAAGACAGATTCTTTCCCGCGTTAGCCATCCTCGAAATCCGTCAGATCCGACGGGAAATCCGTCGAATTGGCAACGCTGGATGTGCTACACGTGGCACACAACGTTTAGGCTCTTAATTGGGGCTTCGGGCCTCGGCGGAGTTCTTGCCTGGGGATGGTTCTGAAACTTGCGATGACTCAATTTATGTTCTCCTTCAGGTAAGCTCTTCATTTGGTTGCACTGTGCACATTCAGGATAAAACAGAGCGGGATTTTTCGGGAGAGCTTTGATTATAATTAGTGGGCAATATCAACGCTCAAAAATCGTTAAAGGTGACAATGTTGTACCTGTCTTAATTTCTACATCCTCGAAACTTGCCAATAAATTACGTACCATTGCTCAAGTTGGATCAACATTGTATAATTAGCTCACCCAACTTGATATTCTTGGCCCATAAGGAGGAGTTAAGCTCCAAGTGCGCCCCCCTCTCCTATCGGGTCACAAAGTTTAATTCTATGCAAATTTAAAGCAAAAGGAATGTTACAAGGAGGGAGGGGAGAGTCGTCTAAAAGCAAACCGATGCGAAAGATCTGTTGAAAACCAAATAATAAAACCCAACATATTGTTATCGAAGGGGGGAAACAAAGTGGTTCGTTGGATTTTTGTGTCTTTTCTTCTCGCTTCCATTTTAGCCCGTGTATTTCACCGAATTTATTTCGTTGAAAGCTATAAGAATCAAAAGTTTATAAATACATAAGCCCAAAGGAGTGTGCAAACTTTAGGAAATCTCACTGAATCATTAAATTGAAACTTCTATTTTCCGCACTATCAAACGGGAAGTATTTTCTCACTCTTTTCACCTTCTCTTTTTTGAAGAAAAAAAGCTGTTAGCTGTTGAAAAGCTGTCTTAATTTCTAAAAGTATCTCAAATTGAATCGATTCACTGGCTTTGGCCTTAACCCTTCTGTCTTAAAATATTTAAAAGTTCGAAAAGCGAAGTTTTGGGGGGGTGGCGGCGGAAGGATTGGTGACATCGAAGGGTTTGAACGAGGACCAATTCTCGTTTCTCCGACCATCAAGTTCCCCAATTTCACTTTTTTTCTATCGCTTGGCTTAAAACAACGATATTTATGACGCTTCTTCATCCATATTTTAACCCTCGCGTTGGGGATTCCAATTTATCTGGAAGAGCCCACTAAACGAATTCTGATTTTTAATCTTGTTATACCAGCCGGAATAATATTTAATGTATCACCGCACAAACTCCCGCAGCCCTTGTTTTTATGTTTCCCAATTTGTGATCCTATCGCTTTTCCGAATGTTTTCTTGATGATTGGAGTGGGGAGGGAAGGGGGAGGGATTTAAAAAATGGAAATCAAATTATGGCGCGGAGTAAAAATGCCGGAAAATTGATATTGTAATAGGGATACCCTCTTAAAATGTGGGAAACGTTGAGCATAAATAAAAGATTATAGACCTAGTCGCGTTTCACTCTAATTTTTATCCCACAGTCCATCAGATTATTGGTATTAACAAGATAAATAACATAATTTTGCCTTTAAAACCAAAACAAATCCCTTCGTCCGAGTTTTCTCAGGAAATTATAAAGCCTCCCCAAATCCATGAGGTGAGTTACAGCCTATAAGAGTTTCAGAAGGCCATGGAGGCCATAAAAAACCTTAAGAACATTTTCTGGATGGTTGATCACCACCCTCCGACCTTCGAACTACTTCAAAAAAGCTATTTGCAGTCAGTTACGGATGAAAGTTTTTTTGTTTATCGAAGTTGATTCATTTGTTAACTGCCTAAATATGTTATTGTCGTAATAATTAACTCACCGTAAGCCATGGCGTGAACTAGGAGCAACAGATAATAGTTGATCAACACCATGATTTTATTTTAAATCCTCGGGATATCACATGTCACACACTGCTTAACCGAAAATAAACAATAAAATAAAACATTATCAATCTTATTCAAACTGAATTGAAATAAACCCCGTTTTTTTTTGTTTTTTTTTTATTCAGTTCACCCTGCGAAGCAAAGTGCACTGTGCTCAGGGCGCGACTGCCTCTCTCTCACCGCTGCCGTCTCCTTTCAGCCCCCAATGACCCTCTTTCACCCTCGCCCTTCGAACGCGAAAAGACGAGGGGGTCTTTCCTTCTTAACAACCTTCAATAATTATTCCAGCAGTTTCCCCAATACCAGGCCTAACCACCGTATGACTGGACGCAAAAAAAAAAAGAAAGATTGGGCGAGGCATCTTTATTTTCCCCGTCCCGTCTTGGAGAACAATTTGAATCCTCTGTGACCTGGTCTCTTTTTTTCGGTAATGTTTTCTGTTAGAAGGGGAGGAGTTTCTACAAGAAATGTTCATGCGTATATTCAAATGAGAACCGTTACTCATACGAAGTGAATTAACTCGTCCTAGTCCCCTCCACCCCTCCACCTCTCCACCCAAACAGACACAGAACGAAGCGTTCCACTGAGCCAAGTTTTTTCCCACTTTGTCTCCTGTTATCCGATCATTTTTATCAAGAAATCCTCGGTCGTATCTGTTTTCACGGAGTGACAAGCGTGAAAAATCAGTGGTCGTTCGTCATCTTCATACAGAACTCCTTCCTTCCTCCACCACGAAGATAAGGCAAAATTTAAAACAGTGTGACTGCGGACCCACCCTTTTTTATAGTGATTTTTCATTGTTTAACCCGACAATTTTATCTTATTACGAGAGAAATTTTTTTAACGAAGTTCTTATTTTCTTTCGCATTATAGTCCTACTTGACAGATAAGACACTATACAAAATAACAGCGGGATACAGATTGGCTATTTTCTTCATAGTGCCCTGCTCTCCCCCCCCCTCCCACGCACAACCGGTCCCATATATTGTAACAAAGGGAGTCTTGTGAGGTTGATCCTCAGCAACAACTAGGTTATCGCACACCAATAGAGAAAGGGATTTTTCCTTCCGTCAACCCAGCCACCAGGCGTATACACTTTTATTTATTTATTTCCACACGTCGGAGGACATTTTTTTTTTTTCTCACGCGTAAAGCACGAGCAATCGAATAAATCAAGGCGGGAATTAGTTAGACGGTCCATTCTACACGAGTGTAGAAGCGTAGGATCTTAATTGGCAATAAAGACGTCACATAACTCGTTTTTTTTTTCCTCCCCTTCGTCTCTGTCGCCCTTACCAGCCACTAAAATTTTAATAGCGGCTATTTCAAACCCTTTGGAGGGTCATTATCTTCCTCTCCCTTTCATGCTTATCGAGTTTGGACGTTGAAAATTATTTCGTCTCGCCACGCGTTTCAAGAAGGTATAGTAGTACAATCTGTATGCATTCCGTCATGTGTTACAGACAGCGTGACAACACTTTGAGGTAGACGCGAGAGCGGTAGGTATATACAGATGTATATACACATCAAAGCTTCAAATGTAGCGGAGTTAATGGAAGTGCGACCCAAAGAGACGCATTGGAATTGTCGGAAAATGTCTACTGAGATTATCTGAGTCTGTATGCTAATAAAGGTGATAAATGGATCCTTTGCACCTATACTAGCTTGGTCAAATAATGAGGAACAAACATAATTTATTTTTATTTATTTTATTTTTTTTTTTTTGAGATGTTTGGGCAACTATAAACTCGTAAAACCATGTACTTACATATTTATTGATCAAACTACATCAGTAAAAAATAATAAAACGTACTGTCCACAGATGGAAAGAATGCAGTTCGGAAGGAAGTGCCTAATGTCTTTTCTAAAAACATTAACTTCAACCCCCCCGGCCACATTACTTTCGGAAAGACTTCCACAGTTCCACTCTCGCACTCACACTTCAGTCACTGGATGAGTAGACGATATGAATGATGGGAGGGTCTTCTACTTTCCTCTCTTGTTCGCTCGCCCGCTATTAGCTATTTCTCAGTTCACACAACACACAACCTGCCCTCACGCTTTCCACAGCTTAATTTTTGACAGAATCAGCTGTAACAACGATTTGAACCAATTAATTAATGGCAAGACTGACGTTAATTTTGAAAGAGTTGACTGGATAAATAGATTTTTTCTCGTTTATTTACACCCTCGGCTTGCCAGACTTGACAGTTATTGTAATTCTAATCAGAGACAACTAAAGTCAAAGAAATCCAAACACGAACTGCTTTTATTTATTTTTAACATTAAGTCATATTGTTGTGTTTTATTGAAGTGGGTCCATTACACTTCCCCTTTCTTCGGAAGACGGCACTGCTCCTGCACTTGTACGGTAGCACGTTCCTCATGGATGCAATACTCTCGACTCCATCTTCTTCGTAGTGCACTGTTTTAGGGGCGTTGTCGAAATATGTGACTTTGGTTATTTTGTATGGCCCCTTAATGTTGGCGTCTTTCTTGTTTTTCGACGCCTGAACGAGAATTAACATGTCTCTCTTGAGTGTTGGTAAACGTACCACGTGCCGACGATCAAAGTCCTTTTTCATTTTTTCTTTGTACTTCCTTAGAGTTTGCTCATCGTAAGGTTCTTCACGAATCATATCGGGAGGGATATTATATCTGAGATCCGCAGGGAAAAGTGAAATAGTGCCGAAAGCCTTGTAATGCGGAGAACATCCGATACTTGTTGAAAATGAACGATTAATGTGGTTTATTGCAGCTTCCAGACATGCTTTCCACCCTCCTCTGAAAGACTGGTACAGGGATAGGAACTGTTTAACGTCCCTTATTTTTCTTTCGACCAAACCATTTCCTTCTGGATGGTACGGCGAGCTCTTAATCAATTTTATACCTCTCTCAGATGCGAAATTCTCAAGTAGTATCGACGTGAATTGACAACCATTGTCACTGGTTATTTTCTTCACCTTGTCAATGAAGGGAAGCTTAGAAAGATAATTCACTACAGCTCGCGCGCTTTCTCGCATTGCTTTAGCGGCAGTGAATTTGGAATACTCATCGACCACAACCAAGAATGATTTTGTAGAATTTTGCCCTAGTTTACTCGGCAGTTCAGCAAAATCTATATGAATGTGCTCAAAAGGAGATTTAGACGTTTGGGGTATGATCATCGCATCAGGCTTTGGACGAAACTTGAATTTAGCAATTTGGCAGACTCGACAGTTTTTTACGTACTGAAGAATATCATTCTTCATTCTCGGCCAGTAGAATATTTTCCTCAATTTCAAGTAAGTGCGGAGAAACCCGTCATGACCACCGGAATCAGGCTCGTCATGATAAGCGCGCAAAATTTCAGCGACGTTCTCTCTCTTCACTTCTACTCTTTCGCCGTGTTTTTGAGTAGCGTTGACTTGCGAAGGGTTCACGTCGAGACAAAGTCGTGAAATAGCATCTGCATCCTCTAAATCTTTCCCGCTACGATGATTCATAATAAGGTCAAATCCCATTAAAAATACTTACCAACGGCCTAAACGGCCTTTGGGCTCCTTCAAATTCATTATGAAGGTCAAAGCCTGATGGTCCGTGTGAACGATGAAACGACGGCCCTCCAAGTACGTCCTGAAATATTTAATTGCGCAGACCACTGCTAAACCTTCTTTGTCAGTTACTGAGTAATTGCACTCCGCCTTCGTAAATGTGTGGGAGTAATAGGCAATGACTCGAAGCTGCTGATTTTTGGGTTTTACTGGGTCCCGCTGGTACAGAATGGCGCCACAGCCGTAGTTGGAAGAATCTGCGCATACTTCAAAGTTCAAATCCCAGTCAGGAAGCTGGAGAACTGGATTGGAGGAAATGGCTTGTTTTAAGACCTGGAACGAATCTTCAGCTTCAGAAGTCCACTGAAAAACTTGACCTTTGGCTTTAAGCTTATCGAGAGGTCTAACTATGGCTGCGTAATTTTTTATGAAACAGCGGAAATGCCCAGTTAGTCCTGTGAAAACTCTTAAAGAATGAAAGTCCGTCGGTCTCGCCATTCTTTTTATTTTTTCAACCGACTCTTCATTTGTTGACTTGGTCTTGCCGTCGATTTTTCTTCCAAGAAAAGACACCTGCGGTTGACAAAAGACACTCTTTTTAGAATTAATGACCAGACCAACCGTTTCAAGTCTCTTGAGCACGCTCTCCGTCTTCTTTTGGCACTCTTGTTTAGTGCGGCCACCGATCACGATGTCGTCAATGTAGACCCAAATGAACGGATCCTTCAGGAGGTTCTCAAGGGCCCAAGTCATAACCCGCTGGAACTGAGACGGGGAGTTTTTCCAGCCGAAGGGTAAAAAATTAAATTCAAAATGGCCGAAGGGAAGGACAAATGCCGTGAATTGTTTACTAGACTCGGTTAGTGGAATTTGATGAAACCCATCTTTCAAGTCAATTTTTGAAAAGAAACTACAACCGCCTAGATTAGAGATGATTTCGTCAATAAATGGGAAAGGAACAGATCGAGCTCTGTATGCTTATTGATTTCCCTGTAGTCCTGTCAAAGCCGCCAACTTCCATCAGGTTTGGGTACAATAACACAGGGTGAAGCATATTCAGATTGAGAACGCCGGATGACACCCTTTTCCAGCATTTCGTCGATTTTAGTAGATGCCCATATGTATTTTTCGCGACACAGACTATATGGTTTCATTTTGACAACGGGAGAATTGGATTTCAACTTGAAATTAACAAGGGGTATAGACTGAGCGATAGTTTCTACCGGAGACTGATTTTTTTTTTTTAACTTTTCAGTGACTCTTGCCTGAACGAAAGACTCGGGCTCAATTAACTCAAACCCCAATTTTTGCATTGTTTTGAAACCAAGGATCATGTCATAGGGTAATTGTTTAACAATGAAAGCTTTTGTTACCATGTCAATTCCATTAAATCAGATATTTGCTTGAATGAACTCGCAAACTCTGTGCTGAGAGCCGTGAAAACTTCGGAGGACTCCTCCACCTCTTAATTTCGGCAATCCATTCTTTTCTACAATTTCCGCCCTGATAAGATCGACAGATGCACCGGTATCCAAAAGAGCGTGTACCTTGACATTGTGTATCATTAGTTCTCTTACTGGAAGTTGGGAACAACAAGAAATACTTCCAAAGTACGGGGAAAATTTGAAGTTTTCTTTAATATCGACATTGGGGGAATTTAATTGGGTATTATGCACTCCTTTGCTTCTGGAATTTGAGTGTTGTGTCGATCGAACTCGGATTCACTGGACAAAGGTTTAAGCTTTTCCATCGCTTGGCGAAGTTGATCCTTTCCTTCGATGCTCTGAAAGAGTAACTGACCCTGCATAGCTTCGGGAAGTCCCAGCATCATGAGGATGTTGAATGCGCGATCTGGCAAAGGCCTATATGCTATATTCAACAACCTCTGTTTCTCATAGAAATAGTCGATGAGTGGCCCATGTCTATAGCGCCACGCGTGAGCTCGTGTAGCCAGTTGGAGCATGTTTTGCCCAAAGGCCGAGATAAAGTGTGCCTTCCACTCCGACCATGGGCGCACACGCTCATCGGCGAGAAGAGAAAAATACCATTTTTGTGCGACGCTTCCCGGAACAAAGTGTGAAACCAGGTTGCTTATTTTCAACTCATCAGTTGTCCACTGGTTGACAACGCACGCTTTTTCGTATAGCGTCATCCATACGCTGGTATCGTCGTTCTTGCCGTCGAAGTGAGGGATAACCATTTTCTGAGGAGTCTCCTTGGCTCGTAGGCAATCTCTCATAGTTGAGGTGAAGTCTTTCATGACGTTTTACATTAATAGCAAACTGCTTTCTTGTTGATGGCGAAGGAGATCTGACACGATGGAGAAAAAACGTTCGCCCGAGGTTTCCTCGTTTGTTTCTCCTGGCGTTGAAGTGCCGCATAAATCGAACAAATATGATACGATGGAGTTGTCAAGACTCAAAGAAATTGTTTTCTGAGAAAATTCTTCAGAAATTGTTGATGCGACGTCTGCAATTTGAATTATGCAATTATGACGGAAAATATCGCGCTGGTGCGGAGCGAGAAGCATCCACTCAGACGGTGACACGTCCGACAGTCTAAAACTGTGCAGAGTGCAGCGGCCGCTCGATTTGCGGAAACGAAGTTCGACTCGTTGCACATCCATTTCTGGGTATGGATGACAATGACGATTACAGTCCGACTGCGCCAAACCATCAATAACTTTTTTTTCTTAAAACTTGGAGGACCCCTCCGTTCCTGAAAGTTGTTCGTATAGATTTTTCAAGTTCATTAGTCAGAACAAAGAAAAATATTTCCGAGCCACAGAAACTTACAGTTTTGCCCCTTGAGAAGTGGCTATTCAAGCAGAAAACCGGGTGTCAAGGGGGGCAGGGGGGGGAATCTGATAATTTTTCCTACAAAACGGGTATTTCAGCTCAGAAAATGCTGAGGATTAGACTTCCTAAAACTGAATCATTGGCAAACTTGAGACACGTCAAATTCTGGTTTCTATACCTCATATCACACGGTCAAGCTAAATGATTGGCTCTAGAAAATGATTACATGGCCCTAGAAACTGATTATTAGGCCCCGAAAACTATTTGGTCCCGGGAAGCAGGAACCAATTATTTGACTTGACCAAAAAAAAATGATTTCTTGATTATGCACTGCCACAATACCACTTGCCACAAAATATTGATTGGTTAAAACTGTCAATTTTGCTACCAAAACTGGATAATAGCTTGGTTGAAATCTAGTTTCAATCACTGCAGAAAAACGAAATATTCGTCTGAATTTACTCTCTAAAATTGATAAATTGGTGGAGCCACATAGATCGTGAACCCTCAAACACTCGTTAGCTCACGGCTAAAATGTTCCTGTGCAACAATTTAAAGAACTATTTAACATTTTGTTTGCTTTATTAACTCACGTCGCAACATTATGTTTGACCCTTTTATTGGTTTCCGAACAAATAAGAACTAAGGTGCGGATTTTGGGTAAAATGTTTAGGGGGGCTGAGCCCTGAGCTCAAGGTTCCCCCTCCCTCTCACAAATCAAATCAAATTCCGAATTTTGTGGATTATTGCTCGCAGAAGGTTTTCATCACTCAAAAAGCCAATATCACAGACTTGACCCCCTTTAAAAGCCAATTGCACCGGGTTGACCTATTTGAAAATGAAATTCCACGGGTTAGACACTTTTAATGTCCAATTATCACGGATTTGACGCTCACAGAATCCAATTTCACGGTTTTGACTAATTGACTAACAAAATTTCGTGTTTGAAGGTGCTTTTAAAAAAATCGCAGATTTGGCACTTATTGATACCAAATATCGTGGATTTGGCGCGCGGCGCCAGCAACCAATTTCGCATGGTTGCACCCCTTAAAATGAGTCAATTTTATGGAAAATTACACCTTTTTTCCAAATGTGAAATTTCTAGTGTAGTGGTTCATTTTAAAGAGAAATTTCATGGCTCTGGCTGTTCAAACAAACAATATATCGCATAGTTGGCTCATTCAAAACATATTTGCAGTGCTCCTTCGACTCAAAAAGAGCAATGTCATGACTTTTGGGACAGAAAAAAATCAAAAAATCGCGCCATTCAAAAAACAATTTCACAGGGTTAATCCATGAAAAACCAATCGTTGGATTTGACAACCAAAAAAATAACCCGGACCCACTCGGAAAACGAATTTGGCGGGTCCGAGATTATCAGAAGTAAATTTTGTGCAGTTGGCTCGTTCAAGAACAATTTCGAGGGGTTTGCTCCCTTAAAAAGTACAAGGAAAATAAAAAAAAAAGGCGGGCTCAATCCGCTTTGGACCGACAGAAAGGTTGACGAAATGAACTTATTGAAAAATAGTTAGGTGTAAAAAAAAAAAAAAAATTAATAAAAAGCAGAACAGCAAGAACAAATAAGCGCAAGAATCAAAGCTGGAAAGCTGAGCAGTGAGCACCTATCTCAATCCAAATCCTCTGTGTTCGAAGAGTGAACACTTTACAACACGAATGAAAAAAATTAATTGAATGAGACGATGAGTCAGAGTCAGATGATTGCCACCGCACGCAAGCGTATGACCATACTGAAGGCCACATCCTCCCAAAACCGTCCTGCCCGTCAGCATAAACACGCAAAAGGGTAGTAGTTTGAGAGTATTCGCCTTTCAAACGCACTGTAGATAGCACTGCAATAGAACTGATACCATGGAAATAGTGCAGATAGATAGTGATAAACGCTGTATAAAGCCTATGGTAAGTCTCATTTCTTCGAGTGTTTTTACCAGTATTTTAATTAATTATTTAATTATTTTAGCCTGGACCATGGAACACACCTACGCTTGTCCATCGCGTATGTTGTGTGCCACAGTGCCCAAATAATGATAGGTCACCAGGCGTCTCGTTCCATGGATTTCCATCGGACTCAGACGCACATGGCAGGTCAAATGTCGGATCGGAAAACGGATATCCAACTTTATGAAGGTTAGCTCCGACCACTTCGAAACTAGAGATTTTACCCTGGCCTGTACGCAAATTTTTTTCCCCACGTGCTTGAACGAATGTAAACAAAACGTTTTCTTGTGATTTGTCGTGTCCTTCAGGTAGCCAGCGCCGTAGGATAAAAAAAATGTGTTATTCCCTCGAGAAATTTGCCTCGGCGTTCTATGGACGTGATTGTGTCGCCAAGGAAAAAGAAAATGAGAGAAGAAAGGAGAATGAAAAGGCTTCTTATGTCGTTCAGTGACGAGTGGTATTTATGGTCAAGACTTACTGTTTAGTTCGATGAAATGAGTCGACCTTACCTACTGTGTGGTGGTCACATGGAAATCTGTTTCGCGAGATTGCAATAACTCTGGACGATTTCAATGCGACGACTTTTGAGGGTCGCTTTATCTACTTGTTTATGTTGCATGAACTTATTTATTGTTCCCCTTTGTAGTTTCCTCTCCTCTGTATAGGAACGCAGAACGATGATGATGGGTTGGTTGGTATGGTTTTCTCGGCAATGCTTGCTAGCCGGATTAAAGCTTTCGCCACGATACATATACATGCAAGTAAGTCGCCGGAGGCAGATGTATGGAAAATTCGAGTCACTCATGGATCACGCTTTTAATCAACTCAACTCACGTAATACAATACACAAAAAATGTGATTTGCTGAGATTTACTAATAAATAGCTTAATATTTCTCCTAGAATTAGTGCATTAGGTAATGACATATCAACAGTTATCTACTCTGATAACACGAGATGTCAGCCACTTTGATTTGAAAGGCGAATAGAGGGAATTTCTTCAACTGCATTCTTTCCATCTGATGACAGTAGTGATTTGATTTGATTTGATTTATTTATTTCGTTCAGAAATCCAATTTTCACGCCGCACGTGAAACGTTAATTGGAGATTGAATGCGTCATATGTTACAATTCCAGGCAATTTCGTATGCAAGCACCTTCGATAACATGTCAGAAAGTGTGATCAGTAAAAATATGCACATGTAAACAGACTTAAAATAATAATAGTAACAATAATGACAAGAAACAAACAAAACAGCAAACAATAATAATAATAACAACAACAACAACAACAACAAACCAACAATAATAATAACAAGAACAATAATAATAATAATAATAATAATAATAATTACAGTAATATAATAAAAGTTGGAGTTACAAGTATAATATATTATTATGTACGCTGCCCTATTCGTTCTTCTAGGTTGCTCAAAAACTCATCAATGCTGTAATAAGGCACGGAGCACAGCCACATTTTTAATTCTTTATTGAATTTTTTAGGGTCCTTTCCTTCTAGCAATTTTCTCACACGGTTGTATAGAGCACTCCCCCCATATTCAACACTCTTCTCATAAAACTTTGTTGTGTGCTTCATAATTTTTAAAACTTTTTTGTTCCTTGTACCATATTGGTGAGAATCGCCTTGTTTCTCAAAGGCTTGGTAATTTTTTTGCACATACTTCAAAATCTTTAATATGTATAACGACACTACCGTACAAATATTTGATTTTACGAAGTACCTTCTGCAAGATGTGTTCCTCCTAAGTTTATAAATTGTTCGTATAACCCTTTTCTGTAATTTAAAAATACGCTTAATACCCAGTGCATTCCCCCACACTTCAATGCCATATAGATGAGACTGAAATATTCCGTAATATATATTAATTAAATCCTTTGTGCTTAACACTTTATTCAACCTACTAATCATATAATATGCTTTATTTAATTTCTTTTCCACGTAAGCCAGATGTTCATTCCAGGTCAGATGTTCGTCAATAATTAATCCCAAGAATTTAATGCTATTTACTGTGCTTATACATTCGTTACCCACAAAAATGTTGAATTCACACCTCGATTCTTTTCTTATGTTAAAAATTATAGAACTCGTCTTACCTATATTTAATTTTAGTTTGTTTGCAGTCATCCACTCTTTTAGTCTAACCATAACTTTAGTCAGGAACTCATTTACTAGCCGGGGATCCTTTCCAGAAGCCAGCACTGTCAAATCGTCAGCATACAGAAATACCTCAGCCGGTTGAAGAAAGTCAGGCAAGTCGTTTATATAAATCAAAAAAAGTAATGGCCCCAAGATCGAGCCCTGTGGCACGCCACGACTTACCACTGCATCATCCGATCTATTTTTTTCATTGAAATTCATTTCAACAAATTGCTTTCGTCCTGTTAAATAGCTCTCAACAAGGTTCCTAGAATTTCCTCTTATTCCATACAACTCTAGCTTACCCAACAAAATGTCTATATCTACTAAATCAAAAGCCTTCGTTAAATCAGCAAAGACCGCACAAACGTGTTCCTTGTTGTCTAGTCGCTTCCTAATCTGATCTGTCAGACCTATTACAGCATCTATTGTTGTCTTTTTGCTTCTATATCCAAACTGGCATTTACTTAATAGTTTATTCCTTTCCAACCAGTTAATCAATCTAACATGTAAGGCTTTCTCAAAAATCTTGGAAATTATCGGTAGAATGGCAAGAGGTCGATAGTTTTGCACGTCGTTTTTACTTTTTTTCTTATACAAAGGACAAATTTTGGCCAATTTTAATTTATCAGGGAAAATCCCCTCGGAAAACATTTCATTGATAAGGTATGTTAAAGGTTTCTTTATGCTAGGAGCAATTTTTTTCACAATTAAGTTACTTAAGTAATTAGCATCTGGTGTACTAGAGTTTTTTAAGCTACCTATTAATCTCTCAATCTCCTCCTCATTTACAGGTGATAGAAATAGGCTATTCATTGTCTTAACTTTACCCCTGATGCACTTGTCTTTTTTACTGAGAAAGGCTAACTCTGTTTCTTCAGCTTCAGGAATATTGGCAAAGTACTCATTGAAAACTTGAGCGGCCTCCATGTCTGACAGAAACTGACCGTCCTTTTTTATTTTAACACTTTCTTTAGGCGCGCTGTTCCTATTACATTCCGAATTTATGATTTGCCAAAGAACTTTATTTTTGTTTTCTCCTTTCTGCAGTAGGTTACTGTTGTGCATCTGTTTGGCCTTAGCAATTACTTTTCTGTATATTTTCCTGTATTTACTATAATACGTACGAATGGCATCTCCAGAAGTGCTGGCCCTCTTTAAATAGTGCAGAGTCCTTAACCTTTCAGCAGAGATTCTTATACCTTTTGTGACCCACGCCTTTTTCCTAAACTTTTTTACAGACTTTACCTTATTTTTTATTTTTAGTGGTAAGTACATATTTACATATTTCATGAGCACATTCTCGAAGTCCATAAATTTTTCATTTACATCTCCATTCCCTGTGTATAGATCTTCCCAATTTTCTTCACTCAATACATTTACTACAGTTTTTAAAGAAAGCTCGTCCACTTGCCTATACATCAAAATTTTCCCTCTTTCACCCTCTACTTTGTAACTGTCGACTCTTACTTGCGTTTCAATTGCAAAATGATCCGAGTATCCTGTACAAACTACCCTTGAATATAGTTCACAGGGGTCACAATTACAAATGCAATAGTCGATGGCAGTTGAACTTTTACTGTCCACTCTTGTAGGCTCCTTAACCGAGTTAAACATCATATACCTCTTACAGATTGAGTTGATATCCTCTAACCTATTGCTATGCTCTAAACTATTTACATTTATGTCACCCGTAATAATTATACGTATACCATGCGTATTACCAGTAATATCCTGTAAACATTCTTCCATACTTTTTTTGAACTGAAAAAAAGTCCCATTCTTCTCTGATCTATATACAGTCATAATAAGAGTTCTCATTTTTTTGTTGTTTGGTTCAATCACTTCCAAGAAGCAACATTCGAAATCGTACACCCGGCCATATTTCTCCTGCAAGTCCCTCCTACTTTTTAGCTCAAAATTCTGCATTAACTCGCGTTTCACAAAAATACAGGTTCCCCCATGTTTCCTCTTTTCCCTGCAAAACCTGGCTATTAGCTCATACCCATCAACATTTACGCAGTCAATCTCGTCCTCAGTCATCCAATGTTCATTTACACAAATGATGTCATATTTGCAGTAATTCTCACTGTTAAAAACATTTAATTCGTCAATTTTGTTTGAAAGACATTGGACGTTATGTGTCAAAATTGTTAAATACTGGCCCCCCTTAGAAGTAGTTAACACACGTTTTACTTTTCTTATGCGATCCGCTTCTATACTATTTTCAACATACAAATTCCTACTTACTAAACAATTACCACTATTTACACTTTCCGATGAAACATCTGCTTGCATACTGCTGCCTAACATCCTAAAAAAGAAAAATTCACTCCTCTCTTGCGCGTTCGTTTCAGGTTGGAGGTAAAATAATCACAAATCACTGGTATTGATCTAGGTGTTTGTCCATAACCGTAAGAATTCTCGTTTAACATTATGCTATCCTTGAGTAACATGGCCAAGTCTTCGTTTTTAGCTGAATTTACATCTAAAAAACTAACATTCTGTGTCCTAGACGATGCCCTCTGGAGCATTAAATTTACCCTATATATCTCCCTATTCTTGTACAACAAGTTAGGAGCCTTATAATATGGTACTGAACACAAGATAATACGGCCTTTGACTTCAGCCAAACTCGTCAAATATACGTAAAATTTCTTAAATACATCGTTCTTTTCATGCATAACACAGTCAGCCCCAACAGAAAACACAATTACGTCTTCTTTTTTCAACGATTGCACAGATTGCCTAAAACCCCCCACGATGCTGCTTAGACGAGCGTACGACTTTATAACATCTTGCACAAGCCACGAACTGGGGACTCGGCATCTAATTCTATGTCCTAAATTTTTTAAAAAATGGTCTCTTACAATTATTACTTTTTTTTCATGTTTTCCGGTAGACGTACCCCCTTGCCCACCTCGTAATGGGTCATCATCAAGGTCTACTGTGTCACATTTGTCATGTGTCTGCAAAGCCACGTCCAGCTTATTCCATTCTGTCTGTGTTTCCCTACTTGCAATAGCAACATTTGAATAAGAGTCACGCGCTTCTATTTTCAGTGATTTTATCATTCTATCACACTTATCCAGTTCTGACTTTTGCTTAGCAATTTCTCGCTTCAAATTTGTGTTTAAATCATTCAGGCGTTCAATATCCCCTCTTAACTTCTCATCACAATCTTGTTGCGCTTCAAAAGACTCATGAAGAGACTTCTTCTGACGCTCCAGCTGCTTCGTCAAACCTCTGATTTCTCTGCTGTATTCAGCTAAGTCGGAAATGCAAGCATCCTTTTCCCGCAACGCACTGTCGAAAGCGCACAAAATGCCTTCAACAGCTGTTAGGAGTATACTCAAGTCTTGATCCGTTACAACGCTTTTGAACATTTTCACTTTTATACAGATCGTCGAAATGTGTTCAATTACATTATTGTCAAACACAAAATCACACTTCAAGAGTTTATCTATAAGAGCTGTGCTATTGTCCACCTTCCTGTCCCGTCTAGTACTCATGGCACTTACACAAAAAAAGCACAATACAAAGCTTAGGTTTCAATGAGTAGCGTACAGTCAAATCTTAACTGATGTGCTAGGAGCAATTTCCCCCTATTGCAGTCCAACCCGTTCGACCACGGACCTCCAACGGCAACAAAACAAAATTGCTCCCCACCTCGAGAAAATGAAAATAAAATAACATGCAAATAAATAAACAAAACCAAGAAATACAAATAAATTAAATTTGTTGAAAGCTCAATGAAGGGGGCGGGATGGAGAAAAAGAAAAACAAAGGCAAAGTCCAACTGTGATTAAAAGATCGAACAGAAAAAAAAAAGGTATATATATAAACTCAGCTCTTTTCTTCAATAAAACTCCTATGAAATTACTCAATAAATAGGTCAAATATGGAAATAAAAGATACAACTTACAAGCATACCATAGAACTTTTCTTCAGACACCTTCCTGCACCAAAAAGAACCACCAAAGTGCAATTAAAACAGACGAAATCTTTCAAAAATTAAGGAGCAAAACTAGGCACTTGTTTCCTATCTCCACATTGTATCTTTTTCTCAAGTGGATTCGAACTTCCCGCTACTTCTGATTACCCTTCCCCTCCTGCCTACTTACGTAACAGTAAAGTAAGTAAAGCAAGTGAAGCGACAAGTGAGTGGAGTGAGTTTGTTGTTCTTCTTCATTTTTTTTCATAAAATGTCTTCAACTTATAATATGCTGCATGGTACCGATGTGTACCAATACAACTGTATCCGCACCAAATAAAATATTTTCTAATGTTCCCAAAGTGGAGACAATAAGGAAGAAGTGGTTCAAAGCTGTTCGGCGAGATTTAAAGGACAGGCCACTCTCAATGAAATCAACATTGCATTGCTGCGAAGATCATTTCAATGTAAGTATACTTCAGTTATTTTATTTCATCTTATGTTCGTCCTTACATAACATAAGAAAATCCTCTGTCGATTCAACATGGAAGGATGTAACTCCGTTCTCAAAGCTTTGAACTGCAGGCACGGGCTATGGAAACGGCATACAGATTGGACTGCATGTCAGGGGAGGTAGGTAACGGGGGGATACGAGAACACATGCGCAGAGGGGCACCGTCCACGGGCATGAGATCGGATCAAATGGTTAAACAAGGAGACTTTGTAAAGACGATCGTGGTCAAACTATCCCGGGAAGCCGGGCAAGGGGGTGATACAGAAGAGATTAAGTATTTTACGGACGGTTCAAAAATTGGAACCGGGAAAGGGAAGGCGGGGTCAGGCATATACATCCCCGGAATGGGGGTGGAAGAGAGCCTGACGTTGGGGAAATAGGTACGCGACGGTGTTCCAGGCGGAGGTTGCGGCCATAGAGGCTTGTGCAATCGAACTGAGACGGAAAGGCGTGACAAATAAGCGAATAACGATATACTCGGACAGCCGAGCCACCCTCGGGGCCATTTCCAGGCCGGTGGTCAAGTCGGGGGCGGTGGGGAGCTGTAGAGCCAGTATATCGGCACTGCTGACGGAGGGTAACACGGTTACATTAGGGTGGGTACCAGGTCATGCTGGCATCCCGGGGAATGAGAGAGCAGACAAGCTGGCTAAGACGGGGGCCATGACAGAATATGTCGGCCCAGAACCGGCGGTGGGGATAGCAAGGGAAGTAGGACTCAGTGAAATTCGGGGTTGGGCGAAAGCGGAAGCCCAGGCACGATGGGAAGCAGAAGATCACTGCAGACAAGCGAAAGAGGGCATTAAAAGGTATGATGCCAACATGACAAAGTGGCTGGTAGGGTTAGGGCGGAAGCAAACTAGAAAGATAGTAGGAATATTTACAGGGCACTTTGCAGTTCAGAGACACTTGCACATGATGGGGCTAATAGGGGACCCTACATGTGAGAGGTGTGGAGTGGAGGAGGAGACAACTGGTCACTTAGTGAGAGAGTGTGAGGGGTTTGCGGCAGCGAGGTTTGCTATATTTGGGAGGGACAGGCTGACCGACCTAGAATTTTCCAGGGCTCAAGGGGTCCGAGTACTGGATTTTCTGGGGAGGGTGAGGAGATTTGAGGAGCCGTGCTAGCCCCTCCGAGTCCGGGACCCGTTGGCGTAATTTGAAATGCTACTCGATTTCAGCCAGGTCATGTTTCGTGAACTCTGATTGGCTAATGGAAGATTCAAAGCCTTAGTGGTTATCTTCTTTATATCAATGATAAGACAAAGCTAAAAGTTCTTGTTTTTGCGGACCATGTGCCTAGCCTTAAATCATTTTCTTCTTCAGCGTTTGTGCCTTGTGGCAAAATTTTCTGTAATGAATTATTCTGTTCAGCGTAGTTTTACGAAAAATAATCAAAAGGCACGTCCTCAGTCGCGAGTGAGTGAGTGCTGTTTTCCGAATTGTTTTTATGTGTTTAATTCAGTAGATTAACTTTCATCATGAATGGATCAAGCTTTCAATTTGTAGCAGGTGTGGAGCTAATGAGGGCGAGAATTTAAAGGTAACGAGGCAATAATAATGTTAATGTTGACGTCGTTTATAGTAAACATTTGTATAAACTTCGGATTTTTTTCATTTGATAGTTGACAACATTTGGCACCGCGAAACTAGTGAATTCAACCGTCACGTAATATTTTCACGCCTGAAGGTAAGTTGGTTCTTGAACTAACTTGAAAATACACCAATGGTCTGACCTACTTGTGGCGTAGAAACGGTAAGACGCAGTTTTTCATTCGAAATATTCTTCGCCTACTGTTACATGTTCTGAACAAAAGCTGTGTTTTTTTGTGGGCCTACTTTAGTTTGGAGGAGTTTGCACTATCCCCCGTCCAATTTGACCTCGCCAACACCGCGGCACCAATTTTCCCGTCATATTTTTTCACTAATCCTGTATTTTATGGTCTAGTATTAATCTCCAGTTCATTTTGCAGGTGGGTTATTAGCCCCGTTCACAAACTTATGTAATGCGTCTGTGGAGTCTTATGCAACCTATCAAAATGTTTAATTTTTCTCTGGAATAAATTTGTTTCGCGGCATAGACTCCACAGAACGCGTACGTAGAGCTTGTGAACGCGGCCTTAACCCTCCACCAATGCCACCAGCCATCCATCCCCGTCTGAAGAACTTTGAAATTTATTTAAAAATCACCAGATGCACCAATCGGGCTGCAACTACCGTTGATTTCCTTCTCTCCATGTGCCAATTCATTGGTGTACTTTTCCACCAAATCGGAAATTCATGCAAGGTCCCCATTCACTCCTTCAAATTTTTGAAAAAAGGGTTCAACAGTTCCAAGGGATCAATGGGGGGGGGGGGTCTGACGTAAACAACTAAGAAAACGCTTAAGACTATTTTTGAAAAAGACACATTGAAGATGTTTTTCTGAATTATGGGACGTCCATACACTCAGATTTAATGTGGACAAACGGGGCCTGACTTTTTTGAACATTTTAAAATTTCCCATTTGCATGACTTTGAGCCCCATTTTACTCCACATAAAATCGTTAATGTCTATCGAAAATGGCTAATCCTGGCAGAAAATAGTGTGCTCTTTCTGAATCCATCGCCAAAAGTTGCAAAAATTCAAATTGAAAGCGAGTTTCTTGCATTTAGTTGAAAAAAGTGAGGTAAGCTTCAAAAATCGAGAAAAATCAAATCTCGAAGGGTTTTGATTTTCGGACCATGGTGTATGGGGTGATTTCGGTCGCAAATGAGGTATATTTTCACCCAAATTTTTTTGTGTCCTCTTCCACCCTGTAGACTAATTTCTTATATGTATGAGACTTTAACGCTACTCGGTCTTATCACTTTCAGATGAAGCTTGACTAATCGTACGTGGGACTTTCGTTTGTTTAGAACTGAATTGATTTCTCACTTATATTATGTTATACTACGCTGAAACACATGCACCTACTTCAATATCCGGTGGGTGAGTAGTTTTTAACCCAATTTCAACCAGATCTATCCAACCTTTCCACACTATTAAACATGTTTGACTGAAATAACATGTTTAACTGGATTCCTTCCTCGAGGATTCAACGTCCTATTTATTACTAATCCAGTTTTTAAGCGTGTGTATTAGCTAACAGGTAGTATTCTGAAGCTTTCCTTCTTGTATTTTTAGATGAATGTGTTAAACGCAAGAAATGCTAACTATTTCGGAAATTAACGATTCTGAGCCATAACTTGGAATTACTGAAGAGAAGAAATGAAGACCATGATGGAAGGACGCTACCCTTACTATAGGTTACTTCAATCCGGCATCGGTCATAAATCGTCTATAAAATCATGCCTCTTGACTTCACTTTTCTAACAAGCTTGAACCCTCTCAGGTAAGTCTTTAGGCCCTTGCATTCAATTGCAAGCCATTTTAGTTCCGCAAGAAGAGTGGATGGTGGCCACATGGTACCTCCTATCCAGTTGGGTGGGAAGGTAGTTGCTGAGTTTTTCGTTTAAAAGGTGCAGTTCCGCGATTATATTGGGCTGGATTGTTTCGTCTCGCTCTCTTCCCCAACTTGACGCCTGCCTACTCAAACTCCGCGTGGTCCTCGTCAGGCTCTCGGGATTACTTGGAGGTAGATGCAACTCCGTCGAATTTTTCTCGATGTGTGATCAGCTGTCTAGATTGAGGAACAATTAACTAGCAGAACCGCCAGTGGGCCGATGGCGTGGACAGGAATGTCTCGTAAGCCCCAGATTGGCAGTTCTTGCTTTTGGGCCCCTGGCGCGAGGGGCAACTCTCCGTAAGCCCAGCTGTAGTGTCCACATCGGGACACCTGATCACACCCGCGAGTTCTTCCTGAAAGGGCGAAGGGTGCGCCATTGGGGGGGGGGGGGTTGTGGGACTGTTAAGAAGAAGTTCCCTAGGGCTCACTCAGAGGGTGGTGTACTGTACGGCTGCCATACAATTTTCGTTTTGGTGTTTTTTTTAATAGTATTATTTCATTTAGTTTTTAGTAGTAGTAGTAGTAGTAGTAGTAGTAGTAGTAGTAATTTTATTAGTATTTAGAAGTAGTAAGTTATTTTAGCCGTATTTTTTTCAGTTTTTTAATATGTTTTCTCCCTGAACTTATGCTCCTGGGAAGGGAGCGATCCCTTTTTTGATCTGGTCGATCCATTGCAGGGTCTGTCAGATCGTACGCGAGCGTTGACTCGTGTCAGCCCTGGCCTTCTTCTTCCGATCGACGTTGGATGCACCTCGTAGAAAAATAGTTACAAGAAGACCAAAATAATGAAATATTGCTTACCTTGAAAGATGAGAAAACGTGCATCTAACTATCCACTCAGTGTCCGTCAATTTTCCAAATTGGCTCAACCACTTTTTGGACTCATCTACTGACGAAAAACTCACTCGAAGTACACTTGTTTCCTAGTTGGTTTTTCCTTAATCTATTTTGGTGTAAAAGCCCTTTATTTCCCGCCCCTCTCCTATAACATTTTCAAGATAAGCAGAGCCACTGCTCTCAATTACCTCCATTTATAAACTCAATGAGTACATACAATTTGAAGAAACTAGGATAAAATTTAGAGAAATTAAGAGAAACAGGCCAAACAATTTTCGTTTTACTGTTGGTTTTTTTTTTTTTTTTTATAGTAGTATTTCATTTAGTATTTAGTAGTAGTAGTTTTTCAGCAGTATTTTTTATTTAGTGTTTTTTAATATGTTTTCTCCCTGAACTTATGCTCCTGGCAAGGGAGTGATCCCTTTTTGATCTGGACGATCCACTACAGGGTCTGCCAGATCGTACGCGAGCGTTGCCTCGTGTCAGCCCGGGCCTTCTTCTTCCAATCGATGTTGGCTGCACCTTGATTTTTTTACCTGATCGGGAAGTGTTGGACTTCAGAGCCCGAGACATCTTCATCATAGCCTCAAAGGCTTTGTTGCCATTTTCTATTTTCATCATGCCTCTGTTGGCGGCAGACATAAATTTGTAGAACTCGGTAGTGCCAGCCTCGCTGCCGAGTTCCACGATTTTTTTCATATTATTGAAAAATTCTTCCCGTATTCTTTGGTGGTTCTTTTCGTGAGAAGATGAAGCACCTGAAGGCTGGAAATAGGACAATAGATCAGTAGAAAATTTAATGGAGAACTTGAGTAGATATTAAGAACCTCGGAATCCTGCAACACTTCTTGAACAGGCGACGATGTTTTTGGAGCTGATGTTGTCATATTATAGAGACTATTTATGTTATCCAAATTCGTCTCCATGTCTATTAGGCTCTCTTTCATCCCGAGGAAGTACGTTTTCTCGGGGCATTTGTCGCCCAGTGCGAGAACTCCTAAGAGGTATCGGTCGGCGGAAGTGACGGGAGGACTGTTTGGAAAGGCTCCTCCGTTAATTTTTTGTAGCCACGCTTGGTGTTTACAAAAATTCCCCGTACGACCAGCTTTGCAGGTGCATAGTCCGAGGTTTACGTGCACTTCATATTTCAGGCCTTCGGTAGTCGCACTTGGTACAATAAAAACCTCTTTGTCGGGGCATTTGGAAATGTTCTGTTCGTAATCTGAAGGTATCTTCTCCGTAAGATCCTCGTAGAGAAGGTGTGGCTTGGATTTTCGGTCGTACGCAAACCACATCAATCTTGTCTGCAGATACTTTTCAAATTTGACTGCCAAGTAGTCCATTAGAGCGACAATGTTGTACGCCTTCAAACGTTTGAGAACTATATCCTTCAGAACCCTGATTGAAGCCTCGGCAAAATTGTTCGTATGGTGACCACCTATTGGGAGGCCACATCGGAAAAGTCTCACCCACTCATGCTTGTTTTCGAGGAGGCACTTTAGTCGCTTGTCGTAATAATCGGGAAAGGTTTTTTTAGTGGTCTCTATGTTAGTGGTCAACTCTTCGAGGGAAGAGGCGTATTGAATCTGGAACAACAAAATTATGGTAAATTGAATTGTATATGTTTTTAAAGAAGTATGGCTGATCAGGGACAGAGTATTATTTGTATTTTATCGGATAAGCTACTTTTTTTCTGTTACTAACACACGTGTTGTAAAATACTCTGAATGTTGCCCAATTTTTTGTATTATTATTTGTAATGTATTTGTTTTTTACTGTAGGCATTTCCAACCCCCAATTTTCGACTCTGAAAATGCCCATGTTTGTGCCACGAAAACCTTAGTTTTTCGAACCTCGATTAATCCATGTAGTGGTCGATGTTTTGTGTGTTTCTATTATTATTATTATTAATTTTTTATTTCTTTATGGGCATCAAAACAAGGTGTTTTTTTTTTTTTTTTTTTTTTTTTTGTTTTTTTTTGTAAGTTCTATTTATTTTTCCAATATATGTTTTTGCTTGGTCTTTTCTGTTCCTTGTTTTTTGTATTGTGGTGGTGGTGTGGAGAGTTAATGTAGTGAGTGTGTGTGTGTGTGTGGGTGTGTGTTGTCTTGTCTTGTGTTGTGCCTTGGGGTTGGAGACCACAGACGCTCAAAAATTAATTAAAATGAAGTTTGCATACTTTGTCCAGGACAAAGCAGTGCGTTAGGCCCGCCGCAAATTGAGCCCACGCGTGGGTCATCCAAGTTGAAATAACAGCTGAAAATGGAAAGTCTTTTGAGTATTTTTTGAGCTTGAGTGGCCCACGCGAGGACTCAATTTGCGGCGGGTCTTATGCACATACAGAAAAATTGTTATTAAAAGCTTCTTGAGTCACCCGTGTATAATTTAGTAAATACGTCGTATAGGTCAATGATCATGTTTAAGCCCCCTGCGTTCATACCTTTTGGAAAGCGCTCATCAAGGGTTTTCTATACTCCACGATAGCATTCGAATAGATCCAGTCCCATTCGGCTGCGGACACATGAAACCCACATAGCAGTTGAATGGACTCAGGCCAAACTTGTCTGAGTGCCTTTTTTTCTGCCGCGGAATTGTCAGTCATCACAGCTAGAGGATGCTATTTCATGAATGAAAAAAAATATATCAAAACTAAAAAATGGGATTAATAGTTCGACGCGTCTCGAGGTTTTCGATTTGCTCTTACATCGTTTCTACCAAACGCGTAAGGAAAGTTGCCTTTAAGAAGTCTAAAGGCTACTTCATAACCCTCTGCCGATTGAGCTTCGTGGAGTAAGATGGCAATTGGCACAGCTCCTGCTTTCGTTGCAGTCAATATGACTGTTACGTTGGAATTGGTGGACTCACACGAGCTAGAGGTATCTATAAAGGCCAAATTCTTCGACCAGAACAGGTCATGAGTCCTTTTCATGACAGGTGTCACAATCAGGACTGCCCATGGACTTTCCTCTTTCAGCACTACGGTCACACCTGCAAGTGAAATATTTTTAATGAAGATCTTGAAAGAAGTAAGAATTTATATTATTCATTTCTTAGACCTTGCTCTTTGTATACAGGGATTTTCTGTTTCAAGGTTTCGAACGGCGATCCTGGTGGTCCGTAGTTCTGCGCTCGGTAAAGGCGGTACCAATAATATACGCTTTGCTCTCCCCCGCCCGCAAGTCGTCAGCATGCAATAGAATCGCCTCTGCAGGACTGAAATTATCCTTAAAGTATGCAGTGAAGATATCTTTGACGTCATCGCCCGATCTCATGAATTTGAGGCCTTTTGCGATTTTTATGTTGTGGCTGTGGTGACGACTCATTGATACTTCGGCTGGGAGCGGAGGATTTTCACGCAGGAATTTGTCTCTTCTGACTTTATTTGTTGTGATCAGCTTTATCTCCATGTTTAATTTTGCTGTACAGTTCTGGTTTCGGGTCTTTGGCCCCTCTGGCAAACTTTTATTTTTTGCACTGAAACTGCATGCATATACTTTGCGGTAGAGCTTTCTGGAAATTTTCGTAAAGACAATAATAATCAACGAATTGGAAAAAATATTTTGTTAAGTCATTGTAAAGTGAACAAAGCTTTGGTTTCGTCGAAAAAAAAAAATCCGTTGGGTAGCGGTCATAATTTTCATCTCTACCGCTCACCGCCTCACAAATAAGCGCGTGTAACTTGCCGACTGGAGGGCCTATTCGGTTTATCGTCGAAATATCCTTGTTTTATTCTCATTTTTTCAAACGAAATAAAATACAACATAAATAAAACATTTGATTCCCGTAGAAAAATAGTTTACGTGAAAGTTCTTTCGAAACCAAAGCTTTGAAAACGTCCTGGCTTACGCCAGACTCACATTCGAATCACCTGAATCCCACAGGAAGACCAAAATAATAAAGTATTGCTTACCTTGAAAGATGAGGAAACGTGCATCTCACTATCCACTCAGTGTCCGTCAATTTTTCAAATTCGTTTAACCACTTTTTGGACTCGTCTACTGACGAAAAACTCACTCGAAGTACACTTGTTTCTTCGTTGGACTTTTCTTGATCTATTTTCGTGTAAAAGCCTCCTATTTCCCGCCCCTCTCCAATAAATTGTTCAATATCAACAGAGCCACTGCTCTCAATTACCTCAATTTATAAACTTGATTGGGACTTTTAATATTATTATTAAATGTCAATGAAAAAGCGTATTCTGAAAGGTGGAGGGAAAACACGAAATGGATCTGTCAGATATAGTAGACTTGATAATGACAACCTATTTCTCCTTGTCATCCTATAGAGTGCACCCTTAGTCTTTGGAATCAACGCACTATAAAATGTCAGCCAATCAGAAGTCACGTTACAAACCTCTCTTATGTGCCTGGCTGAAATCGAGTAGCATTTCAAATTACGCGACCCGTTGGGTATGACGTAGGGGCCCAATTGGTGGCCTTGGCGTCACCGGGCTCGACTTGGCCGTGACGGCACCCCCCCCCCCCCAAAAAAAACTCCGTTCTCAGGCCTATGGGAAAAATCAGGAATCACAAGTCAGGGAAAGTTCCGAATTTCCCGTATCGTTCGGCTGTCGGCCCCTTCTCTATGTAGCTCGAGGAACTCGTTTTGATATCGCCTTTAGCGTAAGCGTCCTTTCACGTTACTTATAGAGGTGAGGTGTGATTTCACTGTCGGTGATTTTGTCACTGTGACTACTCCGTCACCGTTGGCTCCGGTGACGACCACATTGAAATCCCCGTTCCGACCCTCTAACGGTGACATTCTTTTTCACTTATAATCGCCTCTTCATTCGTCACTTCTATCGCTTCACTGCGCTAGAGCCTCTTGAATTAAAATTGGAGCTGTCACCTAGCCATCTATCGCCCCAATGAACTCAGGAGCTATCTCCCCAAGTCTATCCATCGTCTGTTGACTTTTTTTCTTGGACTTGGAATTGAACCTTCAGTGTAGGTCGGTAATACTTTTTTTTTACTTCGTTTTCCAAGACCTGTGCTACAGTGATCTTGTATAATTTTATTTGTTTTTAAAACACCTTCAAAGTCAGGGGCGTAGCCAGCCTTTGACCACGGGACGTTATGGAAACTAGAGACCTCAACAAAGGAACTGGTAGCGCAATAAATCGTCAAATTCTTCCCCGGAAATTGAGTTTTCACAAAAAAAGGGTCGTAATCCATCAAAAACTAACATCTTCGTTCGGAAATTATCTGTTTTAGCCTTCTATTCCTGATTTTCTATCC
Source organism: Corythucha ciliata (assembly GCA_038030265.1). Classification (NCBI taxonomy): domain Eukaryota; kingdom Metazoa; phylum Arthropoda; class Insecta; order Hemiptera; family Tingidae; genus Corythucha; species Corythucha ciliata. The sequence continues at coordinate 57,220,170 of CM075941.1, read as the reverse complement.
AAAAACTGACAATTCTATTCAGACTTTTTTAACAGACAATTCGATTTTCCCGGGAAATCGATACATGGCATTCAAATATACAGGGTGACCGACTTTTCATCAACGTCTTGTCTGAGATACGTAAAGTTCAACATTTTTTATCCAAACAATAACGGGTTTTAACTCAAAACTGACGTTTTTCAACAAAAAAACTGAATACTTCACTCTAGTATAACTGAATATTTTACTTCAAAACTGACGTTTCTACGCCAAAGACAAAGTGTTCACGCCTAAACTAAAAATTTCACAGTACAACTGTTAAAATTCAAGTCTTTACCCCCAAAACTGGTGAATTCCGCCTAAAAATGGCGGGTTTAACCTAAAAGATCAAAAACGAATGATTTTAATTGCAATTAACAGACCACTCAGTACTAAAAACTGCCGATTTTATCCTTCAATTGGCGATTTTAGTAATAAAAAAAAAACGGACAATTCCTGGCCGAAGCTGACATGCCCTCCCCCTCCAAATGAAGATGGTATCACAAAACTGGCGATTTCAACCTAAAACTAAACTTTAATGTTCCATTTACACCCGAAAAGACAATTTCCCCTCAAAATTAGATAATTTACTCTAAAACTGACAATGTCACACTTTAACTCAAGTTTTCCTCAAAACGGGTGATTTTAGGCCATTCTGCCTTTAAAACAGGTGATTTCACACACAAAAAAAGTGACAAATTCATCGCAGAAGGGACGATTTTATACCAAAACCGACGATTTCACGCCCAAGATGACGTGTTGCCTCATAACTGATGACGTTAATACAAAACTGGTAATTTTACCCCAAAACTGACTGTTTTAATTCCAAAACTTACGATTTCATCCCAAAGACGTTTCTAAACTGACGATTTTATCGTGAAACTTGCGGTTCGACCCAAAAAATATCACTTTACCTCAAAACTGAATATTTTACTTCAAAATTGACATTTATTTACTATGTTGGGCACAGCTTTTCAGGGCACATAGAGTCAGTTTTGACGATTTCAAGGCTTGAATAGCTATAATTGTCATTTTTAGGGCGCACAGTCTTTCCAGTTATAGGAGCGAATAGTACGTCCCAAGTCAAGGCGAGAACAGCCACGTTGGCCATTTTCGGCGCTCCGAATGATCTATTTTGCCATTTTCAGGGCAGGAGTCACTTGTTCAGACATTTTTAGAGCTCGATTCGTCAGGAAATCCATTTCAAGAGCTCGTAAAGTAAATTCGGCAATTTCTAGGGTTCAAATATAGTAATTTTAGCCATTTTAAAGACACGAATCGTCAGTTTTGCCATTTTCAGGGCTCAAATACCTAGTCCATCAAGCCAAGGCCATGAAGTTTGACCATTCCTGGTGCGAAAATTGTCGATTTTGCCATTTTCAGGGAGGGAACAATCTTTTTTAGGCATTTCCAGGGCACGTGAAGTCACTTTGGCCGTTTTCAGGGCTTCATTAGTCCGTCAAGCCAAAAGCGCGCATTATGGTCATATTTGGCTCAAGAACGGCCAGTCTGATCAATTTTAGCGCACGAATGGTCGATTTAGGTACTTTCGGGCGGTAATCATGATCTTTTTAGGGATTTTCAGAAGTTCACCAGTCGCCACCAATTTTTAGGGCACGTGAAGTCCAGTTTTAGCCATTTTCAAAACGCGAATCGACAGTTTTGTATTTTTAGGTGTGAGTTTAGTTACTTTAGCTGTTTTTATAGTGCAAATAGCTAGTTTTAAATATTTTTAGGCAGTGAAAAGGCTGTCAAACCAGTTTTAGTAGAGCGAACCACGCCATTTCTCTAGCACCTCTCTTGAGCAAATACTGAATCCGCGTCTGTCTGCGAAAATGGTATTCTAGGACGCAAAAACTGCGAATTTGGTCTTTGAATTATGTCACCCTTGCGATATCCGTTTTGTGAGCCACAAAACCCGTTGAAATTTATTTTTTATTAGTGAAATTTGTGAAGTTATTTTTTTAGTGAGCGCCGACGAAACACAATGTGATTATCCTGAAAGATTTGTACTTTCAGAATGCATCTAGGGGTGGGCAACTGCCCCACTAAATCTGCATTTTTGAGTCTAGGAGAGGGCAGCTGCCTAGCCATGCCCCCCTTGGGCTATGCCTATGTTCCTATTCGTGCATTGCAGTTTTTGATCCATGACTCACCTTCATGTTTGCATTTGAGGCTGTGGGTTCGCCGTTCATAGGAGTTTTCCACGGATAAAGTTAGAAAAATAATTATATATTTTTTTTTATAACCGATGCAAACAAAATTGATTTGCGAAATCGTGTCTCTCATTTGCCCTATAAATAGGGTTTGTTGGGTCTGGGAATGAAATTCACGCAGATACCGGCGAGTCCGGTAACATTTTGCTCAAACGAACTGCTACAGGGTGCCTGTCCCGTAAGATTTCAGGGTTCCTAGGAATATCCTTTTCCAACCGTCCGCCCCAAATTAAATCACATGTTGATGGGAAGGACGGGTGAAAACAAACAGTGATAGTGACATTAAAAAGTTATAGAACAGGCCCTCAGTAGTCACTCAAGTGACAAAATCACTGGTTTTTGTCACAGTGACTGCACAGTCACCGGAGCTAGTTGTCACTGTGACCAACAAAAGCTGTCACGTCACACCTCTAGTTACTTAGAGAATCCCACAGAAGAAAACGTGACACAAGTAAAACGAGTAATTCGTTACCTGGCTGGAACCATCGATTTGGAGCTGGTTTATCGATCGAACCCCAAGAATCGGCTGCTCCAATGCTACAGCGACGCAGACTTCGCGGTATGCTCGGATTCGCTACGCTCCACTAGTGGAGTTATCATCCTGTTTGCGGATGCTGCCATTACTTGGTTGAGCCGTCGACAAGGTATTAGTCGCAGACTCCACCTGTGAAGCTGAAATAGTTGCAGCTATCCATGGCTCAAAAGAAACCATATGGATTTCTCGACTATTCAAGGAATTAATCGGCTTGTCGACGTCTGGCGGACAGTCCTGAATTTCATTTCCGATCAAAACATATACAACGAAAATACCTTTTCATTCGAGATCGGATCAAGAAAAACATGCTAAGCGTTGAACACATTGGTACGAAACACCAGTTGGCGGACATTCTGACCAAACCACTGCCTCGCACCCGTCTTCGAGATCTACGAGAGAGACACTCTCTCCCTCTCTGCTCTGTTATCACCTTATCTCAACCAACCTTGGTTTTTTGTTATTCGTTCGGTGTTTCCGCTAAGTACAATCTTTTCCCCGTTTTTCAATAAAATATTCGATCGTCTTGATTTAAAACAACATTTCCCTTTTGACTTCTTGACACGAAGTGATTTCTCGGGTCCCGCTGCGCTGCTTATATAGTCGGTGGGTGGTTTCTGGCCACTCCCACCCGCTCGGGTGGCTCAGTGGGTTGACCGGTGGGTGGTTCCCTTTCCAACTTTTACCCCACTCGGAGGGCTGTCGGGACGACTTTTTTTTTTTCTTTCTTTCTTGTAGGGATCCCTTGGAATTTTTCCCTGGGGTTGGCGACTTTACGTGTTTTTTCTTCGCAGGGTTTGTTGCCCTACGTGAAGGTAAAGTCTTATAATGACGTCCGAACAGAGTTCAGGAAGAAGAGAGAGTTCCACACAGTACGAGTGAGTTTACATCGTCCGGTTAAGTTGGACGTAAAAGACGTGGAGGCCAGAGAAACATTTCCTGAAGATGGAAGAATAGGTTTCCCGCGCTTCACAGCGGTTTTGTGGTCCAGGAAGCTTAAGGAGCTACCTGTGTCGATCAAAGCTCTTATGCGGAATGACGACCATTGATTGTAGCAGCAACCATACTTTTAGAAAGACTACAGACAACTGAACAGGTAACGGCGTTTGATGACCGGGACTTGGACGACCGGTATTCCGGTGGGGTTGATTCCTGATGAGAGTGTGATCTACAGACGACGGTAAAATGCCCTTTTTCACTACATTTGTTGCAAATAGCGTTTCTTGCGGAGCCTACAGTAAGAGTTGGTCAACCAATGATTCCATTCAGTGATGGCTGAACTTGAGTTTGGGTCACTCTCGAATCGGTACGGCTTGAGTATGATTTGCATAGTTCAAGATCAATAAATTGTACTGAGATTATGAGATTGAACTAGACCTTTAGAAAGGTTTTATTGATCTTGAACTGAACGATAGGTTTTTGTATCAAAACATTGAATCATATGAGGGGGGCAGCAGGTCTCTAGGACAAAGTTTCCAATTGTTTTTGTGAGCTTGGACTCTGGGCTAGCCTTGACGCTTATTATTTCTAGTTACTTTCTTAGTTATTGTTTATACCTGAGCAGTGAAAGCAATAATGAAATTAATAAGACACCCGATGATCGTAAATTATTGTTTTCTCTTGGTGGGTTGTGGCGGCATGGAAGGTATCTCGAGTTTCCCTGGGGCTGACAATAGAAAAGGTGTCATATTTCTATTAAAGGTGCGATACATTCCAATCAGTGCTAGCATTCCTTATCGCTACCGAACAATAAGTATAATTGAATTCATCAGAGGTACGTGCAGCAAGCTACCCGACACTGCAAAATCAAATGTTCCCCCCCTCCCTTCATCACGTATCCGCACCGATTAATTTACCCGCGGATTCGGAGCACACGATGATCCACTGCACCAATTGTAATCACTTCCGACGTTCTAATCCACGAGACTCTCATTTGCCCCCGCCCTTTCATTGCACTGACCATTATCGTCCTCCCCCCACCCCTCCACCTTTCTTGGTTCGAAGAGGACCCCCAAACGGGCGCACAGGGCAATCAATTAAGAATGACAGGTGAAATAGAATAGACCTCGCCTGATTCCTCTCCATCGCCAACAGCCCTTGGTGTTGGGGAGGGGTGAAGGGATCCTCTCACCATCGAAACAACCGTTTTCGAATAGCCTCCCTTCACTCACCTACTATGTCCTCGTCTAATTAACACTCAGCACTCTCGCTATTTTCTCGTTCCCTCTTCAACGCAACTTGATAACTCAACACTAACGTTATTCTCTCCACCTAGGCCGGAAAGTTTCTGAGATGTGTGTTTTGTCTTCTGTAGTAAAAGCTTCAGTTCCCACCCACCCACAAAAAAAAAAAAATGCTGTTTGGAGTTTTGGCGAGAAAAGTGTGCGGAATGAGTTTTGGTAGGTGAGTGTTATGGTGCGGGAATGACTATGAAGTGAGTGTGTAGATGGGTGTAGGGAGGACTGGGGTTGAAAAGTTAGACCAAAACTTGTTCTCTAGGGGAAGAAGGGAAGTTTTACTCCTCTATTTTCACCCCACTCTCATTCTTTCAAGTTTAACTTATTTCACATAGCTTCTGCTATAAGAGAAATGATGGTTCTCCTAGTCAGGAGCTTTTTTTTCTTCTTTTTTCAGTGATTTACTGTGTTTTTTGTACAAAAAAAGGCATTAAAGATAACAGTTTTTTTATTCTGTCTACAACATTTTGCCTTGTAAAATAAGATAATCTCTTATGATTCCTGTTTTTATTACCTACGCTAAAATAATTTTTTTTAAATGCCGTATTTCCTCTTACTTGAAACATAATTTTCATTGTTGATGAGGGGGAGGGGTTTGTTTGCCTCATCTGGGGCCTTGGTACAAACTCGTGCGAAAAAGCCGCTAGACGTGATTGCTTTGGCGGGATAATGTTATTTCTTATTCGGCGTCCTTGGATCCCGCATGCGGCTTTTTCCCCGACCGTTCATACTAAGGCCCCTGGCCGCATACTCAGGATGGAGTAGGGCGATTCAGCGTATTGGTCGATGTGCGGTTTGTTGTACAAACACCACTGTAATTTGACGAGCAATGGACTGTATAGGAAAATTATGTTGCGGAAAGGATCTGAGCAAGCTGTATAGATTACCTTTCATTAACTTGGTGACTGGGTTAGGTTCGCGCGAGCACGTCCGTTACGGTCGAGATTTCGGCACACACACAACGCTTTTTCACTCGAACTCCCTTCTTAGGTGTTGGAGTGGGGGGAGGGGAAGCTAGGGTAGGGCTTGGGATTGGGCACCCCTTGTTTCATCCACAAAACCGCCCACCAAAAGCGAGAGCTTTTACATTTCGAGAAATTTTGTGTAATTTATTATTTGAGTTGGATGTATAATTGATAATTTATGAATAGCGAACGATACAGTAAATTGAGTTTAAGTTGTAAGTAAATATGAGAGCTGCGGGAGAAGTTTCTATTTACAGTGGGTGTATGATTTATTTGGTTTTATTGAGGGTTGGTTGCTCCCTTGGCTTCGTCCTGCAAGCTGGGAAGAGGCATGAGGTGATGCGCGGATCGTGTGTACGTCTTTTGTTTTATCGTGATGTCCGCGACTCGCACAACATTGTCGGCGCCTGGATGCACCGCGACCACTCGGCCGATCGGCCACGTGAAGGGGGATGTTTGGACGTTTTTCACAATAACTACGTCCCCAACCTTCAGGTTTGGATGGCTTCTTTCCCATTTTGTGCGCAGCTGAAGCTCGTGGAGATATTCTCTCGACCACCGGTGCCAGAAGGCGCGCAAAGACTGATGAATCAGCTTGTAGCGTTGGCTGAGGCTTAATGTTTCAGGTCCCTCGACGGGCTGGGGTGGGCACAGAAGAGGGCCTCCGACGAGAAAGTGTCCGGGGCTGAGGTAGTCGATGGAGTCGTTTCGTCGCTTCGAGCAGATCCGCCATCGCCTTTAGGACATTGGAAGATCCGGTGAGATTAGTTCCCCTATCCGAGTAGATGTTCGAGCAGAGTCCTCTTCTCGAAGTGAAGCGTTCGAGCGCGAGGAGCATGGATTCGGTCGTCATTGAAGCGAGCAGCTCGGTGTGAACCGCCTTGGTTGACAAGCAAACGAAAATGACGAAGTACGCTTTGGTGACACGAGCGTTTCTCCGGGAGTGTTCCTTCAACGGAAAGGGTCCAGCGCAGTCGAGGGTGGTGTTTGTGAATGGGCGTACTTGCTCAAACCTAATCCTGGGCAAATCGGCCATTCTCGGTGGTGGCGGTGCACCCTGAAAACGATAACATTTTATGCAGAGCCGGTTGCGAGATTTAATAAGACGCCTTACTCCCGATATCCAATATCGGCCTTGTATAAGAGATTGGGTCAGCTGAACACCTCCGTGTAGAGTAATTCTATGGTAGTAGTCGCAGATGAGAGCGGACAGCTTGGCCTTTTGAGGAAGAAGTAGGGGAAACTTTTCATTCTCGCGCAGATCTGAGTGTCTGAGCCGACCGCCCACCCTAAGGAGCCCTGAACTATCAATAAATGGGGAGAGCTTTGCGAAGCTTCTGTTTATAAACTGACCTTTTTTTAGGGAGCGAATCTCTTCTTTGTAAAGCGCCGTTTGTGTGGCTAGGACGCAGCGCAGAGCCGCTTCTTTCAATTCGGGTGCGGTGATGTGTATCGAACTTGATGGTTGTGATAGCGAGTGATCGGGATGACGAGCCAGGCGTAATATTCTGCTGACAACTCTTAGCAGAGTTTCGAACGACGAGAAACGGTCGAGGAAGCCATCGGCTTTAGTTTCTTTAACGGCGACGAGAGTCGAGGCTTGGTCTTTTATCTCGGGGAGAGGCGACGAAGCTGGGGGGTTGGCATTAGGCCAGCTTTCAACGTCGTCATACAAGAATTCTGGTCCATTCCACCACAGGGAGGCTGAAAGCAGTTCTTCGGGCATCAATCCTCGTGAAGTGAGGTCCGCTGGGTTGTGTTGAGTGGGAACGTGACGCCAGAACGCGGGGGAGCTTTTGTCGAGAGTTTCTACTACTCGATGGGCCACGAATGTCTTCAGAGTGTGAGGTGGTGTTTTCAGCCAATGCAGCACAGTCACCGAATCGGTGTAGAGAAATAATCTTTCGAGGTTGAGGTTCTCCAAGAATGGTTGTAGAGAATGAAGGAGACGAGCTAACAGCAGAGCCCCGCATAGCTCCAATCTAGGGATTGTAATTGGTTTTAGGGGAGCAACTCGTGTTTTGGCTGTTAGTAATTGAGCGTTAATTCCGCTTTCGGACTCGTACCTGAGGTAGATACACGCGCCGTAACCTTGAATGCTGGCATCGCAGAATCCAACGAGGGTGGATGGGTGTTTCCGAGCGGGAATATAGCGAGGAATCGCAAGAGTTTTGATTGACGGTAGCTGTTCTACGAACGTTTTCCAGTTCTGCTGAGTGGCTGGGGGGAGGGGGTCGTCCCACGCAATCTGTAAAAGCCACGTACTCTGTATAAGACTTTTGGCCTTGAGCATTAAAGGAGAACACAAACCTAGGGGATCGAACATTTGAGCAACGATGGATAACATGCCTCGTTTTGTGAAAACTGCTTCAAGATTTCGGATGGAGAAGGCGAGTGAGTCGGAGACAGGATCATAGCGGAGACCGAGAAGTTTTAGGCAAGCCGCGTTACTGGGATCGTCGTTGTCGAAGTTAAGGAACTTTTCTCGGTTTTCGAACGGTATATCGTTGAGAAGCTCGGCAGCGTTGCTGATCCACTTTCTGAGTTCGAACTTTCCCAGAGCCAACAGGTCGATGGTTTCCTTTTTGGCGATTTCCGCATCTTGTAGGGACTCTCCTCCGAAAAGTCGTCAACGAACGTGTGTTCCCTTAGGATGTTGGCTCCTCGAGGAAAATCACTCTCATGGTCGCTAGCCAGCTGCTTGAGTACCCGTTGAGCTAAGTATGCGCTCGGGGTGGCGCCATACGTGACTGTGTTGAGCTCATATATTCTTTGATATCGATGTCGGGGCTTTCTCGCCACAGGATATGCTGGTAGCGCCGATGTTCCGCTGCCACTGTTATCTGCCTGTACATCATTTTGATGTCCGCGCATAGCGTTACTTTAAAGAGGCGGAATTTGTGTAGGATGTGAGTAATGTCGGGCTGCAGGCGGGGGCCGGCGAACATTTGATCGTTGAGAGATTCTGAGCTAGGTGACGCTTTAGCGCTGCAATCAAAAACCACTCTAACTTTTGTAGTGGAGCTGGTTTCTCGCAGAACACATTGGTGTGGTATAACGAAGTTGGAAATCCTCGATTGTCGCTCTCTACGCCGGGAACGTCTAACTCATCAACACCCCCTACAGCGGTAAATCTCTCTCTTGGCGCTACGGCCCCACTTATAGTATTGTAATACTGCAAGTATTTAAAAAATAAATAAATATGAAAGTAGAAAGATATACATATATTTTCACCCCCTAGCATTCGGAACTGAAAAAGATTGCGAGATCCCACGGACGGCAATGCCAATAAGAGATTGCGAACCCTAGCAGAGTAGTAGAGATGCAATAAGCCTTTGGAGAATACAGTTAATATCCCCTAGTAGGAAGAGCCTATTTGTTCCCCCAGAATGGTGCTGCCTTCACCTGGTATAAAAGCTAGGTTTTCAAGTATTGAGTGGTGAAAATAAAGTCGCGCGATCCACAGGAGCTTGCGACAGCATTTCGAGTGTCGCCAGCGATAATTGGTTGCCGCGACACGTGTGCATTGCCTATTGAATTATATGTTTCTCTGCGGTCGCGGCGACCGCGCGACACTTATCGCTCGTGTGCACCGGGCCTAATATGCCTTGTATTCTCTGTCCTTTTCATGCCTCTCAATAGCTCATCTGTTTATCCTCCATTATTTCATTATTGGAGTGCTCTAGTCATAGAGATAAAAATGAATGGAGAAAGCTTGGTCTTGAAATTTGTTGACCGTAGTTATGGTGGGAGGTGCACCTTGTGAACCACAAAGTAACCTCAACTCGAGTTGTTTTTTATTTACACGTGTCCACTTTGAATTTCTAGTTTTGTTCTTTTTTCCTCTAGTATGTGTAGACATTGTCACTGTGAGTTTTTAGATTGTTTCACAGGGCATTAATAAAGTGAATAACCCCCAAATATACTCCGGAGAATCTTTATTTTCAACGGTCGACCATGCGCGAGTTGTTGGACTTCTTTTCCGGATATTTCAACGTGCGCAAGTAGCTCCAATCCTCTTCCGGGAATCACGACAGATGCCACCGGGAAATCCGTCACTCAAGTTTTTTATGGAATACGTCATGTTTCTAAGTTCGAGATAACTTGTTTTTTACTGATGTGTTGTGTATTTTTGGGTATGTTTCTTCAAGGGTCGATCCTCTGATAGCAAAAAGAAATACAGGGCTAAGAAATCACGAACGTTTATTTCACATAATAATCGCTCGCAAGCAAGAAACAAACTAATTCAGAAACATTATATGTACCAGCACTCCGAATGAGAAGACCCGTGGTTCGAGCACGGCGAGAACTGCATGAGTGTGGCGAATTTTGTTCAAATCCTTGTTTCGCAGTCCTCAAGAGACAGAGCGGCTCTTTCTGAACTCGTGACTGTCTCGCCCATGTAATAATTTTCCTAGTATGTTGATGGAACGCTATCAGGGCCACTTATTTTAGAAAATAAACACCAAAATACACTTGAAAACACGGCTACGTGCCACGAACGATGACATTTACAATGAAATCGTATGAACATCAAGTCGTCCACGCTTTGAGAACGAGAGTGTTGACGAGTTTGATTTAGTTTTTACCGAACAATTACCCCGAAACACCCCTTGTTCATTCTAACTCGGGCTCTTTTTTTGTAATTTCGCATTAATCTCAGGGGGTAGGTGAGCATTTTTGTTGATAACCTGACGATGTAGAGGTAATTCCAAGGTTCTGAAGGTGTACTTTGGCGGCCATATTTGTGACAACCCTTCTACCCCCCCCCTCCACAGCCCATTCAGGCTTTCTCCAGTTATTTACCTCTATGGCTCTAGTAGAAAGAAAGGCAAAGAAACACAACAAACCGCTCTCCGACTACAACGTTACAGGTGAATTCTCTTTGGGGAGGCGCATATGTCACAAACATGCTAGCTGGCGTGTTTGAAATGACCTAAAACTTCAAAAATCGCAAATTCATCAACTGTTGGGTTATTTTACGAACGGATCACGATTTATGCACTATTTTAGCGTTAATAAACCTTAAAAAATATATTTATAAATAACTTCTGACCCATGAAACTTCCTCTCTGAGAAACGAACTGAACTTTTAAAACAATTGTAAACAAAAAGTCACAAGGTTGGAGGGTATTTAAATAGCATAAAGTGGAATTAATTATTATAACACACTACTACGGCTACATTGTACACGAGTAATGAATAGATGAATAGCAGCACCCCCCACAACAGCCCTTTGATAAGAGGTAAAAGAAATATCTTGAAATATCCGCCACTTATTAGGTATGTTATGCCGAATTCATGAAGTTGCCTATTTCCGGTATTAGGCAAATAATTGCCTATTTCGTGAATTCGGCACGCCTCTTGCCTATTCCGTGAAATAGGCAAATTTTTTCCGATGACGCCGAATCGGCAATCCCCCAGTAATAGCCAATTTGAAAATCAAGGAATACAATAAAGAATGTTTAAAATCAAGGAATAAAATAAAGAATGGTATGCCTTCGTCATATAATAAAGGAACAATTAAACTTACAGCGTAAAAAAATATATACATTTCACATTTTACAATCAAAATCAGTTTCAGTCGCGATTTTCACAAGTTTTTCCGACATGGCACGCCGAATTACACACAAATCCCACTTTGAAGCATTTGCAACGTTTACTCAGACATCCCCCTTTACAAGAACATCGTTTGTATCCCTGGCCACTTCCAACGGAATCCTTTCTGACAAGCTCACGAACAGAGAATTCTTCGTCTTTTGGTACTTCATCGATTTTGAGGCGTTTGAATTTCGTTGCTTGGATGCTGTTTCGTTCAAGATGATTTTTAACAAGTCCGTGCTTGGTTCCCACTTTGAATTTACCAAATTCTTCGTTAATTATGACTCCGATGAGGTTCGGAGGGTCACCACGGCCTCTGTCAAATTGGCTAACACTGATCAGAACGTTGTCCCATGTGAAAATTGAGAGCAAAAAAGATATCGTAATTATTTCAACTGCACCTTCTGAAGAAAAAAATTATCATTTACCAGGTTTAAGCGTCTCCATTTTAGCTTCAGTCCGATAAGTTTTTCGGCTTTTAGATTTCTCGAAGCCTTTTGCCGGCATTCTAGCGCAGGATGTACGGTTGCATTTTCTTCGTCAAATTCGTCGAGAAACACCCATGAGTCGATGTCCATTTTGGTCTCTGAGCAGTCATCGCCATCGTAGCCGTTGTTGTTGCGATCAACACCATCCCCATCGCTATCTTTTGGGTCACCGTCGACAGTTGGCGCCTCACATTCTGCAGATGTAACATAGGTGACTTTCGCACTTATGTTAGGGGCCGATGTGCCCTCAATGTGGATTTCCGAATGGGTCTCAGAATCTTTCAAGCTCTCGAGCATATTCTCTTCTGAAATTCCATTCGAAATCTTCTCAAGAAATTCTCTGGGGATCTTGGAAATCAGTCCCATTTTTGATTTTTGCCCAAAAACGGCTTTGTACGGTTCCATTTTCATGGCTTCGTGGTGGTGGTGTTTAGTGACCATTGCACATACCCTAAGCCAAGAGACCACTGAGATGTTTGGTTGTCCCTCATCCAAGCAATAAGAGAGTCTTTTAAGTAGCTGTTGCTTCTTTCGACTGAGCCTTGACTTTGCGGATGCCTAGGACGACCGTTTACGAGGACTAAATCGGGCCACAATGCTCCTAACTCCTAAATGATATCGGCGGTGAACTCACGTTCATTGTCAGATTGGAGAACATGGGGAGCGCCAAACTGAAGAAAAATAGCCAGCAGATTTTCCGCGACTTCCTTGGCTCTCTTACTCTTCAGAGGCCTCAAAAATTTGAATTTTGTCAAATGCTCCTGATAATTTAGCACAAACCTATAATCACCGTCCTGCATGCTCTGAAAGTCTACGAGATCGACTTGTCCCCGTTGATTTAAGTCATCGGCTGTGATAGGACGAACTACAACGCCGGCTCCAGATTTCTTTTTGGTTTTTTCTACACATCGAGTACATTGCTCAATTTATGTTTTTATAACATTAATTGGAATGTTGCTGTAGTTCTCCGCAATTTTTTTATAAGTTTTTTTTTTCACCTTTGTGGCCGGTAGCTGTATGGCGATCATTTATTATCGAAACAGCGTTTGTCTTGGTGGCCACTATCCTTCCGTCACTCACCCGTGCGACTTTGGTAACACCCGCGAGACTTATTAGCTTGAACGTACTCCGGATGTAATAGTCCTTCCTATTTCTTTTAACGCCAGAAGGAGAGGAACTACTAAGAATATTGATCACTTCTCTCTCGTACGAATCAGTCCATATCAGATCACAAGCGTGAATAGCGTTCTCCAGATCAGTCATTTTTACACTATATTATAGGTTCCTGGTGAATAGAATTCAATACCTATAGCACTTTGACCACAACTAAGGGAGCGGTTGTACTTCTCGCTGATGCTCACTCGGTCACACTGAACGCGAACAAGTTCGTAACTTAACAGTACCTTAACATCAACTAAAAAAATCCAATCAGACACTGAAAATCACTCAGAAAGCCGGCCGGCGAAGGTGTACACAGTTCGTTTAACAACAAATACGGAGACTGATAACAACTTGATAAGGCTATAATACAAGGGCTTGCCTATTTCAAGAACTAGGCAACTGTAGAATTGCCCAGTTCACGTAATCGGCAAAAAATTGCCTATTTCATGTAATAGGCATAAGGCATGCCGAATTCACGAAATAAGCAATATTTTGCCTAGTTCGCGAAATCGGCAATTTCATAGATTCGGCGTAACATGTATACAGCTTCTGCGGAATATAATTCTACGGTTATTTCTCTCGATTTTACCTGCTGATTACTGGTAAATTGAAAGTTATCCCCTAATTTAACTGCGAATTAGCGGTTTTTCTCAATGTTATCCACGGATTAATGAGTGTCACAATTTCGGAGCGGTGAATTGGCGATTTCTTCACTTGTAGCATTGAATTTGGGTTGTATCCTAACTTTAGCCGCTGACACGACCCAAGAACAGCTCATTAGGCTGTTAGCAAACTGCGACCAAGTGCCCTCGGAACCAGTACAAAGTGCGACCCTGACGTTTTTACGTGCATTGATCAAAGTACGACCCGCCTAAGATAAACGAATGAACGAATGAACCTTATCCTTCCGTCTAAGATAAGGAACTGTTTCTGTATGTAACTTTTCACTCAGTTTGCCAACGTTTGTCAACGCGTCAACAATGAACTCCCCTGGCCCATCTTGCTCAACATCTGTCAGCGATCGAGGTAACGAGTTGTTTGTCCTGGACGGATTCAAATACCGATTTCATAAAAGTTTGGCAAATAATGTTCAACGCTGGTTATGTACCAAAAAATCGTGTAAGGCTTCTTTCAAACTTGACCAGTCCAACTCAATCTTCGACAGAAATGACGACCACAATCACGTTGCAGATTCCCCGAAAAAATTGAATCGTCATGCGCTGAGAAATTCTCTGAAGAGAAAAGCTTGTAATGATTTAACTACTCAACCCAACAAACTGTTAGCTCTTGAATTAAAAGAAATGGGAGATATTGAAACTGTCGACAAAAACGATTCACTTCTATGTAGACGTGCTGTGTATCGCATGAGAAGGAAGGTTTGGCCAAATCTTCCTAAAGGATTACCGGAATTGCACGAAGCCATCGATAACCTGCCCAAAGATGAATTGACAACGAATGCGGCTGAAAATTTCTTGCTTGTTAATGATAGTGTCGTAAACGTGTTGGGATTTAGTACGCCCCGAAACTTGAAGTGCTTGGCTGGAAATGACCACATTTTTCTCGATGGCACATTTGATTCGTCCCCAGCTCTTTTTAATCAACTATTTACTGTCCACACATCTCGAGACGGTGTTTACGTACCATTGGCGTTCTATTTGTTACCAAACAAGCACACCAATTCATACGCTTATGTTTTCAAAGATTTGGTGAAACACTGCGAGACATTGGGCCTTGAATTCAAACCGTCAGTTGTGCTGGTCGACTTCGAGGCTGCCATACACAAGGCTGCACTATCCGTATGGCCGGAAGTAACTATTCGCGGATGCCGTTTTCACCTCGGACAAAGCTGGTGGAGAAAAATACAAAATGTCGGCCTCAGCACTGCTTATCGAGGAGAAGGCGAAGTAGGCGAGTTTTTGAAGTTATTTTTTGGACTTCCATTCTTGGATCCTGACGACGTGCCGGCATTTTTTGACAAAGAGCTGATGGCGAAAATGCGAGCGAGAAACCCCAAAGTTCGGACATTTGTCGATTATATGAAACAAAACTACCTATACACCAACGCAACATTCCCACCTGACATATGAGCGATGTTTTCCCATACTGCCATTCGAACAACCAACAGTTGCGAGAGTTTCCACTCAAAGATAAATAAAATGTTTTATAAGTCCCACCCGCACATCTTCCTTGTTATTGAGACCCTGAAGTCGATTCAGCAAGATACTTATATATTAATGCGCTCAAAAAGTACGAAGAAGAATGAGAAGCAGGAATTCCTGCGGAAGTAGATGTCATGCCTGACTCGCGGAGAAATTACGCAAATGGAATTCGTGAAGAGTGTCTCCTTCAAATTTTTACCGAAGACCAAAAAATGAGCAATGTAAAAATGACGACAATTGATGGTATTACGAGCGTGGAGAGTGGAAACTGCAACTTATGGGGCGTGGAACAGTTCGCCTCCACGTTGGTGCGCCCTATGGGTTACGCTAAACGAACTGTATCTGCAGACGAACTGGGTGGGTCGCAGTAAGCACCAGGAAAGGAAGGGTGCAGGGTCGCACTTTGCAGAAGGGCTATCAATTTGTAGGGTCGCACTTTGTAGAAGGGACAATAATTTGAGGGGTCGCACTTTGCATAAATGGGTCGCAGTTTGACAACCCCGGCTCATTAGTGCCCTTGTGCTTCATGGGGATTGAAATGATTGAACCTTTCGAAAATTAGGCTTTAATTTACAAAAATAGAGCATAAATAAAATTGGAAATGGTTTATTATAGATGGATTATATTTATTATAGCATTATATATTATTTACATTATTACATATTATATTATGGATTATAGCAACAGAAATATAAAGGTAAATAGTAACATGTGAATTTCGCATCATTCTTTCCGGCTGTAGAATTCTTCAAGACGAATTTCAAGTTGTGTAGTCAGAGAGATAGGATGGTGCTCTCCGATTTCTTGTACTTCTTCGAAGTGGAATCTGAGAGTAATCTTGACGATTATGTTGAGCTGAATCGATGTTTTGCAACTCGGCATCGTCAAAGTTGAGAGGCAAATTGAGATTTGCTGAATCGGGAGGAAAGGTGTTTTACTGTGGTGGCAAAGGAGGTTAAGTCTCGAGTAGAGACAACCGTTGTACGTCCATCTTGAAGTTCGACTTGAGCGTACTCAGCATTCCCATCGATCAGTGTCACTTCTTCCACTATTGGGTCGTATTTGGACGCTCTGACGTGTTTTTTTTAAAAGGATTGGTCCTGGTGTCGATAGCCATGATGGAGTTGAAGTTTCATTCCCAGTCCTTCTTTGGAAATTTAAACATGCGCTCGTGAGGAGTTTCATTTGTTGCTGTACAAAGTAAGGACCGAATTGAATGAAGACCAAACTCCCACAACGTCTTCCCAGTGGCTAATAGGTAATGCGTCGCTTTTCAACGCTAGCTGAATCGACTTCCAGATTATTCCGTTATAGCGTTCGACTTGTCCATTTCCTCTCGGGTTGTAAGGAGTGGTTCGACTAGTTGCTATTCCGTGGGAATTGAGATATGATATCAGCTCGTAGGACATGAAATAAGGTCCTTGGTCCGTTTTAATAAATGAAGGAGTCCCGAAAAGATGAATGACTGAATCTAGGGGTTTTATTACAGTAGTTGTAGTCATATCCGGGCAGGGTATCGCTATTGGAAATCTTGAAAATTCGTCGATAATCGTCAACAGGTATGTTTACGACTGTTCAACAAAACCAAAAGAATACAACGGTCAGAAATCTCTTACCGTTCAAGTTTTTATACCACCAAATTCTAGTTAGTTCCCTTTCGTCTCTTGTTCTCTCAGTGAGTAGCGCGAGTCTCAAATTGATTTCGATAAAATCGTAAAACGTTCGAGCAAATTGTTCGTAATACAGTCCACTCATAGTCAAACGTCAGATCAACCCGACCGGTCGGCTCTCTTCGTACGATATCAACGTAGCTACAGGTACGTGGACGATCTGTTCATTGCAATAAGCTCGAATTCTCTTTTCTAAACGTCCTCACGTCGCAATAACATAATCCCCAAACAAGGTACTTATTTTTTGTTCTAGACGGCGACGGACCTTTAAAATCTATGTTAAGACGTTCGAGAGCGGTAGTAGCTTTCATGAGAGTTCCTTGGTGTTTGAAAAATGTTGGCTTGACTTCGCAACAGACTCTGACCCGTTGAAAGGAAGCCACGCCGTTGGTGACCCCAAAAGAAATACGTTTGTAATGGTATAATTGTCCATGAGCTTCAAACGCTGTAAATATTTTATCTGATTCTTTGATTGGGATCTAGTGGTAAGCGCAACGAAGATCGATTGTGCTGAATGTTTTAAACTGAGCTACTTTGCTCACTAAATCTTCAAGGTTAGCCAGTGGATAAGCGTCCAGCATTGTATACCGATTGACAGTGAGGGAGTAATCTGTAACCATACGACGTTTGTGATTTAAACTTGATGTGACTAAAACTTGGGCACGCCACGGAGAGTCGCTTGGTTCATCTTTTATAAGGTGGTTGATTTCCTCTCTGATGAAGGAAAGATCGGACGGGTTGTGCCTCCTTGATTTTACACTGATTGGCCTGCAGTCTGGGGACAAATGTCTGAAGAGAGCAGCTGACTGGACATTAGCTACAGCTAGGGCACTGATATGGAGGGCCGACTTCGTTCCTCCAAATGTCATATTGAGACTCTCGTGACTTTTTAGTATGTCATGACCAATTAATAAGTCACAGCAGAGGTCACGTAGAACGTATAGGTGAACTTTACAAGACAAATGACCTGGTAAATTCAATGTTGCAGAACATTGGATCTCGACAGGGGACTTTTTTGAAGTTGAAGCCATGAATATCCGTTCCCGACAACGTGTGAATTCAAGATTCAACTGTCGAGCTAGCTGTTCACTTACGAAACTAATCGAACTTCCCGTATCGATTAGAGCGAAAGCTTTAAATTTATTCAGAAAAACGGGTACTGTAGCTTTTTCAAGACTGGAGGATGTGGTGTGGAGGACTTTGGTGAAATGTCCTAATTTACTACACATCGAGCACGTCGCTTCTCGTGCGGGACAATGATCTCTAGGATGAAATTTACGACCACAAAAGTAACAAGATTTGTCTGGTTGTTTTGAAGGAAATGATGCTGATGCAGCTACAAGATCGTTCTCAGGGAAGTTGGAAGATGGATTGGTGGAGTTTTCAATTGACGCTGAATTTACGGAATAACTGCTATTGTATCCCAAAAAAAGCTGTTGAGCTAGCTCTAATGCTCGCGCTTGACTAATGGCATCGGCAAGACTCAAAGCAGTCGACTCGAGAAGGCGCTGTCTGATCTGATTTGACGACAACCCATTAATGAAAGCATCCCTGAAAGAATCGACATAGTTTTGCTCGGCAGTAACAGCTTTAAATTTGCATTTATTTGCTAGGATTTTCAAAGTTTCGACATACCTTTCTATGGTTTCTCCTGCTGGTTTCTGCTGTTGCCTTGTTTGCAATTCATGTCGAGCAAACCCCTCATTTACTGGTTTAACGTAGAGGTTTTGAAGGACGTTCATGGCATCGACGTACGTTTCAGAGTTGTTAATGTACTGGAAGATTGTAGGACTAACGAGATTGTGGAGTAGTCTCAACTTCTGTTCGT
Source organism: Corythucha ciliata (assembly GCA_038030265.1). Lineage (NCBI taxonomy): Eukaryota > Metazoa > Arthropoda > Insecta > Hemiptera > Tingidae > Corythucha > Corythucha ciliata. Next base: position 57,201,295 of record CM075941.1, on the reverse strand, counting down.
CATTTGATTCTATTGACTCAATGAACTTGCAGAAAGTGCAACTTTCTGAAACCGGGTCAAGGTCTTGTTTCTTCGGTCGCAGAAGACGTTCCATGGCTTTGTTTGATTTTTAATTTTGTAAATTAAATTGAAATTATTGAACCTTTCGAAAATAAGGTTTTAATTGACAAAAATAGAGCATAAAGAAAATTGGGAATGGTTTGATTATAGCAACAGAAATATAAAGGTAAATAGTAAGGCCCGGCGCACACTAGGAGAAAAAAGACGCCGACGCGCGAGTCGGCGTCTTTTTTCTCGGGGAAGAGACGACTCTCGCGTAAGCGTCCATGATGTGAAAGGCCCCATAGAGTTCTATGTGTTTTTACTGCACGAGTCGGACGCTGACGCGCGCGTCGGCGTCTTTTTTCTCCTAGTGTGCGCCGGGCCTAACATGTGAATTTCGCATTAGGGATTTCTTGTACGTGGTCCTTGTAACTTGTACTTGTTCTTGTACTTGGCGACTTGTAATCCAAAACATGAAAAGGAAACCATTCGTGGAGACAAATGTGACATTTCAGCTTGTGATGCTTCGATTCACGGCTACAGCTATGCAGCAGGTCAGCGATGGAGAAAAAAAAAACTGAGTGAATAAACTACAGCAGGTTGCCTTTAATCCCTTCCACCATTTTTATGGTTTATAAATTATCCTTTTTGAGCTTGGACTAAAATGAATGTGAGCATTATCAAAAAATCAACCCAGTCTCCTCCAACCACCTTTACTATACACTTGCATTATCTACCTATACTCTGACAGATAAAAACTATGATGAAACCAAATGGACAGTGTGGCAACATACTTTCCCTATTTGTTCATCATTTGATGCTGTACT
>CM075941.1:57153059-57199926 GCA_038030265.1 Corythucha ciliata | reverse complement strand
TTAGTAGTGTCGTTTATTTGGTACGACTATCTGCCGGTCAAGTCCGCAAGGTCCATACCAATCATCTACGCCCCAGTTTTTTAGCGGATACCAATCATCCGGAGCCTAGACCACGATTGAATACTCCCATATTCCTGTTCCCACAAGTGATCCAGTGCCTATGTTGGAAAAAACTAATGACGCTCACCGTCCAGCCTCGAGTGGTTCGCCTGGTGACCTTCCTCAAATTAATCCCATTCGAAAGTCGGTTCGATTCAGAACACCCCCTAGTCGAAAAAGTATTTTGGATTTTAAAGCAAGATCTTTTTACAGATCCTTTTGCTTCCTTTCATCGAAAAAAATAAAAAGCATAGTCAGCTTGAAGTTTCAGCACCACCCCGCGCTCATTAAACCAGCCCATGCCGTTCTCCCTGCCATTACTGCCGCACTGTCAGCTTTTGCTTTTGTCTTTCAATCTTCAACTAACCGAATCTACGATGAGTTCTCGGTCCCCCCCCCCCATTCTTCTTTTTAAACCGAGTTCGTTTCCATTCTTCGTTCGCAACTCGCCCCGTCGCACGCTCTTCGTGTTCCCGCGTGGCTCATAAAGTTTTGTTGTTTTGATTGATCGTATTTTGTTATTCGTTCAAATTACCGCGACGTGACGTGCGTCGGTGTGTCATGGACATGAGCAGCATCGGTTCCGAGCATGAGTTCCGAATTTAATTTTTAACTTATGAAAAAATAAATATCTTGGATCTTTAAAGGATTTTCAAAATCCAAGGATCTTGATCCCGATCCTTTTTCTATTCGAAGATCTGGATCTTTGATCTAAATCATTTTTTGGAACAGAGGATTTTGTATTTTGGATTTAGATCCAAAAAATGAGGATCTTGTCAAGCTCTGCTAGTATTCTCTGTCCTGTTCATGCCTCTAAATAGCTCATCTGTTCATCCTCCATTATCTTATTATTGGAGAGCTCTAGTAGAAAATAAGGCAAAGAAACTGTTGAAAGCAATATAAAATAAATATGTAAAATTGGACTTGTGACGTCAGAGGGAACCCTATCGGGGGCTTTGTGAAACCGACGAGTTTTGAAGTAGGATGTACGATAACAAATGGAAGACACTGTCCGTTGAATAATAAAGAATATACCGTTTTTTGAGTGTGCAAACACAACTATTATTCTGTTTTTCCAATTGGTTATGGGCCCAGTGGCGGATTAAGTTGCTAAGTGGTAGTCGCGGTAAGGAAGGACAGTCGAATAAACAAAAAAAACGGGATCGGAATTGTCAGTGGTGTTAATAATGGAACAGCCCATTCAAGTGGTAAAGTTAATTGGACCGAGCAATTGGGGCTTGTGGAAGTTCCAAGTCGGGATCGCTCTAAAGTCGAAAGGTGTATACGGTGTAGTTACCGGTGTGGACTTGAAACCCGAGGATGCGGAAAGTAACGAAGGCAAGGAGTGGGTTCGAAAAGACGTGAAGGCTCAGGAAATCATTGTGTCACGATTGGAGGAGGGACCAATGAGCCACCTGCTAAATTGCGAAACTTCAGCGGGTATGTGGGAAAAGCTCTTGTCCGTGTATGAACACAAGTCTGAGGTGAGTACGCACTTACTCCAACAAAAGTTCTTCAATTTAAAGTACGATGGCGAGGGAGTAGCTTCTTTCACATCAAAAGTGAATGACATCGTTTCCCAATTGAAGATGTTAGGGGAAAAACTGTCGGAACAAATGATAATAACGAAAATCATTATGAGTTTGCCTGAATCATTCAGGCATTTTGTCTCGGCCTGGGAATCTGTTCCGATCGAAAAACAAAGTCTCAACAATCTTACGGCCCGCCTATTGATAGAAGAAGAAAGAAAAGGTTGTGAGGGAACGTCGACGCATGAGACGGCCTTGGCTGCGAGAGGTTTCAAAGGGAGAAAACAAAATAATTGGCCTGGTCAAAATTAGGAGAAAGGTTAATTTTGAGCCTAAAAATTTAGAAAATTGCTAATTCGCGGCTAAAATGGGAAAAAATCGCCAATTTACAGCTAAAATTGCGCCAAACGCCAATTTGTGACTGAAATTTAGACATTTCGCTAATTCACAGGTTTGAAACGCTACGACGCGTCGCCGCTACAATTTTAATGTAGTATATATAAAAGGTTGACGTTCTAGCGCTATAGCCAGCAAGGGGAGTTAGCCTTTCCGTGTGGTGTTTGTGAGTGTTGTTCTAATAGCGTTTTCCATTTGAATAAAATTCCGCTCCGAAGCCGAGCATATCCACCCGTCTTCTCTGAATTACATCATACGGTAACGGAGAAGACGAGTGGAAATGCTCGGCTCCTGAGCTGAATTTTATTCAAATGGAAAACGCCATAAGTTAGTCAAGTCTCAAGTCAAGTCCTGGTCTTACACTTCGTTTAAAATACATCGTTTTCCTCAGCCTTTTCGTTAAGTCGTGCCTATATTGTTTTACCCCTCTGGGCCCTGTTTGACAACACTACATATTGGCGAAGAGATGAGTTTCAAATCCTCGCGGATGTAAGTGGATAATTCCTGGTCTGGAATTGTGGTCTGGTTGAATTCCACATTGTCTGTCTAACCCTTCTGGAGATGGGGCGTCGGAAAAAAGTACCCAAGGGTCCTAACGAAGACCAGAACGAGGCTACGTCGGAGCAAACGTCGGAAGAGGTGAATTCCGACCAGTCAGAAGTAGAAGAACTCATGGAGTCAAGTGAGTTACCTGTCGCGCCAGCTCAGTCGTCAAGGTCTGGCATAATCGGCTCCATACTGCCATTCTCCGAAGGCTCTGAACCCTTCGAAAATTACTTGGAGAGGTTGGAAGCTTTTTTTCAAGTTAATCGCCTCCCGGAGTCGGAAAAGGTCGCGTCGCTGGTGATCCTCATTGTGTCCCAGGTATACCAGCTCTTGAAAAATTTAGTCGCTCCGTTAAAGCCAATGGGCATGTCATTCGTCAACATTATTCGAGAGTTGAAGCAGCACTATGCTCCCACGAAGTGCGAGATCGCTACAGATTCAACAAAAGGTCCCAACAACAGGGTGAGTCCGTACAGTCTTTTATTGTCGCGCTTAAAGAACTTGCGTCGAATTGTAATTTCGGCGATTTCCTGGACCAAGCCCTGAGAGATCGTCTTATAGTCGGGTTGTCGGACGAAGCCATGGTCCAGCGTCTCATCGGCGAGAGCAAGTTTGTCATTCGATCAAGCTTGCAAGGTTGTAATGGATGTGGCGGCTGTGCGACGGGATACAAGAGCCATCAAAGAAGAGTCAGCGTGTTTAGCGATTCGAGCCCGATCGTCAGGCCGGTCAGCCGCTAAGAATTTACCAAGAAGTAAAAGTCAGTCATCGAGGCAGCTGTCTTCACGTCCGTCGTCGCGAAACCAGTCAGTCTCCGTTTCGCAAGTCTACTGCAGAAGAGCAATCGTCGAGGAATCGTCAGCCGTTTTCATCGTGTCAGAGGTGTGGTCGAAGAAGTCATCGAGGAGGCGAGTGTCCTGCTCTAAACTGGGCTTGCTTCACCTGCGGTCGTCAAGGTCATGTGGCTAGAGTCTGCCGCAGTTCACTCGTCTCAGCAATTTTTGCATGCTCGGTAAATAGTTCAGTAAGCACTCCTGTCAAATATTCCTGTCAAATTAGGTCCAAAAGAGCCAGCCGTAACATTCGATGTGGACAGTGGAGCAGCGTTCACTGTTATGCCCCACTCCTCGTTCAAACAATACTGTCCGAAAATTCGTCTCGTTCCCTCTCAACAGTTCTTGTCTGCCGCTAATGGGGAGAAAATTCAGGTCGTGGGACTTGCGAGTTTTGACACGGTCATCGTCGGCACCCAAGAAGAAAATTCACGTCAACTTAGCGTAAAATAATTTACCAACATGCCGTTGATTTAACGATCAAAGTTTTACGTCAATTTTGCGTGAAAATGGCTACCTTTTTTAACGGTATATTCACGTGTAATTTTGAATCAAATTTACGAAAAGTTTGCGGAATTTTGACGTGTAATTTACCCAAATTCAACGTTAAACTTACGAAAGTTTACGATTCAATTATTGTAAATTCACGTTAACTTGACGTAAATCTACTGTCAAGATTCACGTTGATTTAACGTTACGTTACGTTAATTTGGTGCGGAATATACGTGAATTCAAATTTCGTTTTTGGATACTTTTTGGTGCATTCACGGATATTTTATGCTAAATTTATGAAGATTCAAGCGTTAAATTTACGTTTCAATTTTGAATTCTTGAGGATTTGACGTGAAACTGTATTGCATTAATTCAAGCACAGAAAATAACGGGTCAAACTGAAATTGGGGAGGAGGGACACCTACACCAAATCGTATTTTCATCACCGACGCGACGCATGCATGATGGTGTCGTTGACTAGTATTGGAGACAAACCGTTGATTTTTTTGATTTTTTTTTTTTTTTAATACTTCCTCCCCGGGTCTTGCAAGTATGGACCGCTAACTTTGATAAAATTTCACCTCAAAGTCTGTATAAACGTATACATAAAGCGATATTTTCTAATCATAGCTGTAGAATGAAAGTAAGTTCCCGCAACGTTTGACAAAAGGAACAAATTTAATTATTTTTACAACAATTTTTGTAATAATTCAAAGTAAAGTACTGAAATTCAATGATTTCTATAGATACTCAAGTATAATTACTATATCTTCTTCAAATCAAGGAGTAGATAAAAAAGAACTTAGGAGTAAAAATGAAAAACGTCACCCAAACAAGTCAGTATTCATTCCGGGTTTTGCGAATTTTTGTTATTTTTGTGTTTAAGTCGAAGAGGGGCGGCCTTCAACCAGTCTTTGATGGTCCCTTCAATTTCTTTGAAAGATGCATTGCTGACACTATTTTGTCTGAATGAAGCTGGAAAAACAATAATTCATTAATTGAATAGTTAAAAAACGACTGGCGATTTCCAATATCATACCGAGAACAGCCGAGCAGACTCTCGTGGTTTTGAAGGCCTTTTTGGGCATTTTACCGGCCCAGTTAAAACCAGCAGCAAGATCATCTTTCATCAAAAATCTCAACATTCTCGATGTTACGTTTCTTGTATCGCTTCCACCCAGGATGGATAAAGTTCCAACCTGAAAGTTATGTATATGTATATGTATATGTTATGTATATGCATTATACATTAAAGGGTACGGCATAACTCTGCTTCTGCCGCTAGCTTCTTACAAGTTTCGAGAACGTTTCATTGTCTGATAACATTTCCTCCAAGTGGCTGAACTGAATGTAGTCACCAAGGGGCAAATCATGAACGAAATTTATTTGCTTGCTAGGTGATGGGTTGTTGTTGACGATAATGGGTCTCTCTTTCATGTCCTTTAATTGGTCCTTAATCATGATGATATCCTAAGCAATAACCCTCAGAGTTGCTGCAAGGAAAACAAGAGCTAAAACACCATAACGTAGTGATAGTACCAAAACCAATTACCTTTAATGTCTCGAAGTTCTTCCAAATGGTTATTGGAAATCAAGGAGCCATCACCCCCTATTTTAGTTGAATGTAAATGTTAACAGTTATGTGAGAAAAAAACAAGCAGCCACCGAAATACACACCTCTGGCTGTGTTGCTTGGAGCACAATTTTTGGAGCCTTGGCAAGTACTAGAGGTGGGTTAAATAACGGTTAACTGTTATGGCGCAACAGTTAACAATAAAATAACTAACGACCAGTTAATCACGTTAAAAAATAACCGTTGAAAAATAACTGGTCAATTCAACCAGTTTCTTCTCAACGCTCGGAGATGGCGTTATCTATCAACGAGTTAACACTTTCAACAGTTGCGGGAGAAAAACTGTTGTCCCTAGCGGGAACGAAACAAAACAGACCAACCAGTTAATTTTTAACGGTTATTTCGTAACAGTTATTTTTCGTCAACGAACGTTAATTAACGTTTACGAAAAATAACGATAACGCCCATCTCTAGCAAGTATTTGATTTTTTAGGACGATATTGTGGAGTTACGTAATACGAAAAGTCGAAAAAAGATATGTCTCTCCACTTCGTGAACAGTTTTTATTTATTCAGACCGGTTTCGAAGCATCAGTGCCTCATCATCAGTGATAGTTTCTGGTTGGTCTTATTTATAGAAACTATCACTGATGATGAGGCACTGATGCTTCGAAACCGGTCTGAATAAATAAAAACTGTTCACGAAGTGGAGAGACATATCTTTTTTCGACTTTTCCTCTAGCAAGTACTGGTTTCTTATTGAAAAATTTCGATCGATGACCTTCATCATCATTGTCTTCGTCATCATCCGACGAAGTCAAGATGGTTCGTCTTATTTTTCGTTTCATCGGCGCCATTGCACCATCTTCGGAATCGAGATTAGACGTCATCTCGGCATCTCTTAATCTCTTTCTCGCCTTTTCGTAGGAATCTAAGAAATGATGAAAAAGGAATAGAGTTAGGCGGTAATTGATCAGGGAAGTGGTTGGGGTAAAGGCCATTCTTACCGCATTGGTATAGTTTCTTAATTTTATATTTTTGCCAATTTTCGTCTGGGATTCGGAAACTTTGACGGGCTCTCCTTAATTTTTCCATAGGAAAAGGAGGCCAGAAGGAGAACAAGCCGTCTTCCTCCTCCACGATCCAATTTGTACAAACGACATTGACTTCGTTCGAATTTACGAATTTGACGACGACAAATTCTTTTTGTGTCTAGAGGGGAAAAAAATTAGGAATATTAATCATGACTTCTGATATTAGCGCTTAGCACACACACGCCTTGAGATAACAGCGAACCAAATTAAAAACGGCAACTTAATGTACAGCATGCTAAAACACAAACATGTTACATGAGCAAATAACGATATACCTTGTAGTGCATTTTAGTTTGATGAAAAAAGAACACGTCTGAGTCCAGGGGGAATTGAAAAATGAGGGGGAAGGGAGGATTAGGTACACAAAATTAAAATGTTTCATGGGACACGAACGGCAAAGCGATGAAACTTTTGTTTTCATCAGGTTTCGGCAATAATAGGCATTTACGTTTAATGTCTTTCAAAAAAAATAACGAGAGATCAGTGCTAAGCATGGACACCTCAAAAATACCAATGTCAGCGGAAGAAGAAGGGTAGGTATACGCTGGCTTGTGGTCAATAAATTTACATCCCATGATGGAAACATCGCCATCCAGACTTTTTGAGATCTGCTTGATCAAAACAACATCGTCTTTTTGGCTTAGGAAGCAGTTATTTTTTTGATCTGTCCCAAAACACACGCCTTCAAAAATTAGTTTTTTCTCAAAGTTGATGTCAGAATCCGAAGCCCCCCTTTCTTTCTTTGTAGGTAGGTGTGACTTTTCCAAATCTCTTCTAGCGAGCTGCTCTAAAGGTTTAGTTGAAGATTTCAAATTCTTCTTTATTTGACCGAGATGATTTTCAAAGGGAAAAGCACTATACTTCGTCAGAGACCCATGAATCCTGACATCGTCTGGGACATGAATTAGGCTGTGAAAGTTATACGTCAGTATTTGTCTTCCATACAGAGAGCGACAGTGAGATACAAATTCTAAAATTAATTGCTTTGCAAAATCAATTTTCGTCTGACAAAGTGTTGCGTGTGATAATATGTAAATAGCGTAATGAAAAATCATGAAATTTGAGTACAATTCTTCTGGTAAAATGTTCTTTAGAACAATAGGGCCAGTGTAGAGAAGAAAAGTCCTATATTCCGTTGCTTTGAATCTCTTCAGAAAACTTAATGTTCTCGGTTTTCTATTAAACTCATTAGGGAAATATTTCACTAAGTGTTCTAGCCTAGAAGATATTTCTGACAGCGCTCTACTTGGAAGTCGAATTGGAAGCCCATGAAGAACCCAACAATTCAAGAGCTTACGCATGATTCCCAGGAAGATTAAATGCATTGGATCGAGCGGGAACTGAGAGATCATACCAACGTTTATTACCGTTAGTGGGGAAATTCCACGGTGATGTTCTTCGTGTTTTTGTTCGGAAAAACTGCAGTCTGTTCGTAAAGTCGCGTTTACGTTATCAAAAATAACACGCCCCAAATATGAACCTTCTTCTACACACCGCTCACATCCGAAGTATCCCATATGAGGCTTACAGCATTTAATAAAGCTTCGTGCCGGAGCATCGCATATGAACGCATTGATAGAGAATGGAGCAGTACGTCCACCTATTTCGCATCCTTCAATTATTAATGTTTCAACTTCTTTGATGAATTTGTCGAGAAACTCGTTCACATTTTTTGGTTTTCCCTTTCCACAATAGCAACCAATAATGAATGGGGGACTTGAGTTATTCACCACCTGACCTAAAATGGGCCAAAATTCAGTCGATGAGGATTTATACAAAGGTAAGCCGTCAATATTAACGTTCAATTTTATGACATCTGGCCCTTCATTTTTGAAAATGGAACGCAAATTGTCCTTTACGCCTCTGTAGTACATGTGTCCACCTTCGACGAAATGAATAAAATCATGAAGGGAACGTGGAGTTTTCAAGAGAGTTTTAGAGTTTAAAGGAAGAGAAGGATGAAATGGACGCAACAGACGAAGCAAGCCGTTTAAAGAAGAATACGTGACGTTGTATTCGATACTCCACTGTTGAAGTCCCTGAAGTAGAAGATCTTCTGATGTGGGAACAACATAAGCTTTATCGGCTTCAAGAATAGGCTGGTTTAGAGCTTCAACTGAAGATGTTGGTTCTTCGACATCGGAACTCGAAAAAGGCAATTCTTCCGAAGAGCAGTCAGAATTAGAGGACGCCAACAAATGCAAACTTTGATGGGGCACGTTCGGCCATTTCTCACGCTCTTCTGGCATCTGAAGAGTTTGAGCTGAATTTGAGCTTTCTGAATTCTCGTAGTCCGCATCTGGCGAGAAACATTCCACATCCTGTGAGTTGCGTATCTCTCGGAACGCTTTTGACCATTCTTGTTCTGAACCGCTCCCTGCCAAGCCTGAATGGGAACAAGCAGTGCTGCACGCCTCAAGATCTTCTTTAATAGCCTCTCTAATTCTTTTGTCGGCTTCTCTTTCGGCCCTTCTTCCGTCACTTAGCTTCCGAAGCTTTCTTCTTTTCTGGAAAATGTCGTATGGTACAGACTAACGAGAGTTCAATTGATAAATTCTAGCGAACATAAGAAGAGGGTAATAATAGAGATTTTTCAGTCTACCCGGTAAATGTGTGGTAGAGGGCAAACGGTGTGGGCAGGGGTAGTGCATGGACTGGTGAGGGGTGGACAAGTGAGATTTCTTCTTCTTCTTCTTCTTTTTCTTTCTTATTTTCAAAAATACACCAAAGCGTTTTCATAATTGTTTGGGGGGTTTTCGGCAGAAATAACCGGAAATTCGACCGGAAAAATTAATCACATGCTAAAAAGCACTGAAACCTCATCCAAAGCTTTCCTTTGAATGGAACTGATTATGCACGCCTATCGCCTAGAAAAGTATCAAAAAATGTCACTCCGGCAGCTGGCTGTCAGATAGAGTACATTTCAATACTACGAATTCTGTTTATTTAACAGAATAATACAACAATATTTAACAATAATAATAAAGTTGAAATGTTAATAATTATTGTCGAACAGTAGAGCTAAATAACTGAAAATCTTCAAATGTTCAGTAGTGCAGCAGTGCACTCTAGCCGACAGGCGCAGCTGCCTTTTTTTATGTCAGGAATGGCTGCAGTTTTCGAGAGCATTATTTAGTCCTTTTTTGCCTTCAAGACAGCGGCTCAAAGCTGGTATACTGCACTAGCCGAAGTTTTTCAATTTTTCCAAGAAAGTCAACCCCACTTATCAAAACCGCAGGACATCCCAAGTTTTAGAAAAACTTATAATATTCTTCGATGTACCCTCTTTGAAATGACTTATCTGGGTCATAGCGTCACATGAATTTTTTTTCACCGATTAATTTGACGACCCTAGTCAAAATGTACGATTTTGACGAAATAAACATTCTTTTTTTTTTTTTAAGGAAAACTGTTATTCCTGCCAAATCAACGAATGCTAACGTAATACATAACCCAGATAAGTCATTTCAAAGAGGGTATATCGAAGAAGTTTTTCTAAAATTTGGGTTGTACTGCGATGATTCAAGTACGTGGATGGGGTTGACTTTCAATAAAAACTCTGCAAATTTTACACAATGCAAATGCATGAATGTAGCCAAATACGACTTGAAATTACATGAAAACCGACACCCCACACTCATATGATCTCAAAAACTTTGAAAATGCCCATTTTGAAACCGCTATTGGCCCAAAAAATCCCAGGGAGTTAGTTAGTTGATTAAACTGATCAGACGTTATAGGACCAACTAGATCACAAATGGAGCTTATATTTTATGCGAAAGAACGAGGATTTTCGAGCAATTATCCTAGGGCAATATGGCCCGGACGGCGCGCGGCGTATGGATATTCCAGAAATGGGATCTAGGCATGTTAAAACGGCACATAAAACAGTTTGAGGGTAGGTTGTAAACATTTTTTCCTGACAAAACAAAGGTGTATTATTCAGAATGAATAAAAGGACTCTCTCGAAAACTGCCATCCCAGACATAAAAAAGGTGTTCTTTTCGAATCCAATCAGAAGTAGCAAAACGTTCGTTTGGAAACGACAAAGTCCCATTTTATTTTAGAAAAGCTACTTCTGATTTCGTTTTGCTACTTCGAATCCAATCAGAAGTAGCAAAACGTTCGTTTGGAAACGACAAAGTCCCATTTTATTTTAGAAAAGCGGGATATATGCCTAAGAAAAACGTTTGAAAAATCATAATTACCTCGGAAACAAAAGAGTTTCGGACCATGGTGTATTTCGTCTTTTCGATTTCAAATCAGATCTAATTCTAATTTATAACCCATTTTATTTCTTTTTTGGCAGTTATTCTGAAACACGTACGACCCTCTTTTCCATCGTTTGATACGGTCTCCTATCCATATAGAAGATGAGTTCTTCTGAGTATCCTTATTCAGAGTTTAAAAAAAAAAAAAAAAATCTGGCGAATCCGGAGCCCCCCTTGACGCCGGGACCCAGGGCCCGTCAAGGCGGCACTGACGATGTGCAGGAATAATTTGATTCATAGCAGTAAAAATTGCGGGCGGCCGGTGGACGGTAAATCTTATTCTCCGGCATTTCAAACACGTACAATCATGGTCCCAAAATGGGAAGCAATGCACATAATTCACCAATATCACCGTATAAAAATATAGGACAGTTAAAATTATACGTGTTCCTCGAATAGTATAATTAAATATGATTTAACTTACCGATAGACTGGAATTAGAGCTTCCTGCTCTCTCGCTGGATGCCATGCCGTCGACTAAATTCAGGCGTACACCAAATTTAAATAACGAAAAATAACCGAAAACTCACAAACTAAAAAAAGAGCTCGAAGCTCGAATGCTTAGAAAAAAGATCGGGTGATGGTCTGATCTGATCGAGCAAGTTTGCAACGCGCACTCACAAAGAACCCTACCCCTACTACTACACCATAAGACCATCACACGCGGCTGGTGAGCGGTCCACCCGCATCGCCTTTCAGCATGAAAATTGCTTAGCTAAGCTTGCGAGAATTTCGTGTTGAAGGGTGCTCGAAAAGGGAGCTTGCTCGAAATTATTAGTTGTTTTTTTCATCTCTGGGGTTTTACTCTTTAGATTAGATTATATTTTCGAGTTCGAAAGGACACCAAATCATTCGCTAGCATTTTTGTCTTTCAATTATGAAACTAAGTATAGTAAGATTACGACTGTAACACCTTATTCAAAGAATCACGAATGCAGATTATCTGCCTTGGGGATTCTTTTATTACCTTTTATTACCTGTGAGTACGAACAACGTATGAACGTACATACAGTAGCTTATTTCTAAAAATCTGAGCCTGATGGTTTGCTCAAGAGCGAGATAAAAGAGAGACGCTCGAGGGGTGAATTATAAGCCCGAAAAGTATATTACGCTCTGACCTTGGCCCCGTCCCATCCAATGGTGAGGGATACATATGACGAGCAACCTAGTTTCCTTGTACAAGTGCTGCTCTCGGACCATTACCTCAAATTCAATTGATGTACAATAATGATTAATGATGAGCTGGTAAAATCTTGAGGTGCATGAGCATAATTTATTTTGACGCTAACTTTTGGGAAATTTCTCTATGTGCAATTCACGTGTACTTTTTAACGTGGAATTAGCGTAAACATTTACACTTTAACTAATTTCAATAGAAATTCACGTGAATTTAACGTGAATAATGCGAGCGTTAAATAAGCGTTAACAATTCACCGTTAAAGAAACGTAGAAAATACGAAAAATACGTAATATACACAAAATTACCAAAAATTAACGGTAATTTAACGTGAATTTTCTTCTTGGGCACGGAGGTATGTCGTAATTTGTCAATTATCGTTACCGATGCGAAGCTCTTGAAGCCACTTATTGGTCGAGATTGGCTTGATAAATGTTTCCCAGAATGGAGAGGTGCTTTCTCAACTACCCCGTCTTTGAATTCAGTACAATCCCAGTCTGTTAGTCCTATAATCGATTCTCTTAAGTCAAAGTTTCCTTCAGTCTTGTCACCATCCAATTTAGGCCCCATGAAGAAATTTCAAGCTTCTTTTGTTTTACAAGAAAACGCTTCGCCCGTTTTCAGCAAAGCGTACTCTGTACCGTACGCTTTACGCGAGTCAGTGGAAAAATAATTGAAATCTTTAGAGTCACAGGGAATCATAAGTAAAGTCACAAGTAGTAAATGGGCGTCCCCAATCGTTTGTGTGGCAAAAAAAGATGGTGGGATCCGGCTATGTGCCAATTTAAAAAATACGGTCAACCCGCAACTGAAGGTGGACCATTACCCGTTGCCCTTGATAGACGAAATCTTTAATAAATTAAAGGGATGTTCAGTTTTTTGTCGCATAGATTTAAAAAATGCTTATTTGCAAGTCGAAGTTGCTAAAGAGTGTCAGGAATTACTTACAATTAATACTCATGTGGGTCTATTTCGTTATCATCGTCTTGTTTTTGGAATTTCTGTGGCCCCGTTTGTGTTTCAGTCGCTTATGGAACAAGTCCTCCTAGGTATACCTAAGTGTGCTGCATACTTGGATGACATTATCTGCGGTGGTTCGACGCTAGAAGAGTGTCAAAAAGTTGTGAGTCAAATTTTGTCGAAACTTGAAGAGTATAATGTCAAGATCAATTCGGACAAGAGTCGGTGGTTTGAAAATGAAATGCCATATTTAGGATTTGTCGTAGACGCCATACGGTATTCATCCCGACCCAACTAAAGTCGAGGCCATAAGATCCGCCCCAGAACCAAAAAACGTCACGGAAGTAAAGGCCTACCTGGGGCTGTTAAATTTCTTTCATAAATTTTTGTCGTGTCCCCCAGAGATTTTAGAGCCCCTTCATCAGTTAACCCGCAAAAACCAGCCGTGGATTTGGTCGGAACAATGTCAAGAAGCGTTTAAAAAGTCAAAAACCTTGATTTCCGAAAAATCTCTCCTCGTATTTTATGATCCACAGCAACCAATCGTGGTCACAACTGATAGCAGCTCCTATGGAGTGGGTGCTGTGCTGTGCCATGAGGTTGATGGCAAAGAACTTCCTGTAGTATTCGCTTCTGCTACTCTGACTGATACTCAGAAAAATTATAGTCAAATTGAAAAAGAGGGTTTAGCAATCATTTTTGCGCTGAATAAATTCAGAAAATACTTAGTCGGTCGAACTTTTGTTTTAAATGCGGACCACGAGCCCCTTAAATACATTTTTCACCCAAATAAGTCGTTACCCCAGCTGGCAGCTTCCCGTATTCAGCGTTGGGCTCTTCAGTTAGCGGAGTTCAACTTCACTATCCGATATAAAAAGGGCACCAGCATTTGTCATGCCGATGCTTTGTCGAGGCTTCCGTTACCTCAAAAGAATGAAGAATTAAACGCTAATATTTTTAATTTAGGTTTCGAAGACTCCCTGTTGTGTTTTAAGGATGTTGCCGCTGCAACCGAGTTGGATTCGGTTTTGAAACAGATTTTACAGTTTTGTTCTGAGGGGTGGCCAAAATCTAATAATGTCGATATTTTCGTAAAACGAAATATGACGTAAAATGACGGTTCACAAGGGGTGTATTCTCGTCGGTCACAAAGTAGTTATCCCCAGCCAGGGGTGGGCAAAATACTTTGAAAATGTATTTTAAATACAAAGCCCAAAATACTTTCAGAAATGTATTTTAAATACTGAAATACAAATACATTTTGAATTGTATTTTGAATAACATACAAATACAATTTAAAATACTTTTTAAAAATTCGATTTCAATGGCAGATAGTGCGAAAAACACGAAAAATGAATAATTCAAAAATGTCAGGTCCTTCAATAGACAAGTTGACAAAATGTAGCAGCGCGAAATAGCGCTGCGCCGCGATGCGCAAAAAAAAGTAGACAAGTTGTCACTAAGTATTAATCCGAACCGGCGACCACTGGTGGATCGTGAGCTGACAAGGAGGTGAGGTCACTGGTGAATCTATATCGGGGCCCGGGGCGGAAATCTTCAAGAGGCCCCTAAAAGTCTCTAAATATAAATAAAACCTCTATTGGTAACCTCTAAGGCCTTTTCCTAATTTTAGCCATGGCTATTTCCAAAGTCTATCCGCTAAACAGCGCTTATGCCAAGTTTAAACTGCAAATTTCTCCATTCTAGCCGCGAATGAGTGCTTTCTGTCAACTTTAACAGCAAATTACCGCTTTTCGCCTCAAATTAGCAACTGATTTTCCTGTGAATCAGCGATGTTTCTTTAACTTTCCTCGAGTTGGCGTTTTCCACAATTTTAGCTGCAATTTTTTCTAGCGGTTTACTCAGTATGAGCTGAAAATTACTCAATATTAGCCTTAAAATTCTCGAAATGTTTACCACGAATTAGCATTTTTTGTTCACCGTAACCATGCACTGCAGAATAGCGATTTCGTCTCAGTTTTAGCCGCGAATTCGCGAGTTTTTCACTCATAGCCATAAATTAGCGCTTTTTCTCAATTTTAGCCTCAAAGTCTCCCGAGGAAGCCGCTAATTACCGTATTTCCAATTTTTGACGCAAATTTAAATTTGTCTCAATTTTAGCCGTAAATTAGCGCTTTTTCGTAATTTTTGCAGTGCAGTAGCTATTTCTAGCCCGTGCATTAGCGAATTTTGTTCATTTCGCACTGCAAATCGGCAATTCTTCCGGCAATTCAGTGAATTAGCACCTTTTTGTTTCAATTTAGGCTGAAAATTAACTTTTCTCTTTATTCTAGCAAGAATAATTACTGATTTTCTAATTAGCCGCAAATTGGCGGGTTCTTTTACATTTTGGCACCGCATTAGTTTTTTTTTTTCAATTTTAATTATGTGTAGAATAGGGCTTCATCTCAGTTCTAGCCGTGAATCAGTGTTTTTTCTTTTACTTATTGACATCTTTCATAAATACAGCACCGCTCTTGTCGAGCTAAGATGAACTAACAGTCTGGGGAAACATCTGACCGGTGTCACTAGTCGTCACATGAGCGCTGGTGTATTTATGAAAGATGTCAATAACCATGAATTTGCCGTTTACCTCAATTTTAGCCACAAAGTTGTCTTCAGAAGGCGGAATTAGAAATTCCAACACACTTTATCCGCGATTATTTTCCTCAATTTTAGCCGTAAATTCGCGTTTTTTTCAACTTTAGCTGCTTTGAAGCGTTTCTAATCTGTGAATTTGCGAATTACCTTAATTTTTCAGCCACGAATTCGTGATTTCCTCAAATTTTAGCAGGGAATAACACTTTTTCCCGATTTGAGCTGAAAACGTGAGTTTTCATTTATTTATGACAGGCTAATTATAGTGAATTTTTCAATATTAGCTAGTTTTTTTTTTTACACTTCAGTCCCACGTTGGCATTTTTCCTTCAATTTTTGCTATGGATTAGCGTTTATTGTTTAGTTTTAGCCTCAAACAGAAGCTACGCATTTGCTTTTTGTCAATTTTTCAAGGTTTAGTGACTTTGTGGGTCGCGCTCTCTTCGGTATACAAAATAACGGCCAACGAAAAATTTAGAGATCTTTTTTATAACGACAATGAAAAATTGGGAAAATACGAACTCACGATCAAACTGACTTATGTTGTTTTTTTGACATAATATTTGTTATTTTTTAAAATGAAAATTGAGGTTTATTAGCCGTTGGCACGCTAAAACTTTAACCAATTTTGGCCACGGGTTTGCGCTTTTAATCAATTTTAGTAGTGCAGTAGGGATTCTTTCGTTTGTATTGGCGATTTTCCTCCATTTTAGCCACGATTTGGCGTTTTCCTCATTTTCAGCAGCAGTTTAGCCATTTTTTTAGCAGCCAATTAGCACTTTTTTCGCAGTTTGAGTTGAAAATTAGTGTTTTTCTTAAAGTTGGCCCCGCTAATTAATATTTTTGTCTATTCTAGCCACGTAGTTTTTTTAGGTTTTAGCCCGCGTGAGCAATTTTTTTCTACGGTTTAGCGCTGTTTCTCAGTTTGAGCCTCGATTCTTTCAGAAGCTATACAAATTTTCGTTTTCTCAATTTCAGCCGCGAAATAAATTGATTTTTCTTCATTTCAGCTGTGAAATAGCGTTTTCTGATAATTTTGCAGCGAATTAGCACATTATCTATTCTCTTTTTTTTTTATTAATAGACGATTTTTCGCCATTTGAGTTGTGAATTTGCCATTTTGGTCCAGTTTGAACTCGAATTAGCGTTGTTTTTCGCAATAATTGCCACGAGTTTTGTTTACTTGTACAGCTTTGTGCACTTGTAGGCTAGGGCTCTGTATGATCCATTTTTGTGCCAAGTTTCCATCCGCAAGCATCATTTTTGCGGCAGTTATGCTAACAAGGAATTCGGAACTTCCACCTCCCACCGTGACTACCCTTCCCTCTTCAATTTCTCGAAAAATGAAAACGTCAATCGAAGGCTGTTATTACACCGGGTTTTTGTGCCAAATATGGTGTCACTAAGTTAGGTTATACTGGTGAATTGTGGCAAAGAAGTGGAAACTAAAGAACGTTGAAATTAAAAGTATTTGTATTTGTATTTGTATTTGTATTTTCGTTGAGTGTGAAATACAAAATTCTTTTGAAAATGTATTTCAAATACAAAGCCCAAAATACTTTCAAAAATGTATTTTTAAATACAGAAATACAAATACTTTTCCAAAAGTATTTAAATACAATTACAAACTACGTATTTTGTATTTAAAATACAAAGTATTTTGAATACTCAAGTATCTTGCCCATCCCTGATCTCAGCCTACTTTCGTCAACGTCAACTCGGTATGTCCATGTGAAGAATTTACTCATTGCCATGCTCACCGAGTGCAGTTGGTATTGCAGCAGGCTTGTTCCACGAGTCTGATTCTTTTTTTGCAACATTGACTAGTATGGCATCTTTTTTCCATCATTCCCCTAAAAGGTCCGCTATTTTAACAGAAATTTTAAAAAGAAAAATGCCTCAGGTAGCCACCACTCGTTGGGCTTCCAGATCCAAGATTTTGTCCTTACTCGCCGCAGAATACGGCAATTTCAAAGCAGTTTTTGAAAAGATCGCCAACGGCGCAACGTCAAATTCAGAAACAATAAATATCGCAGTCGGTTTCCTAAAGCATTTAAATGATTTGGAATTTACGTTTCTGACTGTTGTGTTTATTTAGACTTAGACAAACAGTTTTTATTAATTAAAATTCACTATACAAACAGCACACGCAATTGAATCTCTTCGTTATCTTCGAGAACCTTCTCCGTCCCCTTCTTCATGTAACAGTCCCTTTTTGTAACCTCTTACTACAATCAACGTCTTCCCCCAAAAGTTTTTTTTTTTTTTTTAAACACCATATGCACATATTTTATGCATTCACTACTCAAAATATGTAATATATCTACAACATTATTTCAGTAAGTAGTCTTTCATTTCTACAGATTATAACCGATTTTTTTTTTTTTTTTTTTTTTTTTTTTTTTTTTTTTTTTTTACTATACATATTAACCAAAACAAAAAGCATAATATAAAACAAAGATTCAAAATTAAAACATGTGAAAGCCGGAAAATTTGCTTGGTTTCTTCAAGTGCCTGCCAAATCTTGTAGTATTTGCCAAACGATTTTGGGAACCAGGAATGGTTCTGCTCGCCTGTGTGGAGGTTAGAGGATGTTGCCAATTATTATCTTCCACTTGATCATGACAACCTGGAGAACTTACTGCTCCTCTGACTAGCCTAGGACGTAAATGAAATTCATTTCGTACATAATTAACCCCATTTTCCCCTTGGACTACATATGAACATATGAACGAGGATTGGAGGTAAGTTTAACTACCCGCCCGGGAAACTATACAGAATCCGGCGCTTTCTTGTACATTAATTCCTCACCAACTGAAAAGGAGCGACGAGTGCGTGCCTTTTTGTCATGGATTTTAGCCGCCTTTATTCTAATCTGTGCGATTCGATCACGATCAAGGTTATACGTTAGTTTTGGTTTTAATACATTAAATGAACAGGGTATATTAGTGCGCAATCGCCTTCCCATCAAATTTGATGCAGGGGAATGGATTTTGCCACGAGGAGTATTTCGATGGTTTAGCAAAGCTAAAAACGGATCTTCGTTTGCATCTATGGCTTTTTTGAAAATTTTCTTAGCAGTTTTGACTGCACTTTCTGCAAGTCCATTTGACTTAGGGAAGTGGGGGCTAGACATAATATGATCAAAAGACCATTCTTTGGAAAATTTTCTGAACAAATCAGAGTCAAAACAGAGAGCTCCGTCCGTGTACAGTGTTAAAGGAATTCCATGACGCGCAAAAACCGATTTCATTTTCTGTATGACAGTGGAACTTCTCAAATCTGGGAGAGCAAGCACCTCAATATGTAATTTGTAAGAGCATCAACCAAGGCAATGTAGTGTTTTTGGTTGAGGTCAAATATGTCGCAAGCAACTTCCATCCATGGCAATTGAGAAAGGGTTTTATTCTTAAGGACCATTTTAATTTTGTTGTCGCTAAATTTAAGGCATGTCTTACAGGACTTCACCAATTTTTTAACGTCTTGATTGATACCTATCCAGAACATGGTGTCTTCAGCCCGACTCAATGTGCGGTTAATCCCAGGGTGGCCTGTATGAAGCTTGACCAGCATTTCCTGTTTCAAGGACTTTGGTACCAAGAATCGTGCTCCTTTAAAAACCACTCCATTGACTTCCGTGAGTTCGTCTTTTATGTCATAATATGGTTTACAAATATCTTCGACCAAACTGTAACTAGTTGGCCACCCATCTCTTATGTAAGGCAGTAGCTTTAAGATAGTCTCATCCTGTTCGGGGTTTTCCTTGATTAAATTCCAATGGTCTTTAGCCATGGGGATAGCCTCCACCAACATTGCTATTTGTTCTTCAACATCATCAAACTGTACAGATTTATCACATCCAAGGTCGGAAAAATCCCTCGAAAGAGTGTCTGCCAAGTACATGTACTTTCCTGGAGTATAAATAAGCTTTATAGAATATTGCTGAAGAACCATCAACATTCTTTGCAGACGGACTGGAATTTTGTGCAGTGGCTTACTTATCAAACCAAGAAGAGGCTTGTGGTCGGTTTCTACCTTTACACAGTCTCTGCCAAAAATGTAATGCCTGAATTTTTCTCCCCCGAAACGCACAGCCAGGAGTTCCTTTTCGATTTGTGAATATCGAGTTTGCGTTGATTGACGTAAAAAAGCATACCTCTCCCAAGAGGTTTGGAAAGTACATAGTTTTGAATTAGTAAATTAATTAAACTGATATTATCCGGACGACGATGGAAGGGCATAGCCCAACACGATTCGAGTTTCGAGAAAAAATGGCTCTCCGGCGGGATTTGAACCCGCAACCTCTGGATTACCAGTCCAGCACGCTGCCATTTGCGCCACGGAGGCGCCTATGGGAGTCGTACTCCGAGGGATAAGCTAAGCCGAACCCCACCTAGGTCCATTGTTTCTCGAAACTCTAGGCGCTTCTCCTGATCGGTAAACCACGCCGAATTTAATCTTATCTAGATGTTGTTAGATTGATATAATGAATAAATCTGTCGCCGGCATTTTAATTAGTAAATTAATTAAACTGATATTATCCGGACGACGATGGAAGGGCATAGCCCAACACGATTCGAGTTTCGAGAAAAAATGGCTCTCCGGCGGGATTTGAACCCGCAACCTCTGGATTACCAGTCCAGCACGCTGCCATTTGCGCCACGGAGGCGCCTATGGGAGTCGTACTCCGAGGGATAAGCTAAGCCGAACCCCACCTAGGTCCATTGTTTCTCGAAACTCTAGGCGCTTCTCCTGATCGGTAAACCACGCCGAATTTAATCTTATCTAGATGTTGTTAGATTGATATAATGAATAAATCTGTCGCCGGCATTTTAATTAGTAAATTAATTAAACTGATATTATCCGGACGACGATGGAAGGGCATAGCCCAACACGATTCGAGTTTCGAGAAAAAATGGCTCTCCGGCGGGATCTGAACCCGCAACCTCTGGATTACCAGTCCAGCACGCTGCCATTTGCGCCACGGAGGCGCCTATGGGAGTCGTACTCCGAGGGATAAGCTAAGCCGAACCCCACCTAGGTCCCAATCGTGTTGGGCTATGCCCTTCCATCGTCGTCCGGATAATATCAGTTTAATTAATTTACTAATTAAAATGCCGGCGACAGATTTATTCATTATATCAATCTAACAACATCTAGATAAGATTAAATTCGGCGTGGTTTACCGATCAGGAGAAGCGCCTAGAGTTTCGAGAAACAATGGACCTAGGTGGGGTTCGGCTTAGCTTATCCCTCGGAGTACGACTCCCATAGGCGCCTCCGTGGCGCAAATGGCAGCGTGCTGGACTGGTAATCCAGAGGTTGCGGGTTCAAATCCCGCCG
Organism: Corythucha ciliata; assembly: GCA_038030265.1. Classification (NCBI taxonomy): domain Eukaryota; kingdom Metazoa; phylum Arthropoda; class Insecta; order Hemiptera; family Tingidae; genus Corythucha; species Corythucha ciliata. The sequence continues at coordinate 57,179,016 of CM075941.1, read as the reverse complement.
GAGAGCCATTTTTTCTCGAAACTCGAATCGTGTTGGGCTATGCCCTTCCATCGTCGTCCGGATAATATCAGTTTAATTAATTTACTAATTAAAATGCCGGCGACAGATTTATTCATTATATCAATCTACATAGTTTTGAACTCTTTTTTGTTAATGGCAACATCCAGGAAACCCGACTGAGCATCAAGTTTACAGAACCATTTGGCTCCCGACAATTTAGCTAAAATTTCTTCCATTGTAGGAAAGGGGTAGTGAGCTCTTTTCACAGCTTTATTTAGGTTTCGGGGATCAAGACAAATTCTGAGCCTTCCATCTTTTTTCATAACAACTACCATTTGGTGAACCCAATCAGTTGGCTCATCCACCCTTTGGATTATTCTATGTTTCTCCATTTTGTCCAATTCACGTTTAACTTTAGCCTGGATTGCATGGGGAATTCTACGCCCCGGACAAACTACTGGATTTCCTGCATGATTTACATCTATCGTAACCTCTGTAGGAATGTACCCAACCTGTCCGTCAAACAAGTGTAAATACTTTTCATGAACTTTATTCGCCAGAGACAAATTCTCTTACTCTACAAATTAGTCCCAATTCTTCTGAGGACTCCAACCCAAGAATATTAGTACATTTGCCCTCACAAACCAAAAATTCAATCTCGAAGGATTGCAACTTGTATTCACAATTTAAAATACACTTACCAACTATTGGAACTGAATGATTGGTGTATGACTTACAACTACGTCGACTGGTCGAAGGCTCGCTGGGCTGAATCCGAGATGCTGATACTGGGCCATGTTGAGAACATTACACGACGCTCCGGAGTCGATTTTGAAGGTTACAGGTCGGGCGTCAACAAGAATATCTACGGTGTACCATTTAGTCGACGATTTGCTAACTTCAGAGATGACCAATGCATGAACTTTGCTGTATTCCGGGTCACTATCGGGATCTGATCCAGAGCCGCTTGTCTGAAATACATTGACTTGCCTTGTTACATAACGACACACCCTTGCGAAGTGGTTCTTTTTGTTGCACAATACGCATTCCTTTCCGTAGGCCGGGCATTTCCCAAATTCGTGACGGAGACCGCAGTATTTGCAAGCACTATTTTCTTCTGACGACCCACTGACGGTAGGCTTAGGAGGACGCGGTGAAAATGTGCCCCTGCCAGTAGAGCGTTGACCTGGGTGCCTCTGCTGTCGAATAGCATCAATTGAAATCTGTTCGCCATACTGTGTTTTGGCTGTGGACGGTTGTATGTGCTCCATTTGAGTATTTATCAGCGCTCGTGCTCTGCAAATGTCAAGTGCTATGGACACCGTCAATCCTTCCTTGTTAAGCAGTTTTTCTTGGAGTGAACGATTTTTTATACCGACAACGAATATGTCCCTTACTAGTTCTTCCTCTAATCCCGCGAGCTGACATGACTTGCTCAAGGTGCGTAGAGCGGCCATGAATTGCTCAAAAGATTCGCCTTCTTCTTGTTTTCGCGAGAAGAGTAAAAACCGCTGGTACGTGACGTTTGTTTGTCTGATGGAAGGCCTCTTCTGGTAATAAAACGATCCAATGAGGATAAAAAACTAACCATTGTCAAATCTGAAACCAATTCCAGATGCGTGGCTCTACTGGCCATGCAAGTAAAACGGCAATGTACGATTTCAAAAGCGGAGTTTTTCTTTAGCCTCGAAGATTTCGTCATAATTGGCCCGCAAAAATCGACACCAACACGTACAAAGGCGCGAACTGGTACGCTAGTTCGAGCTTCGGGAAGCATAGCCATTTGAGGCTCGAGTGTTACAGGTCGCGTGCGGTAGCACTTCAGGCATCGAAAAATTACACTCCGAACGAGTCTCCAAGCCGAAATTACCCAAAAACGACTCTGCAGGGTGGCTTGTAGGGCTCCCTGTGCAAGATGTCCAAACGAAAGGTGGTAGAATTCGATTACCAACCAAGTGAGTCTCGATTTGCTGGGTAAGAAAATTGGATGATGTCGGTCTTCATTCTGTCCGGGATGACTAAGGCGACCGCCTACTCGGACGATTCCGCTATCGTCCAAATATGGATTGAGACGAGCAAATTTAGTCGAAACGGTTTTATTCGAAGACAGGGAGCGTATCAACTCTCCGAAATCATCGTTTTGAGCCTTCCTTATCCAGAAGAAGAGGGCTCGAGACAACTCATCTGAGCTCAAAGGTCCCACAGGCCTCAGTGATGAGGGTGTTATGGCTCTGAAGCAAAACCCCTCTGACCCTTTGAAGTTTAAGAAGTGACGAAACTCGATCAAGCAGCGGCAAGAGAAGGTCAGGCAGGGTCTTCAAGGCAACTGCGACGTGAGTTTTTCTAGGGATTTTAATTTCGAGAGTCGATTCCTCAGAAGTGGTAGTAGGATATTTGTTCAAAGGCCAAAACGACGAAGGCCTTGACAACCAATCAGGTCCGTTCCACCATAAATTCGAAGTCACAAGAGTTTCAGGATTCATGCCGCGAGAGGCAATATCAGCAGGATTTTCCTCCGTTGGCACGTAGTGCCACCAGTCGACGCTACTGTTCTCTTGTATGTCGCTGACGCGATTCACGACAAAAGTTTGCCAACGAGAGGGTGACGAAACAATCCAATGGAGGGCGACCGTGGAATCTGACCAACAATAGACTCCTTGAAATTCAACGTAGTTATCGAACGACTTTTAAGCACGTCTGAACCATTTTGGCTAACAAAACGGCGGCTTGCAATTCCAAGCGTGGAAGCGTAATCGCTTTGTTTTGAGGGGTCACGCGAGACTTGGCAAGCAACATAAAGGGCGTTATCTTGTCGAATTCCTCGACAACCAAATAAACAACACAGCCGTAGGCCTTGTTCGATGCGTCGCTGAAATTATGAAGATAGTAGACTGGTTTAGAATTTGATGACGAAATAAAGGATCGACGAATACTTGGTTAAGATTTTTTTTACAATGAGACAGTTCGTGAGGTTGACGACATGCGACATGTAATTTTGAGACATCTCAAAACTTGCGTATTGAATAAGCTTTCTGACAACCTCTCACCTTTTTGAATCTGTATAATTGAGTCACGATGCAATGGGATCATAATGTGACGTAGCAGAGGGGTTAAAAGGTGACAAAACTATGCACATCAACATATATTCTTCACGTCCCAAAACCTCTGCGGAGTCACATTGCGTTGTATCGTTCTTGTCACTTCACACCCCCCTCTGTGACGTCATCGCGTTGTATCGTATTTGTCACTTTGTAACCTCTCCGTGACGCCTCATTGTGACCCCATTGCGTTGTATCGCATTTAGCACTTTGCAACCTCTCTGTGACGTCACATTGTGACCCAATTGCGTTGTCGCGTATTCGTCAGCTTTGCAACGTCACATTATGGTCCCATTGCGTTGTATCGTATTTGTCACTTTGCAACCTCTCTGTGACGTTACATTGTGACCCCATTGCGTTGTCACGTATTTGTCACTTTGCAACCTCCCTGCAACGTCACATTATGGTCCCATTGCGCTGTGACTCAGTTGTGAATTTGCAACGTAACTATGACGTTGCTGTGAGTTTTGTGCTGTTAGGGGAAGTAACATAAATAATAAAAATCGCTGGAAACATTTTTTTTTTCGAAAGAAAAGGAGTAAATATGACCAGGAATTGAATATTAGATTTTTGGTGAAATAATAAAACTTGCCAATTTTTTTTTGTTACCTTAAACGGCCGGTCTGTGACTCGTGACGTAGTTAAGAGGTTGTGACCCCTACCAACCCTCCACATCATGGCTGTTATCATGTCAAGGGCTTAGAATTGTTTCAGAATTTAGTTAATTCCCGGGGATTATTCATTATAATTATTTTATTTTTTTTCTTTTATCCAGCTCATTTGAGCTTGTTGTTCGGTGAGTAATTAGTGTAAAGCAATTTAAACGTTTGGCGATAACATCGACCGGGAAAAATGCCACACGTACTTGAAAGTTGAAACATCGCCTATAAACTGAAGTGCTCTGGTAACCCCGCAATGAGGAAGTTTCACATTTTTCAAAAATATTTTTTGTCGATAAGACACATCAATCTTTCCACATAAATAAATAAATTGTAACCGGAGACCCGGTTTTCCTGTACAGTGTGTTTGTTTCTACCGCCTCCTCTTGCAATTAAATAAGAATAATAATCATGATAATAGTGATCATAGGATGAGTATAGAGAAGAAAGAAAGTGGAGTTTGTACCCCGTACACTAACTTCTATAGGACGTAACCTAACTTCTATAGGACGTAACCCCACCCTCCGGCTCCTGGTTTCAATATCGCCTTGGCTTCCGTAGCGCGAGGGAATACCGTTGCCTTTCTCGAAATTGAGCTTCAATAGTGGTTTTGTGTGTTTCTTTTTTTCCCCCTCTCTTCGACGAAAAAAATCATTTCAAATTCTTCTGAGACCGAAAGAAGTGTGGCCGTTCGACACAAATTATTTTTCAGGGTGCACGCGTCGTGCCCTTCGGGGTAAGATAATACCATTTCTTTTTCCATTGTTATTTCGATCCTTTTTGATGGATATGCCCTTAATTTTCGTATGGGGTCCAACAGGCCCTGTGTATGTACCTACCGGAAAATACGTGAATCATTCGTCGTTCTCGGAAAGACGTCAAGCCTCGACATACCGTCATCCCCGTTTCCGTTATCTCATTGCCGCCTACTGCTAGTATCCCCCTTTCCCTTAATTTGTGATTTGGTTGTCCGGGTCTGCCCGCCTAGGCTAAGAACCTTAAGATTCGTTTTTTTTTTTAAATTTTTTTTTTGTTATTTTAGTTTAAGTTCCCCTCGCCCTAGTTCTCCCCCCCCCCTTTATCTATAAGAAGACTCGTGTATTGTTTCTCCACCCCCCCCCCCCACGGTAGGGTAGGATATCTTTTTATTTATTTGTGTTCCTCCACATTACACAGATATTGTTTTCTCCTTTTCTAATTAGTTTTTTTTATTGTCGTCTTCTTCCTACTGGCCATAGCCGAACCCCGAGCGCTCACAACCGCACCAGAATAATAAATAAATAATAATAAAGGCACGAGGAGCCTTACAAATTTGGCGCCCAACGTGGGGCCAGGATGAATTTTTTTTTTTTTTTTTAGGTATTTCCTTTTATGATCGGTGAGGATAATTATTTTGCTTTATACCTTAATTAGGTGAACTTTGCCCGAGACATCATTTTATTTTAGAGGTTTAACGAGGTCTTCCTTCTTTCACACTTTAAAGATAAACGGCCCACTCCCGCTATCCCGCCAGCTGACAATTATTTCTTTTTAAGCTCGTTCTCTTATTAAGGTATATATTTCTCACCCCCCTCCTTTTAGTGCATTTCATTCAAAAAATGCACTATTGGTCTCGCCCTGATGGTCGCACATATGGGTTGTGATACTTTTTTTTCACGTTTCAGAACCCCTAGAACACGAATCCGAGGTCGGTTCGATTTGCTATATATATATACCCCTCGCTTGTTAGCATGATCACGGTCGCAATTTTTGACTTAGGGCAACCAAATTTGGTCTAAAAATCAATAGCGTGAATATCTCGGACGAGTTCGTGATCCAGATGACTCGGTCCACCGGAAACGGTGTGAAAGAGGGGTTTGAATTAGTTGAAAATTCGCTACCGCACGGCTGTTGCTGCGATTGCCCCCAAAATTGACTCGAGTAATGAGAAATGAACGCGCTTTCGTATGAGACCCTAGAGAACCAAATCCGTTAATATGGCAGGGGAGTTCTCGGCGGAGGGGAGCTATTAAATTAACGCTATGCCTTACTGGACCACCCAATTACCAAAAAATTTCATTGACATTGTATTTTGAGCCGTCTCTTTTATTTGATTTGCCTACAGCCTAATAAATCTTGAGTAAAAAATCCTGAGGTGGGCCAAAAAGGGAGGAACAAAAAAAAAAAAAAAAAAAATTGTTTCGGATTCGACACCAGGCACTCCGCATTCCGCAGTGGTGAAATAGTGACATACCATTTAACCTAATTTAACTGATCTGAAAATTAACGTAATCTGAAAAAAGTTTTGTTCCGACAGCAGCCTGTCGGGAAAAGTGCATTTCATTCATGCGACAATCGAGTCGAACCTTATAAGTTAGAACGATATCAATCAATTATGAATGAAATTTAGGCCGGGATAAATATATTTTTAATTGCAAATAACTCCTCTAACAAGAGTCCACCTTCCCATATCGTATAGGCAACCAAACCGACTCTGTTTCATTTTTCATGTTCATAATTTTGTTCCCCCTCAGTTGGTGCCAAAAAAGGGGCCTGCGGTAAAAAGAAACACGATTTTATGATTTTGACTTTCTATACCACGGCCTAAATGTCATTCATAATCGATTGATGTTCTAACTTATGCGGTTCGACTCGATTGTCGCATGAATGAAATGCACTTTTCCCGACAGGCTGCTGTCGGAACAAAACTTTTCTTTTTTTCTTGTATGCTATTTCTCATTTTTGTGTTAAGTATATCTTATAGTATACGATGTCTACGGAATTTCCTACGTCATGGATACATACTCTAGATAAACAGTCACTGTTAGGTGTACTCAATAGCATTTTTGGCATCGACATCGTGGTCATTAGCCGTCTGCACGGTAAGAATTCTATTCACTAATTTCACAAATGCTTGTGGCTCTAAATTTTGTAGTCGTTTCTTCCTTTATACATATTTTTATTTTTCTATCTTGTATCACTTCTAAGGACTTATACTTTGTGTGTGTTTCCAGATATGCACGCGACTGTTACCTGGTTCTCCGATTCTTGAGACCAGATTGGTTCCATCGTCTACAGTTCTGTCAAATTAAGGTATGAATAATACAGGGAACAAGGAACTAATATTATCACAGATTCATCACTTATGATTACAGATTCTTACCATTAATATCACAGTTAATTGGTTTGACTAGTATCACTAATTGAATACCTATTTAATTGAATTGCGTATCACAGGGCCGACTAGTTATATTTCATGGTACAGTTCTATGGCTCTCAGGTAATTTATAATTACTGGGGCATTTTCCAGAGTAAGAGCTTCATTCAGAGACTCAGGGAGCCTACAAGCTTCTCTGGCTTCTTCATATAAGGGACAATCTAGTAGAAAGTGTTCTACTGTTAAAGGTGCATGACAGCTCTCACATATTGGGTGCTGAGCTCTAGTGAGATGGTAAGAGTGGGTTTTATTATTATTATTATTATTATTCTACACTGCAAACACCAAAAAATGGTATACATGCGTCAAATGAACTTCGACAAGAGTTATGGAAGTAAACCACTATTTAGAAACTCGTCAAAAGAGTAGAACGCTCGTTTTACCAACATTTGTTTCACTTTTTTTCTTAAAAGGCCCCATATTTAGCTCCCTCACGTCAGGCGGAAGGCAATTGAAAAACTTGGGTGCGAAAAAATCAGTGATGTTTTGCGATCTTTTCAAACGGCAAAATCTCGAAATTAGGTTATTGCTATTTCTTGTGTCATAGTTATGAACCGTATTGCCCCTCTCATACCTATCCAAATTCTTTTTTACGTATTGCACAGCATAATATATACAAACACAAGGCAGCTGTAAAGAAAACGAGAAAGATAATTTCGAGAACTTTTTATATTTTTAATAACAATCCAAATCCCCCTCCTTTTTATTCCTCAAAATCATATGTCCCCATTACATCCTCCTTTCTGTCACGGACGATAGAAGTTCGTTGGTCTCACTCTCACTACGCGACCATATCTTGTCACGTAAGAAGAGTGATCTTGCCGACGTTCTGGTTCAACTGTTGAGTCGGTTGACAGTTCATTTCGAGCTGACATTCCACCACTGACTTCGCCCTCAGTAGCTTTTTCTTCTGTGAAGGGTCACGGCTCCCCCCCCCCTCTTTTTTGATATATTTTATAAGTTATAGTTTTTACGATAGAATAAGTTGTAGTTCATATGATTTGATTTGGTTTCAGTAGTTTACAACAATATAAGAGGAGACAGAAGTCCCAAAAAGAACTATATTTTAGGTATAACAATTTCTTATAAACCAGTTAATTATCAATCAGTCAAATCCGTTAATAGCTAATTAAGTTTGATAAGGAAGAATGTTCACGCCCCTCTTAAAATCTCCCCACCACTCCTCGATGACTTTTCCATACTAACCTTTACATCACCCAACCAAACTAAAAAAGCAGACAGTTGCTCGTAGACCATCTCGGGGAGTAGTGAAAACTCCATGCGTTCTTGAGATTCCCGGTGGTAGGGAAAATTGGTTAAACGAGTCGGTACGTGTAAGAGAACAGTTTATCCGCGAGCGTGTGCAAGTTTACACAGCCTCGTGCAGTTCTCGCTGTGTGTTGTCATCTTCGTCGTGTTGCCAGTATGTACGTTACGCAGTCCTCATCCAGTGCTCGTCAGTGCGTGATTTTACGCAGTACTCGTCCTTGTCGTCTCCAAGTTTCGTCGGTGCGTATCGTTACGCAGTCCCCATCCAGTGCTCGTCAGTGCGTGATTTTACGCAGTATTCGTCCTTGTCGTCTCCAAGTTTTGTTGGTGCGTATCGTTACGCAGTCCTCATCCAGTGTTCGCCAGTGCGTGTTTTTACGCAGTACTCGTCCTTGTCTTCTCCAAGTTTCGTCGGTGCGTCTCGTTACGTAGTCCTCGTCCAGTGTTCGTCGTGACCGTCAGTGCGTGTTTCTACGCAATCTTCGTCCCTGTCTTCCTCAAGCTTCCTCGGTGTGTAACTTTACACAGTACTCGACCAGTTCCGTCGAGACCCGTCAGTGCGTGCTTTGACGCAAACCGAGAGTAGTCCTGTACTACCAAATAGCTTTTACCTTTGAAAAATAACAAATCACCCCCAAGAACATCCCAAGGACCATCCGGCGGATCAGTTGGAAGCAGAGGTTCACATTTTTCTGGAGAATTTCTTAAACATACGGAACAGTTAGATACAATTCGCCTTACATCGACAGTGATCCCTGGCCACCAAACGCAGTTCCTCGCTCTCAACGTACATTTATGTACTCCCAAATGACCCTGATGGAGAAGGTTCAAGATTTCTCTTCTCATCTCTTTCGGAACAAAGTACCTCTGACCATGCAAGATTAAGCCGTCAAAAACTGTTAAATTTCCTTTTTCCCTGTAGAAATCAGTGTTTTTGAATTTTTCCCATTCGCCGGATAAAATACACTCCTTTAAACGCAATGAAACTTCGTCCTTGGCCTGAGATTTTTTTAGAAGGTGTATCCGCCTGTCGCAAACAGGAATTGCCGAAACGACTGACGCCACGTGAAGCTCTGTTTCGTCAAGGGCATCTTTATGATCAACGCCATCTTCTACGGGAAAACGAGAAAGGGCATCAGGCAGGGTAAAATCTTTACCCTTAACGTGTTGAATTTCGAAATCAAAGTTTAGAAGTCTCATTCTGAATCTTTGTAACCGAGCAGACAGTTCACCGATAGGTTTCTGACCCAAAATTTGAATTAATGGCTTGTGATCGGTCAGTAAAAGAAAACTTTTACCAATAATGTAAGGCGAGAAACGCTCACAGGCCCAAGTAACCGCTAACGCCTCTTTTTCAATTTGAGCGTACCTCGTTTCGACCGAACTTAAACACCTAGAGGCGTATTGCACAGGGAACCATTTTCCACGAACCCTCTGTTCCAGAACAGCCCCTATGCCAAAGTTGGACGCGTCTGCACAGACTCTTGTCACTCTTTGGCTGTCGTACAAAACCAGACTTGTTGAGGTGGAGATTATTTCTTTGATCTCATTGAAACTTTTTTCGTGTACAGTTGTCCACGCCCATTCCGTTTTGGTGCTCAATAACTCCCGAATCAGTTTGCCAGATTCCGACAAGCGGGGATAGAATTTGCTCAAATAGTTCAGCAAACCGATAAAGCACCTCAGGGATTTGCGATTATTTGGTGACGGTATTTCCCGAATAGCCTTGACTTTATCTGGTGCCGGGAATACGTACCCGTTCTCAAGTGCGTGACCTAGGAAAGTCACTTTTTAAACGTTAAACTCACATTTATCCTTATTGAGGGTTAGGCCTTTTTGTTTAAATTTTTCCAAAAGAAGTTTGAGTCTATCGTCATGCTCTTTTTGACTCTTTCCGAAAACCAAGAAGTCGTCCATCTGGTTGACAACCCCATCTAACCCCTCTACAATTTCCGACATCCGTTTTTGATAGTGCTCCGGCGAGCTGGATAAGCCAAATGGAAGACGCCTGTAATAATACCTCCCAAATGGTGTTATAAACGTGGTGAGAAGGGCACATTCTTCATCTAGGGCAACCTGCCAGAAACCACTATTTGCATCGAGTTTCGAAAAGAACGTGGCACCCCTCAATTTGGCCAAAGTTTCATCGACGGCTGGCAGGATAGTTCGTTCCCTTTGTACGAATTTATTTAACTCTGTGTAGTCTGTACACAGCCTAATTTGATTGTTTTTCTTTGGAACGACACCAATTGGTGCGCACCAGTCAGTTGGCTGAGACACTGGCGTAATCACACCTTTTTCCACCATGGAAGCGAGCTCCTCTTTCAGCTTGTCTCTTAGTGGTTCGGGAACCCGCCTTGGGCAAGAAACCGAATACGGTTCGGACGAAGCTTTCAACTTTATTTTATATGGTATGCCAGACAACCGCCCCAAACCGGTAAAAACTTCTGGGAACCGTTGGAAGACATCTAATTCTGACCGAACCTCCCTAATTTCGCTTTTCAGAAGAGAAAATGCGACTATAGCTTTTCCTTTTACATTCAATTGGATATTTCCAGGCCCTCTAAGAATAGAAGAAGTCGGACGAATTTTTAGACCAAGTGAGTCGGCTAACGAGCAGCCCATGACACTTACGTCGGCCCCGGTATCGATTTTGAACGCTATCTGCTTTGTCTTTACTTCTAAAGTTACGTAAAAAGCATTGTTACATACATCAACTATCTTACGATTTTCTTCGACTCGAATCGCTCCCAAAGAATAGTTATGAACGTCGGCATCGCCGGAATGCTCTATTTCGCGAATGGTTTTCCCAGACTCACTTGCCGGTTTTATATGGCCTTCTTTTCCACAGTTGAAACAAGTTAATTTTCGAGCAGAACACGCTTCCTCACAGTGTGTGGCTAAACGACCGAATCTGAAACATTTACGAGTATGAGCTTTTTCCTTTTCTCTGGGTGACCAATACTTGAGCTTCGTGTTCTCTTCTACAGACTGTTCACTTTGACCTCTGACCTCGTCTTGTTGAGTTTCAATCGACTCGGATAAACGAATTTTCTCAATCGCTTGTTCAACTGTTAAATTTTCGACCAACTGTAATTTGCTCGACAAGCTCCTGTCGGCTAAGCCTGTAACTAGCTTTAAGAGAAGCATATCATTCCCAAAAATACAGGTTTGGCAGGTCCATTGACACCTATCTTTCAGGGAATAGAGGTCATTGATGTAGCTATTGACAGTTTCCCCTGGCGTCTGATCGCGCCTTAGGAACTTAGCTCTTTCGAAGAATAAATTTGTCTTCACTTTAAAATGACCATCAAGTGTGTCTTTTACAATTTTATAACTTGTTCGAGCCTCGGGTGGCAATCCCAAAGACGAGAGTAGATCTTCGCCCTCTTCTCCTAAACAATAGACAAGAGTATTAGTTTGCTGTTCCTCACTTTTATCCGAAAGACCCGAGGCGGATCGAAAAGCTTCAAAACGACGACTCCATCGGGACCACTTTGCCGGCTCCCGCAAGTCAAAACTCTCCGGTGGCTGGACCGAATACGACGACGACCCTGCCGATTCGTTCGAAGGCTGTCGCGGCACTCTTTCCAGTGCTGCAACGAGCGCTGATACTAAGTCCTCCGCATTCATTTTTCTTTGACTAAGCTGCCACCATGTAAAGAAAACGCGAAAGATAATTTCGAGAACTTTTTATATTTTTAATAACAATCCAAATCCCCCTCCTTTTTATTCCTCAAAATCATATGTCCCCATTACAGTAGCGTCAAGAGACCTAAGTCAACAAACCCCTGCCTGCAATCTGCCGAGAAGCCCAGGCCCAATAGAATTCTAATTGCTCTTCTTTGAAGCTTGAAAATCATGGAAGCCGCCGTAGAATGGCCCCACAAGAGAACCCCGTAAGTCATATGAGGATAAATTCACCCAAAATAAAACGACAACAACACGTTTAACGGTACACTATTCTTTAAATGCCTCAGTAAGTAAATACCAGTATTCAGTTTGGATGCTAAATTCAAACCGTGAGCCTCCCACGACATCCCAGGGTCAAAAGCAATCCCTAGTAAATGACCCTAGGCTTTGGTCATTTATGAAGATCAGGAATAATACCGGACCCAGTATTGAACCTTGCGGCACTCCCAACTCAATCCGCTCAAAGCACGAATGAGCACCGTTGTGACGGACAGATTGATACCGGTTCGACAAATACGAGCCCAACAACCGGATAGCTTCTTCCCCAAAATTATACGCCTGTATAATTCTTTCGTATTCTTCGTATAAATCTTTCATTTTTTAAATAAAATATCGTGATTAACGCAGTCAAAAGCCTTCCTCAAATCATATGAGCCCATCAGCGATATACCCCCTTCGTTGAAACCCTCATAGATAACAGACGCTAGGCGAAGAAGAGCATCTACCGCACTTTTTCCTTTACGGAAGCCAAACTGTCGTTCATTGAACAACCCGTTATACTCAAATAAATCAACGATCTGATCTTTCATTATTTTTTCAAATACTTTGGAGGCAGCCGGCAGCAGTGAAATTGGCCGATGGTTGGACACATCCAGTTTACTTCCCCCTTTAAATAATGGAATGACCACCGTAAGCTTCAAAACATCGGGAAACGTAGAAGTGGCTATACTCTCATTAATAAGACACGTCATTGGTGCAGCCAAGGAGCTGGCGACCGATTTAAGTATTCTAGGACTCACACCCAGAACATCAGGGCAAGATGAATCCGAAAGCAATTTAATAGTTTTTAGGACACTGAGCTCCGTTACCTGCCTAAATACGAAACGAGGAGGAATGTTCTCCAGCACTATTTCCGGAGCCGATACACCAGATGGTGGATCCAAAACAAGACCCTTGGCCGCGTTAATGAAGTAGGAATTGAAAGTTTCGGCCGTCATATCCTTGGATGCTGTCTTTTTGTCACTAACACCTCTCTTTTTGTTAATAACCTGCCAAACTGCCCTCTGTTTATTTCTTGCCTGTTGAATAAAATTATCATTACTTTGTATTTTTGCATCCCTAATGGCATTCTTGTAGATTTTCGTTTGAGTGCGCAGAGCCTTTTTTGTTACGTCACACTTGTAAATATCGTGCACTGTCTTTAAATAATCGACGTACCTTTTCCGCTTTAGCAGCTCCCCACTAAACCATCCCTTTGAACCACAGCGTCGTTCACCTTTTAAGATCCTCACGGGTAAGGCTTGGTCCACCAATCTCTTGATATTATACAAAAAACACGCCTATTTATCCCCAATTTCCAAATCTGGAGATAAAACGTATGAAAAATCGTTCTCTTCACTAAAATTTCTTAAAAACGTCAAATTTTGGCTGTTTATGAGACGCTTCGTCCTTACAGTATTGTTTTCACTAACGGAATGGCTAGCTTTCAAATTCAAAGAAAAAACAACCGCCCTGTGGTCAGAGAAAAAAACAGGTTGAACCTCATACCAAAAGTTACACTTACCTACATCGAAATTTGTAAATACATTATCAATGCATCTATTTTCACGCGTGTTTTCCTTAATGCGGAACGAAAAACCAAAACTATCAAAAACACCTCGTAACGAGCATGATTCCTCATTATTCTCCAAGAAAGACACATTAAAATCACCACATATAATCACCTTAGGCCATTTAAACACCTTAAAAAGAATCCTATGCACAACTTCAACAAAAACTTTGAAATTTGAGGAGGGCGCTCTGTAGATGCATACTATAATAAGATTGATGTCTATGATTCGAACTGCGGAAGCTTCACAAATGGACTCTACCGAGAGCCTCTGCACAATCATTAATTCCGTGTGCCGGAAACGCTGACAAACACTGATTAAACTTCCTCCATGCTCACTGCTAGTCCTGCAGAAAGCCGATCCAACTTCGAAATCCTCAACTTGAAAAATACGTAACTGAGACAATGACAGCCAGTGCTCGGTTAGAGCAAGAATATCAATACCATGGACAAGAGATTCAATATAAGCCTCGAGAAAACCAACCTTTGACTTAAGAGATCTGATATTGAGCCTACAGTACAGAAACTGAGATGTCCCCTTTACTCCCCTTGATTGGACCTTTTTTCACTCTGCAAGGAACAGAAGAAGAATACATTCGATCATCCATGTTAGAAACATTCGTCATAGATACCGCCAGAGGATCACTTCTATTGCCCCCCTCCGTAGTCATCACGACTGAACTCTCAACCGACTGGGATAAAATAAAAAATGTGCACCCCCCATAACAAGTCCTGACTCACTCATCACTAGATCCTCCTTTGATTTCGATGGTCTATCAATTATTTCCCTCCTAATTAGGTTGCACATGATATCCTGGCCCTTCCTATTCAGCACTAAATCATCACATTTGCAGCTCTTATACATTCCAGGCGACAAAAAATTGAGACCCACAAACGTCGCGTTCTCAAACCTCTCACACATTTTTTTAAGGAACTTATTTGCAGCAAATGTTACCATAATTCACTATAGACCAGCCCCCCTATTCTGTAACTCATAACGCGCGCGTTAGCGAAATTTCTCAGCTGATTACTTTCAATTATTCACCTTGTTTATTTCGCTAACGCACGCGTTAAGAGTTACAGAATAGGGGGGCAGGAAGGCAGAGTATACGTATACGGGATTCCAATTACGACTAATTGTTTCACATGAGAGAGTTTTGAGAATATATACTACAATATTTTGCCCGAAACTTCTTAAACTCGTTGTAGGCCACGTCAGATCGTCCGGCCGAAACAATCACAGTGTCGCTAGTTGTCCATAATTTGTCCTCCAGCCACTTTAATTGAGCTAGTCCCGCTCCTGGAGTGATATATCTCTCAAGAAGCGAGCCTACTTCATTAGGAACCATTCCCTCACTTTGTGAGCTACTTCTTTGTGAGCTACTTCCTTTTTTCGTGCAAGAGTATTGTAACTATCAGGTTTAGAGCCACTAGTGAAGAAGTCACTCTTGATCAATTGCGAACGGAGGCTAGACGAATTTTCCGAGAAAAAGCGATTGCTTGTACCCCTTCCCCTCCACCTGTACAACCGACTACCCCACCGGTCAAAGTGCAGAGTGTACTGTCGGACCCCCCATACCGAATTATTCAGGCATGGAACCTTTCTTTTTCGAATGGACCCAATGAGTGTCCTTATAATTTTTTAATCAATTTGCGGGAGAAAAGAAAACGGTTTTCCCTCCCCGATGCGGACGTTTTGGGCGAAATTGATTCCTTATTCTCGGGTAACCCTATACACTGGTTCGCCTGAACTGTAAAGCTTGGACAAAATGGGATGCCTTTCTTAACGATTTTGAATCCCGATTCGTTCCACCAGAATTCACGCAATCTCTCAAAGAAGAAATTAGGAAGCTGACGCAAGACCCCTCGGAACCAATAGCAGACTTTGCCGATTGTATTCAAACTTTAATGGTGCGACTCCCGTCCCCTCCTGGAGTTCCTAAAGTTTTAAAGAGAGTTAGAGAGAATTTAAACCCGAATTTGAAGCGGCGGCTTTTGGATAAGAATTTCAAATCGGTGACCGAACTAGTGGCGGCGGGAAAATTAATAGAGCAAATAGACCGTGAATGCAGTAATTATCGCCCCCTCCACTTTCAGCCAGCAGTTTACGGCCTGATCTTGCATCCCCAAACATCCCTTGCTCCTCAAAACTAACGGGTAATAGGCCATGTCTGCCAGGTCCCAATGTGTCCGTTCACGCATTGTCTCCGCCAATTTCCGCGTTGACTTGTTGGAATTGTGGGGCCGCGGGTCACAGTTATTCCTTGTGCACTCAACCGAGAGTCATTTTTTGTTATAAGTGCGGGAAAAAGGGAGAAACGGTGAGGAGTTGTGGTTGCTGAGGCTCTAAAGAGTCTCTCACCACTAGGGCCAATGTCACTGGCTTCCCTTCGGCTTTAGGAATTATATCACGTTGGATCCCTAGGGTTACATTGCCGGTTCTAATAAACGGGGTTGAGGTTCAGGCATTAGTAGATACGGGTGCATCCAATTCCTATATCGGAAGGGAAGCCCTCGGTCCACTAGGACTTTCGGTGGGGCACTTCGAAAACGTTCAACCTCAACCGGTTCAATTAGCGAACGGGAAAATTGAGTTGGTACACCAAACTATCAATCTGCCTCTGAAGTGTCATAACCGGCAAATTACTTTAAAATTCCTCTTCCTTCCTCGGCTGTCCGTACCTTGTATACTCGGCCTCGATGGTCTTTCCTCCTTAGGAGTACAATTGTTCTTCGATACCAGCGATAGTGAGTGATACCGATGGGATTTGTGCTCGGAAGCCCACTCGCTTTCATCACCCCTTTCGGGAATCCAATCATTACCTGCGGACCAGAGGGCTGAACTATCGTCTCTTACCCACCACTTCTGTTCTGTTGAAGAATCCTGCCTTGGACGAGTCCCCATCTCTCACGCAATTCCTTTACTTGACGAGCAACCAATTAAACAGAAAAACTATCGCACTTCTCCGTTTATATCAGCAAAAATTGAGGAGGAAGTAAATCGTCTTTTGAACGAAGGAATTATCGAACCCTCCAACTCACCGTGGAGCAATCCCATCATTGAAACCGGACAAAACATTTCGGATGTGTATCGATTTTCGCCGGGGGAATGCTGTGACCCGGAAGGACGCCTACCCCCTTCCCCATATGGGGTCCCTTTTAGAACATTTAGAAAATGTCAAGATTTTATCGAAGATTGACCTGAAGCACGCTTATCTTCAAGAACCTTTAGACGAAGCAAGTAGGCCGATAACAGCGTTCAGCGTGCCTGGTAAAGGCCATTTTCAATTCAAGTACCTTCCTTTCGGGTTGACGAACGCCCCTGGGTCATTTCAACGGTTGGTTGATACACTGATAACCTCAGAATTACGCCCTTTCGTCCACTCCTACATAGATGATCTGCTAGTCGTAACGCCAACCTTGGAAAAACACCACGAGGGTAAATTGGGACAAAAGCGAGTTTGGTGCCGAAAAACTTACATGTCTTGGCTTCGTGATTGATTCCGTGACCGAAATGGAGTGTCTTGCTGTCCTTTTTGGTCTGGAGAAGTTTCGTCCCTACTTTGAAGGGGGTCCCGTAAAAATTTATACCGATCACGCAAGCCCACGTTGGTTGATGTCCATTAAAAATCCAACAGGGCGCTTAGCCAGATGGATCATCCGTCTACAAAGTTACGAACTTGATGTGCGCTACCGCCCCGGATCACAAAATAACGTCCCTGATGCCCTCTCCCGGAAGTTTGAGGAGTCACATCTAGGGTCTATCCAGAATGTAGATGTCCTACCATACGCCGAAGGCCTATACATGGTATAGGGCACAGGTGGCCAAAGTGCGATCTCAATCGGATCGCTATCCAGATTGGTCTATGGTTGATGGGTTGCTATTTCACCGGGCCCCTTTGCTCAGTGATTCCTCAGAACATCAGTGGCGATTAGTGTTACCAGAACCCTTACGTTTTTCCGCTTTGCAGGAATGTCATGACGCTCCTGACGCCGGTCATTTCGGACGTGACAAGACACTGGACCGATTAAAAGGCTTATATTATTGGCCAGGCATGTCACGGGACACACACCTTTATGTACAAAAGTGTGTTGTTTGCCAGTTGACTAAAGTTGAAACGAGGGCTCCTACTGGGAAAATGAGACCTCACGCGGCGGGTCACCCCTGGTCTTCCGTGTCGGCCGATTTTATGGGGCCGTATCCCCGTTCTAGCAAGGTGTTAATTATCGGTAATGAGTGGACTGTAGGAATTGAAAAGGAAGGATGGAAAACGTACCTCTTTTTTTTTTATTGCACAGGTGGAGACAAAAGGCTCCGAGAACAGACTTAAAAATGTCTCTTAAATTCCGAAAATCCGCAAACACTAAACGGCAACGGCGCACGCACGTGATGGTAACGAAGTAGTCTGTAGTCAGGTACTAATTGGGTAGGTTCTTAGGAAAGCCAAAATTGGAGAGGGGGAAAGAGAGACCACGCGGGATTCAGTCCGCTCCAAAATACAAATTAAGAGTGGGCACTAAAGGAAACGGAAAATCTACAATAAAAAGGTGGATAGCAAAACTATTCCAAACACAAGGGAAACAAGTACATCAAAGGCACGAGGAGCCTTACAAAATAACAATTTTTAACCCTTCAGAAATATTTTTTATTTCTTAACAAAAGCTGCCATATTTGAAATCCCGCCAAAAACAGACATTTTCCGCAACGTAATATCCCTTGTATTCTCAGTCCTGTTCATGCCTCTAAATAGCTCATCTGTTCATCCTCCATTATTTTATTATTGGAGAGCTCTAGTAGAAAATAAGGCAAAGAAACTGTTGAAAGCAATACAAAATAAATATGTAAAATTGGACTTGTGACGTCAGAGGGAACCCTATCGGGGGCTTTGTGAAACCGACGAGTTTTGAAGTAGGATGTACGATAACAAATGGAAGACACTGTCCGTTGAATAATAAAGAATATACCGTTTTTTGAGTGTGCAAACACAACTATTATTCTGTTTTTCCAATTGGTTATGGGCCCAGTGGCGGATTAAGTTGCTAAGTGGTAGTCGCGGTAAGGAAGGACAGTCGAATAAACAAAAAAAAACGGGATCGGAATTGTCAGTGGTGTTAGTAATGGAACAGCCCATTCAAGTGGTAAAGTTAATTGGACCGAGCAATTGGGGCTTGTGGAAGTTCCAAGTCGGGATCGCTCTAAAGTCGAAAGGTGTATACGGTGTAGTTACCGGTGTGGACTTGAAACCCGAGGATGCGGAAAGTAACGAAGGCAAGGAGTGGGTTCGAAAAGACGTGAAGGCTCAGGAAATCATTTTGTCACGATTGGAGGTGGGACCAATGAGCCACCTGCTAAATTGCGAAACTTCAGCGGGTATGTGGGAAAAGCTCTTGTCCGTGTATGAACACAAATCTGAGGTGAGTACGCACTTACTCCAACAAAAGTTCTTCAATTTAAAGTACGATGGCGAGGGAGTAGCTTCTTTCACATCAAAAGTGAATGACATCGTTTCCCAATTGAAGATGTTAGGGGAAAAACTGTCGGAACAAATGATAATAACGAAAATCATTATGAGTTTGCCTGAATCATTCAGGCATTTTGTCTCGGCCTGGGAATCTGTTCCGATCGAAAAACAAAGTCTCAACAATCTTACGGCCCGCCTATTGATAGAAGAAGAAAGAAAAGGTTGTGAGGGAACGTCGACGCAAGAGACGGCCTTGGCTGCGAGAGGTTTCAAAGGAGAAAACAAAGAAAAGGGAGCGTGCTTCGGATGTGGCCTGAAGGGACACTATAAAGCTGAGTGTAAACGTTCGAACTTTTCGGTCAAGCCAAAAACGTGTCACTATTGTAAAAAGGTTGGACATCTCCAGCGAGACTGCCGATTTCGGAAGTTAGAAGAAAACCAGAAAGGCGAGGCTTTCATTACTCTCGCGTTGTTTCACGGGGAAACAAAATGTAACGACTGGTACGCCGACACTGGAGCCAGCCAACACATGTCATGTCAATCGAATTTCTTCTCAAATCTGACCTCACTGTATGATCCCATCAAAGTAAGAGTTGGGGACGGAACGGAAATTGAAGCCCAGTCCGCCGAGTCGACTCTAGCTTAACTAAATAACTAATTACCTTATAAATAACAATAATTCTTATCCATTAATAATTACCCATTATGTATCTACTTCAAATACACGTGCGTAAACTTATAATAACTCCAGTAACAAAGGTGATACTCGAAAAAAATACTATTTCATAATAAAAACTTACTTTGCACAATCTTTTTGTAGAAAAAGTCTATATCAAAGGTCCAAATTATTTTATCTAAAGTCTTTGAACAATTTTTATTTTCTTCATTGGATTGAATATCATAAATTTGTTGGAAAATATTATTATATACAGTTCTATGCATATAAAAAGGCGAGATTTGAGTGAGACTGAGTCTCATTCTAGGCATCTCCACCATACATGGCTTCCCACGGAAAGTCTTTATTTCATTTTGAGGTATACTATCGTTTCTAACAATAAATAGTGATACAGCCTTAGCATACAATTGGTATAAGTTCATAATTTTCAAATTCCGAAATAAAATGTCTGACGGTGTTCGAAAGTCCCTTCTAAATGCTATTTTTACTATACGTTTCTGGATCATATATATAGGTTTAACAATTGTTCTGTAGGTGCCCCCCCAAATAACTATAGCATATTGCAAAATCGATTGAATTAAAGCAAAATAAATCATTTTGACAACGTCTATCGGTAAGTACTTCACACTAAATAATACAAAGGAACATTTTCTTAGTTTATCTGCTAATGAGTGTATATGCTCCTTCCATTTCATGGAACAGTCAAAAATTACCCCAAGATATCTGACCTTTTTCACTTGCGTCATGATGTTACAATTACATGTTTGCTGATTTGGGCAACCGGAATGCATTTTTACTTCTAGATCGTTAGGCCAGTCAGCACCTCTCACAGCGATTGGCATATGCACACATTTACTCATATTTAAGGTCAAACGCAACCTTCTCAAACAGTTATTTACCTTAGCAAAGTTATTTTCTGCATTTTTTTTGCATTCGTCCCAATCATTTCCAGTGCTTATTATTGCTATGTCGTCGGCAAACAACGTGATTTTACCTTGTATTGGCAAATGTCCAACCTCGTTAATATATATTAGAAATAAAATAGGGCCCAGAGACGTCCCTTGGCTCACTCCATAATCATTGATGAGGGCTTTGTCACTCAAGGCACCCTGTATACTAACAAACTGAGCACGATTTTCAAGGTACGATTTGAACCACTGCAATACTATTCCCCTAGTGCCGATATTTTCTAATTTATTGCACAGTTCTTGTTTACAAACACAATCGAACGCTTTCGATATATCAAGGAACATAAGGTCTATCTTCTTAGTTCTTCAGTGAAAGTTCTTCAAGAGCGAGTTATGCTGGAGAACCCATCCATGCTGATCTCTGTGGACCTATGGAAGAAATGTCCATCGGTGGTTCAAGATATTTTCTACTTCTCAAGGATGATTTCTCAAAGTATCGTGCCGTTTATTTCTTGAAAAAAAAATCGGAAGCCAAAGATAAAATTTTAAGCTTTATCAACCTTGCCGAAAACGAGACCGGAAATAAGACAAAAATCTTCAGGTCAGACTGTGGAACCGAATTCGTTAACTGTGAGCTCAAATCGGCATTCGAGAGGAAGGGTATTCGACATCAAACATCAATCCCATGCACACCCCAACAGAATGGTCGAATAGAACGTGAAATGAGGACTGTGGTTGAAGCCGCGCGCACGATGTCGCACGCCAAAAGCTTATCGAAAGTTTTGTGGGCAGAGGCAGTGAACACCGCTGTCTTTGTCTTAAATCGCACTGGTCCTAGTCCAGAAGAAGGGAAAACGCCTTATCAATTGTGGTTCAAGAAAAACTTCGACTCCCGCTTGCTTCGAGTCTTTGGATCACCTGTGATGGTACGTGTGCACGATCAAAAAAGTTTTGTTCCGACAGCAGCCTGTCGGGAAAAGTGCATTTCATTCATGCGACAATCGAGTCGAACCTCATAAGTTAGAACGATATCAATCAATTATGAATGACATTTAGGCCGTGGTATAGAAAGTCAAAATCATAAAATCGTGTTTCTTTTTACCGCAGGCCCCTTTTTTGGCACCAACTGAGGGGGAACAAAATTATGAAAATGAAAAATGAAACAGAGTCGGTTTGGTTGCCTATATGATATGGGAAGGCGGACTCTTGTTAGAGGAGTCATTTGCAATTAAAATATTTATCCCGGCCTAAATTTCATTCATAATTTATTGATATCGTTCTAACTTATGAGGTTCGACTCGATTGTCGCATGAATGAAATGCACTTTTCCCGACAGGCTGCTGTCGGAACAAAACTTTTTTCAGATTACGTTAATTTTCAGATCAGTTAAATTAGGTAAAATGGTATGTCACTATTTCACCATTGCGGAATGCGGAGTGCCTGGGTTCGAATCCGAAACATTATTTTTTTTTAAATTTTTTTTGTTCCTCCCTTTTTGGCCCACCTCAGGATTTTTTACTCAAGATTTATTAGGCTGTAGGCAAATCAAATAAAAGAGACGGCTCAAATTACAATGTCAATGAAATGTTTTGGTAATTGGGTGGTCCAGTAAGGCATAGCGTTAATTTAATAGCTCCCCTCCGCCGAGAACTCCCCTGCCATATCAACGGATTTGCTTCACAAAGGTCTCATTCGAAAGCGCGTTCATTTCTCATTACTCGAGTCAATTTTGAGGGCAATTGCAGCAACAGCCGTGCGGTAGCGAATTTTCAACTAATTCAAACCCCTCTTTCACACCGTTCCCGTGGACCGATTCATCTGGATCACGAACTCGTCCGAGATATTCACGCTATTGATTTTTAGACCAAATTTGGTTGCCCTAAGTAAAAAATTGCGACCGTGATCGTGCTAACAAGCGAGGGGCCATATATATATATATATATATATATATATATAGCAAATCGAACCGACCTCGGATTCGTGTTCTAGGGGTTCTGAAACGTGAAAAAAAAGTATCACAACCCATATGTGCGACCATCAGGGCGAGACCAATAGTGCATTTTTTGAATGAAATGCACTAAAAGCTTAAATTCACACGTTTAGGTATTATAAAATACGGCACAAAAATTTAAAAAATCGTGTTTCTTTTTACCGCAGGCCCCTTTTTTGGCACCAACTGAGGGGAAACAAAGTGATGAAAATGAAAAATGTAAATATAATAAATATACCATACAACGGTGAACAGAGTTAATGAAACAGAGTCGGTTTGGTTGCCTATACGATATGGGAAGGCGGACTCTTGTTAGAGGAGTTATTTGCAATTAAAATCTTTATTCCGGCCTAAATTTCATTCATAATTGATTGATATCGTTCTAACTTATGAGGTTTGACTCGATTGTCGCATGAATGAAATGCACTTCTCCCGACAGGCTGCTGTCGGAACAAAACTTTTTTCAGATTACGTTAATTTTCAGATCAGTTACATTAGGTTAAATGGTATGTCACAATTTCACCATTGCGGAATGCGGAGTGCCTGGGTTCGAATCCGAAACAATTTTTAAAAAAAATTTTTTTTTGTTCCTCCCTTTTTGGCCCACCTCGGAATTTTTTACTCAATATTTATTAGGCTGTAGGCAAATAAAATAAAAGAGACGGCTCAAAATACAATGTCAATGAATTTTTTTGGTAATTGGGTGGTCCAGTAAGGCATAGCGTTAATTTAATAGCTCCCCTCCGCCGAGAACTCCCCTGCCATATCAACGGATTTGGTTCACTAGGGTCTCATACGAAAGCGCGTTCATTTTTCATTACTCGAGTCAATTTTGGGGGCAATTGCAGCAACAGCCGTGCGGTAGTGAATTTTCAACTAATTCAAACCCCTCTTTCACACCGTTCCCGTGGACCGATTCATCTGGATCACGAACTCGTCCGAGATATTCACGCTATTGATTTTTAGACCAAATTTGGTTGCTCTAAGTCAAAAATTGCGACCGTGATCGTGCTAACAAGCGAGGGGCCATAAATATAAATATATATATATATAGCAAATCGAACCGACCTCGGATTCGTGTTCTAGGGGTTCTGAAACGTGAAAAAAAAGTATCACAACCCATATGTGCGACCATCAGGGCGAGACCAATAGTGCATTTTTTGAATGAAATGCACTAAAAAGACAAAAATGGGACCCGAAGAGTAAACAAGGAATTTTTGTGGGTTACGCGGAAAATACGAAAGCCTATCGAATACTTTTGGATCAGAGGATTGAGGTGTCTCGTGATTTGCTATTTATCCAAGAAAAAGAAACAGAAAAACAATCCAAGGAAACCGACAATACACAACAATGCAGCCGAGGAATTTTGCTGGAAGAAAACTCTGATCTAGACGAAGAGGTTGACGGAACGGACGATTCCGGAGGAAATCAAATCGCTGATGAAATTAACCCGGAAGAAGATGATGGCGTCAATGAGGAAAGTATGTCTGATGACCCATCCAGAAACCAGCCTCGACGTTCGGATGGTGTGACCCTAAGAGACAGACGTCAAATAAAACCACCAAGCAGATTCAATGAGTACGAGCTTTCTCTAGTCGCCGATGTAAACGACCCAGTAAATTACTGCGAAGCAATGAATGGAGACAATGCTGAAAACTGGAAGGAGGCTATTTCAGCTGAATTGAAAAGCCTACTGGAAAATAACACGTGAAAGGAAATAGATCGTCCAAAAAATGCCCGTTTCGTTGGCTGTAGATGGGTATTTCGAAGAAAAAAGGACTCGAACGGCGATACTTTCAAGGCACGCCTCGTAGCAAAAGGATTTCAGCAGCACAATGAAAAACAAGATGTGTCAGAGATTTACTCACCTGTCGCCAAGTTAACAACAATGAGAATTCTACTTGCCGTAGCGAATCAAGTGGGAATGCCGATCTACCAAATGGACGTTAAAAGCGCTTTTCTGCACGGAGAAATTAAAGACGAAGTCTTCATGGAGTTGCCTGAAGGCTTGAATGTCGACAAAAATCGAGTAGTTAGGCTGAACAAGTCGATTTATGGTCTAAAAGGTTCACCAAGATGTTGGCACGAAAAATTCAACTCCGTCATGACAAGAGAGGGATTTTCAAGATCAAAAAATGATTATTGCCTCTACGCCAGAAGGTCAAAAACCAGTCGCATATACATCGTACTCTACGTTGACGACTTATTAATTTGCGGAACGGACGAAAACCAGTTGAAATCAATACTGAAGAAATACTTTAAAATGAAAGATCTCGGCTTAGCGACAAACTTTTTGGAAATCCAGATCGAACAAAATGTAAAAGATGGCATCCTAACCATAAATCAGACCGATTATCTCAGAGAAGTATTGAGGAAGTTCGCAATGGAAGACTGTAAGCCTGTTTCCACGCCATTAGAGTCCAACGTTGTGATAGAAACAGAAAAGAATCCAGACAAAACGGTTGAGACCAACTGTCGACAGCTCATCGGATCGCTGATGTACGCCATGCTAGGCACAAGGCCAGATTTATGTTCCAGCCTCTCTTACTTGAGTCGTTTTCAAAGTGAAGCCAGCGAAGACTTATGGAAAGCTTTGAAACGTGTTCTGAGGTACATCAAAGGAACTGTGACTCTCAAACTTACCTACCGACGAACCCTTGACTCGCCAGCTCTAGAGGGATATTCAGATTCAGACTGGGGAGAAGATCAGATTGTCCAATAATTGCCGAATTGCAGAAAAGGGCCGGTGCAGTGGCCTTAAAGGGGGCCACGCGCACGATCAAACATGCTTGAAGCATGTTTTTATTAGTTACGCTTGGCAAGCATGTTTGACGTTGAAACTCGCCGTCAAGCTTCAACTTCAAAGTCGCGCCCAAGTTTCAGCAGTGTCCCAACACCCTTTTTTGATGGTTTGAAGCACATGTAGCGAGCAAATTTTCTGTCAGTGACTGAAAACCGAGACCGAAAACGACGTGAAAACCGACTGAAGACCTTCAAACATGACCCTGTGGCGACCAGACAACATCGTCCCTCCATTTTCCTAATATTGTAAATAATGTAAAAAATATGTTTTTAATAAACAATCAGTTTTTGGTGTGAAACGCAAAAAAAAAAAACTTTTGTCATATAAGAACGACCTGCATCTTATATCTGGTGACCCCGACTCAAGGGCGGATCT
>CM075941.1:57131528-57152559 GCA_038030265.1 Corythucha ciliata | reverse complement strand
GTTAGACCAAGTATAGGTTATATTATATATGGTTGAAAGGTCTCTCTCTTATCTTTCTAATATTGACCAATCTCATCCAAATCTAAATTTTTGGAGGGAGATATGCCCTCCGGAGTGCGAACTGTCCATATCCCTAAAAATAGGCTTTACTAGCCTAATCACGTCCGTGGCGAAAACTGGCATTAGGAAAAGTATAGATTATTATATATGGTTGGAAATATCTCTCTCTCATCTTTCCAAATTGACCAACCATGCTCAATTTAGAATTTTTTGGAGAGAGATATGCCTCCCACTGAGGAGTGTCCAAAATCAACACCTGATTTTGATAGTTTAAAACTCAGGTGTTAGATAGGGAAATGTAAGCATTGAGAAATTAGTTGTAGGGGATCTGGGACCCACCCCAATGAACCCTGACCATCTCTAAAGGCTATACATAGCTACTAACATCTGAGGTTAATCCTACGTGCTTAGGCACATTTGTAGGGCCCCTAGTTTATAGGCGTCAGGATGAATTTCAGGTGTTAGACCTAGTGAAAGTCAAATGAAACCTAGCTTCAAACCAATCCATTCCATAGACATACTAGGGATACCTTCATTACAAATGCCTCTTTTAGCTTTCCCAATAATCATAGTAAGGTTGACTATACGCTTGTAATTTGTAAGTATATCAGATACCTGAACTTTACCTGGGAGACAACACTTGAGTAGTGGCTGTTACGTCAGCTGACCGAGTCGAGTCAACTACCCGTTCACTACATTTCAACCCAGTCCCAACTCGTCCAAGTCGAAAAATTGTGCGTGGCGGCGGGCGCGGTCGGGGGCTGCAGCTGGTGCGTGTATTGTCATCACTGGTCCCGTAATGGCTGCTGTGACGACTGGTGCGAAGGGGGAAGGTAGTCGGCTCACGGAGAAGTTTGGGAGGGCGTACGTCGTCGGCACGTTGTTCGCAGTCGTTCGAGGGTAGGAGGGGTGAGGGTTCGTTCCATTGCTGTATTCGTCTGTTGAAGGGGGGTGAAGGAGATCAATAGTCCTGTAGATATTGGCTATGTCCACCGCTTGGTTGGTCAGTTTTTCTGTCAGTTCCTCGATTAGTAACTTTTGGGCGTCGCTTTGTCGTCGTAGGGTTTCGATAAGTGTCGCTTGGGCTGTCTGGTTGTCGGCTAGGCCTTGGATTCTCTCTGTCAGGGTCGGGAGTTCGAGTGGTGTCTCTGGCGTCATAACATAATTAAGCATTGTCTCTAGGGCCTGTATTCGGCTGGAGAGTCGTGGCACCGCCTCCCTATTTGCTTGCACGGCTTCCCCCAGCAACACCTGTTCGTTATTTGTGACGTTTGGGGGTGGCGTTCTGTGGAGGGACATATTTCTTGCTGGGAGTATTCGGTGGTCTTCGAGGGGTGGTAGGTGGTATTTATCAACTCGGTTGTTAAACGCTACTAGTGGGCTCTAGTTTGGATTTATTTTATGTTATTTTTATTTTATTTTATTTTTAATTCCTATTGGTGCTTTTATCTTAATTTGTCTCTTTTTTTTTCCTTTGTTCTCTCTGAATCAGCTGACTGCTCCTCAAAGTGGGTCAGCTGGGTTAACGGCCTGTGAGCGGCCCGTAAGGCGAAACTGGTGGGGATAAGGTTAGCGCTTGCGCCAGTGATGGCGGGTTGTGAGAAAGGGGACGATGGGACGGCTGGCGGGGTAGTAGGTGATTCACCTAGGAAGGTCCTTGCTCAGGGACACGTAGTGTTAGAATAGGTGGGGGAAGGGGGGTTCCGGAGTGGTGTCGAATGACTGAGGATTTTGAACTTTCTTTCACAGGACTTTTAAATTTTCTTTTTAAAGGGGGCTGTTTAAATGGGTATTTACTTTTATTTAAATATTCAAATTCAAATTGTTTGAATAAAACTATGCTAATTATTTCTATAATGGATATAAATTTCACTCACCTCGTTTTTGCGTGCGTTGGTTGTTTGATGGGTAATAAGCCTTTGGGACCGCGTCGGGGCTGGGTTTTGGGAGCGCGTGGGGGTTGGGTTTAGGATGTGGGAGCTAAAAAGTCCCACGTAAGTCACCTGGCACCAATGTAACGGGTGGAAACGAGGGTGGCTCGTTTGGCCCGCACAGGAAAGGAAATCGGGGAAAGGGGCGACTGGGAAGGGGCACGAATGAATGACGGACGCGAAGACTTAACTAGATTTATTGTATGACACGACTATTCTTAATATTTGTACACTTATACTTTTGCGGTCCAGGTATTTGTGGATAAGTGTACAAATATTAAGAATAGTCGTGTCATACAATAAATCTAGTTAAGTCTTCGCGTCCGTCATTCATTCGTGCCCCTTCCCAGTCGCCCCTTTCCCCGATTTCCTTTCCTGTGCGGGCCAAACGAGCCACCCTCGTTTCCACCCGTTACAAATAAACAAATGTTAAAAAACCGCGTTTTCGTGGTAAAGTGGCAAGGGGGTGGAATGTTACTTAAATACAAAGAAATACTCCTTTACAGGTTTACAGAGCATTTAAATGAGTAAGCTTACTTATTTTAAATAAAATACTCTAATTAGAGATAGTATAACAATCATATTTAAAATTTCTTGTGAGGGTATAGGTGCAACAGATCAACGAAACGTCCCCCAATTAAATACAATTAGTTCCATTTTCCCATTGGGAAACGGACTTACAGTAAAATCGAGTTCGTGTGTAATTCATATTCATAAATCATAATATAAATAGAGTGAAAGGCCGATAAAAGTGGTTTGGGCTGGAAGTACGTCCGTGGTGGTTTACAATCGTGGATTTCCACTAAAATGGAAACCTCGAGACCTTTCGCAACGGGAAACTCAAATTTGGCCTGCGTTTTGAAAGAAAAAATGTTAGGCATCTTCTCTCATTGGGGAAATGCCGTTTTTTTCTATTCTAGAAATCTAATTTTGAAGTGTCTTTGAGAGAGAAGACTTTTTAAAACAAAAGGGAATAGTCAGAAAAATTACCTTGACTTAGAAGATTTGTAAAATTAAGGGTGATAATTAAAATGAGTTTCATGCTGCATTCTGAAGGTGATCTGTCCAGGAAAAGGAAATTTGCCTCTAGTCTAAAAGAAATATGTAAAAAGAAAAAAATTGCAACTTGGGCTGGTACCTGCAAATTCTTGAAAGTTTTACGTTTTTCATAAGTCATATAGGTATTAATTATGTTTTAATCCACTTTTTCTTCAATTTATGAATGAAATTGAAAAATTCCAGAAAAGGCAACAATGCAAAACTTGCAAGAATATTTTAGCCCTTTCCTATCATTAAAAATTCGTTTTTCTGGTCAAATTAAATTGAAGGCTCACTCTTAAGGTCTATTCACTTATGGTCTATCACTTCTCACTAGTCACTTCTCTTAAGGTCTATTCTCATATGGGAATTGAGAGGCTCGTTCCCACATACCCGGCACGTGTCAGGGATGTGACCCTTAAATTTCCATTGAGAATAATATTTTATTTGCCGGACGGTGCACGTCCCGTTCACTGCACTGATATGTGTGCATCGACCTTTATTGCCATGAATTTCCGATTTTTTATTTTAGCAAAGTTTCCATCGGGAAAGGACACGGCAGGTTACGATCGAGTTGGCATTGCATTCTTATCTATTTCTGGTTGCCCCGTTCATGTGAACCGCCGTATGGGTCTGGGTTCAGGGAGTCGACAAAGAGTAACAAAGAAGTACCATCACCCCGTGATGTACATTTATTATTTACAGTCTGACTCACCTTTCCCCAGGCCCGACGGCCTGCGGTAGCGTGTACACGAGCTGGCGCGAGGGCTGGTCGCGAGGCTTCGGCCCCCCCTGCACGGATGTGCGTCCCTGACTCTAAGCTGTCCCCCGACTCTAGCAGTCCATTCGACTCCGTCCCCCCTGGGTTTTTATACTAAACCCCCGAGGACATGTTTGTAAAACCCTAAGTGTTGTGGATAACAAGCAGTTTCCTCAAGGATTGGTTGACGCTATCGGGTCATTCTCTCCCGCTCATCCCTGAGCTCGCCGGGTTCATTCACCGAGCGGTGAACAATTTCCCGGACCGAGCTCCTTTTCTCTATCGCTTAACATAACGCCCTTTTTAGGGCGTTACACATGTAAGTTCTAAATTCGAAGCTTTTGCTGCAAATAGTTTTTTTTTCAATAACTCAGTCTTGATGGCATTGTAGGCATCAAAATTACGTAAAATGGAACTTAAGTGACTACGCTGGGGGATTATCGAAGGAAGGATCGCCGATATCTACAAAAAAAGGAAAATAAATCGGTGACGGTCCTTGCTCGTGAGTATCCAATCTCTCAACATTTGACATCTTGTCATCAATAAAGATCGGGCAACTTATTTCAATCATAGTGTCCTTTCTAGTACAAAGATTCATAGTGGCAATTCGACAGACGCCCGTCATTTCCCGGCGATGTCGAGCTTGGATAATGTAAAATACCTCGTTGACGTGGTGAGTGCATTCACACAAGAGGAGAGTTTGTAACCGTGAACTTGAGCCACGTGAGTTCGGCTGCTATAGTTGGAACTGGGTTCTGAATAAACAACGCAATGGAAACGTTATAATTCTATTGTCGGTCAAACCGGGGGGGGGGGGGGAGAGAAGAACAAAATAAACAATTACTTCAAAGAGGGGTTCGCAAATTTCGAGGAGGAGGAATCGGGAAAAGACAAGGTCAGATGGAGGGGAGTGTGGGAAAAAAAATAAAATAAAATAAATTACTTGACTCTCTGAGGGAAAAGAAAAAAAATGGAAATAATAAAGGAAAATCTCCCGTTCCTCTACATACTATATGTAGAAGGCTCAGCCTACGAGATCTCTCGAGGAAAGAAAAAAAAAAAAAAATTAAAAAAACACTCTCCTTAATATTATCCCTCGAGGAGGGGAAGTGAGGTAAAGGTAGGAAATCGTAACCTCGTCGGAAAGGGGGAATTCGAAAGTCGCACGGGGTACGGGACGAAAGGGAGGTTGAACAAAACGAAAAATAGCTTCAGGGGGGGGGGGAGGTGCAAACTCTAGCTTACCTACGATTCGTAGGGCCGGCACTTCAGCAGTAACAATAAACCATTCCAGATAATTCTGAACGAGAAAAGGAAAAATGTTGCCCTTTCGTGGAGCCTTCTACGGGATCAGCTTCGTCTTCCGCGGGATATGGAAATCCCACATAAAAGTCGACGGGAAACGAAAATAACGAGATATCCCCGGCGAAAATATTTACGGAACGGTATAAACGATGGGCTCCAGGCAAGAACTGACTAGCATTAAAAGGAAGGAATTCTTTCCCTTTATGAACGCGCTAGATGAAAGTACAGAGTCCGTTTAGATAGGGAAACCCAGGGACGGAAGAAATATTTTTATCTAATTGACTATTAGTATTATTATTATTTATTATATATATTTTTTAATTAATTGAATTTCAACCGGGAACTCCGGTTACACTCCCACCTTTAAATCCCACCTAGGGGTCCAGGCTGGAAGTCCTAAGCAAAGAGCTACACGCCTCGGATAACATTATGTACAGAACCAAACGGAAAATAAAGCTTCTGCTGAGACAACGGAAATCTACTGTACTACTACTTGGGCCCCTCTGCCCTGCGAAAGGCCTTCAGCTGAGAAACATGGACTTTCCCCAAGTTCTTCTTTGTTCCGGATTCAACAACATAGGTGCTGTTTCCCAGTCGTTGGCGGATTCGGTAGGGTCCTTCATACTTTGGAGCGAGCTTTTGAGCGAAATGATCTTTAGCTGAAGACAGCTTATGGGCCTTCTTCCAAACCAAGTCACCCACGTTGAATCGTACGTCCCTACGGCGCGAATTATAGTGACGGCTTTGGAGCCCTGCCGCTTCAAGAAGATTGTGTCGAACAGTTTTGTGGGTTTCTGTCAGGCTCGATAGGTGCCTTACCCATTCGGAATGATCAGGAGGTGATTCCCCTGGCAAGGAGCTATTGGGTGTTGGTCGTTCAACCGGATGGTCCCATATGTTTCGGCCTAAGTTGAGGAAGGCGGGTGTAAAACCCGTGCTACTATTTTCACTGGTATTGATAGAGAAAGACAATTGTGGGAGTAAAATGTCCCAATCTCTTTGCTCCCTATCTACGTATGACGTTATCATTCTTTTAATGACCTGGTTCGCCCTCTCGGCTGGATTGGCCTGAGGGTGGTACGCTGGCGTGGTATTATGCGTGATTCCCTTTTCCTTAAAGTGATCCGCCAATTCCTTCGCCAAGAATGGGGCTCCCTGGTCAGACACAAAGAACTTAGGCGCCCCCCAGCGGTATAATACTCGTTGGCAGAAATGCTCCCAAATTATTTTGGTGGTAGCGGCTCTTACGGGAACAATCTCCACCCACTTCGTAAAGGAATCGAGAAATACTAAAATATATTTGTTTCCCCGGCGGGATCGGGGAAAGGGCCCCATAAAATCTGAAGAGACCGTCACCCACGGCCCCTCTGGGACTCGGGGTTGCATTATTCCGGCAGGTGGTCGATTCAGTGGTTTAGTGGCTTGACAGGTAGAGCAACCTTGAGTATAACGATAGACGTCGCCAGATATACCCGGCCAGTGATACAGCTGCTTGATTCGTTGTAATGTTTTGTCTCGGCCGAGATGTCCGGCCTCCGGCACATCATGGCATTGTCTGAGAGCCTCTAGACGCAGTCCTTTCGGTAGAACCAATCGCCAGCCATTCCCAGTCGACCCCTGGAGGCAGGGATTAGTCTCTTGGAAGAATAGTACATCGCACAGACCACCCAATTGGGATAACGATCCGGGAAAGATTGGACCTTCGCCACATGTTGTTGATACCACTCATCTTCTGCGATTTTTGGAACAATGTCGGTCTTTTGGATCAAGAATAACTCGGGGCCTTCGAATGTCCTAGACAAAGTGTCTGCCATGTTATTCTGAGTCCCTGGTCTGTAGTGGATATCGAGATTGTATCCTTGAAGTCGGATAATCCACCTGGCCAGTCGTCCAGTAGGGTTCTTGATCCCCATGAGCCAACGCAGACTGGCGTGATCGGTTAAAATCTTAACCGGACCACCTTCAATACACGGACGGAATTTCTCCAGACCAAATAGGACCGCTAAGCACTATAACTCGGTGACCGAGTAATTTCGCTCAGCGGGGATTAACGATCGACTCGCATAGGCAATAACTCGTTCATGCCCCTCGTGAATCTGAGTGAGAACGGCCCCCAGTCCCGTGGTACTTGCATCAGTCTGGATAGTAAACGGTAATGAGAAATTGGGTCGGGCTAAAACTGGTGAAGAGGTAAGGAGGGTTTTAATTTTCGCGAACGAACTCTCCTGTTCCGCATCCCACTCAAACGCTGTCCCCTTCTTAAGCAGACTAAATAAAGGCTGGGCAACCTGGGAAGCATCTTTATAAAACCGCCGATACCACGCGAACATGCCCAAGAACCGCCGAAGTGACTTTTGGGAGGTGGGACGGGGGTATTCCAGAATTGGCTTAACCTTCTCCGGATCTGGGCGTATGCCGTTGGAGTCGATTAGAAATCCGAGATACGTAAGTTCGTCTGTCCCAAATTCACATTTCTCCCAATTCACTAAAAGCCCGAATTCCTGGAGGCGAGAAAAGAGTGCTTTTAAACACTCTAGGTGCAACTGATAAGTGGGAGTGACGACCAATAAATCGTCTAGATACGCATGGACGTACGGGCGCAAGTCTGCTGTTATGAGAGCATCAATTAGCCTTTGGAACGTAGCGGGAGCGTTAGTGAGTCCGTAAGGAAGGAAGTTAAACTGGTAGTGGCCCTTCCCTGCAACGCTGAAAGCCGTAATTGGGGAGCTAGCAGGATCCATAGGCACCTGGAGGTACGCCTGCTTCAGGTCTACCTTGGAAAGAACCTTGACGTTCTCTAAGTATTCAAGCAAGGATCCCATGTGAGGCAATGGATACGCGTCTTTTCGAGTCTGCCCATTGACCCGCCTAAAGTCGATGCACATGCGATAAGAATTGTCTGGTTTTGGGACCATTACTACCGGGCTGCTCCACGGAGAAGTGGAAGGTTCAGTGATGCCTTCCCCTAGAAGTCGATCCACTTCGTCGGAAATTTTTGTCATTAGGACTGGTGAAGTTCGATAGGGTTTTTGTTTTATGGGGTCGAGAAGTTCGATACGATGCTTGATTGGGACGCGGCCAATACACTTGGCTTCGCAGTTCTTGAAGTGTTCGACTACGGTGTTCAGTTGGTCTCGTTCTCCGGTAGAGAGAGCTTGAATGCCCGCTAATGGGGTGATGGACAACGACGAATCGCCTAATAAGGGGTACCTTTGGCTTCCCGCCTGGCCCTGGATACAGTATTCGTACGAATCGAAAAACAGTCGTAAGCCCAGCTTCGCCAGACTATCCAAGCCCACAATACACTTCACCGATAGGTGAGGCAAGAAAAGAAATTTCAATAGGTACTCATATGAGTGGCACTGGACTGATAACGTGATCATTCGTTGAACTAATTCAATCTTACCAGTAGCTAATTGGACAGCCTGTGGTGGGATAACTTCGAAATCCGCAAGCGAGAGGCCAATATCCGCTAGGCCTTCCGAGCCTAAGTATGAATGCGAAGCTCCCGTGTCTATCAAAGCGAATACAGAAACACCATTCATCCGTAATGGGATATTGGCACGAGGTAGAAAGGACGAACCAATACCATGTGCAAACGATCCTGTATTTTGAGCGGGAGAATTCCGAGTTCTAGGGGGACAGTTACATGTTTCAGTTGTTTCACCCTTCTTCCCGCAACGGAAACAAAAAATGATCCTAGGGTGTGAGCAAGCAGCATAGCCGTGGTCGTGACCACCACAATTCCAACAGTTCCCCCCTTTCCATGACGTGGCAGGTGAAACAGAATTTAAACCTAACTTCTGGCTGTCCTTGTCCTTAATCACGTTCCTAGTTATTCCAACCGACGATGAAGAACAAGCAAATTGAGGGAGCTGGCTCGTGGAAGGACTTGGAGGTGGTCGGTATTTTTCACATTCGGCCTCTATCCGTTCGAATTCTTGAACGGTAGTTACTAACTCCCTAACGGATTTAAACTCCCTACCAACTATTTGTCGTTTCATCAGTGGGTTTAAATTTTTGTGTACCCTTTTCAACACCTTCTCTGGTGTAGGGGCCTGGGGTAACCTCATCATTAAGCCCTGAAGACAGTCGGCGTAGTCAGCCACTGGCTCCTTTTCACCTTGAGTACGTGATCGGATTTCGGTCTTTAAAGTTTCGGTATACTGTTTAGGGATGAATCGGTCTTCAAAAGCTGAAACGAAGGCGGCCCAGGTTTTCCACGAGTTCTGATTCAACCTATACCAATGTAATGGCGTTCCTGAGAACAGGGACCGGATTTCATTAAGTACCTGTTTTTCCGATAAATTACAGCGAGACATTCTTTCTCTTAAATTCAGCAAAAAATCCGAAGGAGATTCGCCCATAGTATTTGAAAATGATAGGCCCCATCCTTGCACAACTCTGTACGGCGGCTCCTGTACAAAGCTTTGTACGTGCCCCAGGCACGGAATCCTAAGTGGATTATTGTGCCGCTCTTGGATCGGTTGATCTAGTCTAGAGTCCCTCTCACCGTATGAGGTTGAGGAGGTCCTCAGCTAGTGTCTCGCTGGCCGGAACATAAATATCAGGCGTGTGAAGCCCGAAAATGCTGATCCTGCGAAGATAGCTCTCTCCTCTTAATAAGGTTAGAGGTCATCGCTTCTTAGAAGCGATAAGAGATAATCGCTAACTGGACCCTTGAGCACGAGAGCGACAAGAATGACGAGCTAGCGCGCGCCGAGCGCGTTGCACTCGAAGACATAAGCCCGGGTGCACCGGGGTGTGTTCTTTAGAACGGCTCGCCGAGGGTATGTTTTTTTAAAAACTCCCCACTGCGGGTATGCTCCTTAGAACTGCCCTCCACAGGCACGTCCCTGGTCCCATCAATGTCGTGTTTGACCTCGGTGGTATCCATGGACGGAGCAGCCGGTGACTGCGGCGTTCACGGAAGGTTCTCTGAGTCCCTTCCGAGTTCTTCATATAAACTTCTGGGTGAGCCCTTGAAGGTCCTGCCAGAAGCCAGGGTAATATAAGTCCACCGCCGGCAGAGCCCTGCATGCCGTAAGCGCCGAGGCCTGCGGTAAGCCTATTACACCAGGGGATCGGCCGGTGCCCTGGGGGTCCGTTCAAAGCACACTTTGCCCCCTGTGCCATGCAGACCTTAGGTACGGACCAAACACCTTGTCTTGGGGAGGGGGGGGATAGCTGGAGGAGGTAGGAGACGCCACCCCCTTCTGTCCCGGACTCAGGACAGTCCCTAACCCGTTGTTTGTCCACGGGGTCGTATTCGGCCCCCATGTCCAATGGGTGTGTCCGATAACGGACTCCCCACCGCACACCCGGTGCGCCTTATTCCGACCCAACCCTCCATCGCACCGTATCAGAGAGCGGGTCGGCCCAATGGTGGGGTCCCCCATCCGCCCGTCGGGGGGCGCGCCCGATAGGGGAAACGAACCCCTTGAAAGGTTTGTAGCCATTCACACGGATCAAGTCCGTCACGGGTGCCATTCAGCATCCTATTCCTTTTTTCATACGCGAATGGGTGATTTTACGCCATTTCAGTTGTGAATTGGCCATTTTTATCCAATTTTAACCTGAAAGCGTCTTTTATTTGTCAATTTTATAGCGTGTTTTCTCAACTTTAACCGCGGGGTTTGCCCAAATACAACGCTTTTGCGTTGATTTCCACAATTTATTCGTTTAATGGCCTCCATGTACCGCGAATAAGCGATTTTTTTCTTAATTGTATTCTGGAAGTTGCATCGCGAGACCACGAATCAGCGTTTTTTAGCAGCTACAGCCAAGAATATTACCGGTTTTTGTCTGATAGTGGGTCCGGGGCGAATCCTCCCCCCCCTCCTGTACCTCAGTACCGCGGTACACTACTGCGTTGGGTCGGAAGTCCAAGGAAAAAGCTACGCGTGCTCGGACCTTTTCGGGCTGCTTCAATTCCAGAAAATCTGCTAAACATAACTTCAACGTGAAACGCTCATGGAGATTTTATGGGGCTCTTCCTTATGGTATACTAGTGCTCCTTCGTTCGTATACTTGTGGTTTGGGGGGGGGGGTATCTCTCCCCCTATATCCCCCCCCCGTACCTACGCCCCTGCACAAAAATAGTTTACTCGTTTTACGCAGTAAGGAGAAGGTGAAACGTACACATTTTGTTCCCAATTACCCCATACCTTACTTCATTTAGTCCCGGTCTTATTAATTACCGCCTGACGACTAAAAGGCGTAGAAAATTATGGGATAATTCATAGAAAAATCAAGCTTCAGACAGCTTGTTCCGACAGCAGTCTGTCCAGAAAAGTGGATTTTATTTATAGGACCAGCATCCACTCAACCATACAATGTAAGTTTGAATGATATCAACACTTTATAAATGATTAGGCCGCGAGACAGATTGTGGTATTATGTATAGAAAGGCAAATATTGCGCCGCACTGACGCCGGCCTCGATGCTTTATCTTATACTAGAATTACTCTAAATTTACGTTAATTATGCAATTTTCATTGTTTTAAATAAGGATTGTAGAATGCTATCACTTTCTTTGAACCCAGCCTGATAAAATATGTAGTTTCCGCATATTCACGGTAGTAAGAATCAAACCATTGGCAAAGACACAAGTACCTAATTTCGATCAATTTCATAAGAATGTATTACCTTCTAAACAGCGTAAAAAGGATTTGACAACGGTATAATTGGTTGGGTAAATCATTGAATTT
The DNA here is from genome assembly GCA_038030265.1 of Corythucha ciliata. Lineage (NCBI taxonomy): Eukaryota > Metazoa > Arthropoda > Insecta > Hemiptera > Tingidae > Corythucha > Corythucha ciliata. Next base: position 57,140,755 of record CM075941.1, on the reverse strand, counting down.
AAGAACTAAACAAGGTAGGCTCTTTGTTTAATTTCCTTATCGAAAGAAATTTATAGTAAAAACTACGCTTTAAAGATCAGAGTGTTTTTTTCACGAAATAATCGGCATCCACTGGACGGTAGGACCGGGGAAAGATACAGAAAAATGTTAAAGTAAGTTTCAATTTGATAATTTCATTTCAAAAAATAAAATTGGGAACTTGCACATTTGTCAAAAGTTGGTGTTTCTTAAAGAGGGCTCTTCCACAAGCCTATTGCTCACATTAAACTCTGAAATCAATCAAGGATGCTTTTTTAGCGAATTTAAAAAAAAAATTGAGTGGGGGTTCGATTACGTCGAAACTTATTTACTGAAATGGATGATGTGAGGAAGAGGGGGTTAGACGCGTTTACTGGAGGGAAATTTTTCATGCTATTTGTAAACAAACAATTTTAGAGTTCACTCAAATGCTTCACAACGTCACTTCCCCTCGCACCATCCATCCCCTCCTGAAGAACTTTGAACCTTTTTTTTAAAAAACAAAATCTTAAAACGCACCAATCGGGTTGCAACTTCCGTTATCCTTCAGTTCACGGGTCAAATCACCGGTTTAAGCTTTTCTTCCCAAATCTGAGATTCATGCAAGTTCCCCATTGTATAGTTTCTCGGATTCATTATTGATGGAACCGCGAAGAAATGGTGCCATGATGAGAGGCCAATCAGGAAACATTTATCATTGACTCTCTTTCGTGATCCCGTTCCCGTCCTGTTAATCGTGAATTCGCCCTGACGGCTCACTTCCTCTCAAAAGTCACAATACAAACAAACCTTCTATTTTATTTATTTTTATTTTTTTATTTTTCAAGATTTCACTGGTGTTTGCTGATTCTTCTCTTTGGAAGTTCTATTCCAAACACTTCTGCTGCGAGAATTCTTGCCTTTCTTCCATGGCCTATGAAAAGCCACCATTTTATTTTTCAACCAATCCTCAAAGCTCTTTGCGACCGCAATCATCACATAACGTATGTGACACCACTGCCAATGAAGAATCAAAGCAATTTGGTTCAAATCGTGGTACCTGACGTTTTACCTCAGTTTCAAGGTTCTTATATCCATTTTTGGACGATTATTGGATAAAATTGAACGAAATGTGTGTTCTTATCTCAGAAAATATTGGTTTCGTTTCACAATTCGGCAAACTTCCAATTCCGTTGATTAGCAGATTCTTCTATAGAATGGGAGAAATCGTCATCGATGACCCAGTCATGACACACCCGGATGTTCAAAAAATCATTCACTCGACTACCGACCACTATGATTTAATCATTCACGAGGCGTTTTTTGCACAAGAGGCCGTGGTCGCACTTCAACACAAGTTCCAAGCACCGGGCGTCGCCATTCAGCCTCTTGGCGACTCCGCGTGGGTGAATGAAATGGCCGGTCTAAGCGACAACCCTGCCTACATGATCGACATCAAATCACACTACACGGATCGAATGAATTTCTTCCAAAGAGTCCTCAACACTTATCAGACGTGGGCAACTCTCGCCGTCAGTTACTACTACACTCAGACCTTGATGCAGAATCTGATGGATAAATATTTTAACTACCCAGGCTGGGAGAATAGGCCTCCCATAACTAAACTTGTCTCAGACCAAGCCCTCATTCTTGTGAATTCGCACCATACAGTCGGATACTCTTACCCCAAAGCTCCTCACGTTAAAGAAATTGGAGGGGTCAATGTTAAGCCTAATTCTCTCTTGCCGAAGGTAACATCAGGAAAAAAATTAGTCATTCCTGTATTTCTCTTTTTTTTTGAAATCGTGCTCGTTCCGCCAAGGATTTGGAAACCTGGATGAACAACTCTCCCAATGGTATTATTTACTTCAGTCTCGGCTCAAACGTCAACATGAGCGAAGTAACTACGAAAGTTACACCTGAAGCTTTCATCAAAACGTTTGAAAAAGTCAAACAAAATGTTCTCTGGAAATGGTCAGGCGATGACTTTCCACGCGTCCCAAAAAATGTCAGGATTTCAAAGTGGTTTCCTCAGCAGGACATCCTGGGTAAGTTAAGCGCGATTATTTGAGTTTTATAAATCGTACGGCTAAAAGGATTCCTTTCTTTTTCCATTGTGCCCACATTATAGCGCATAAGAATGTCGAACTGTTCATTAGCCACGGTGGTCTTTTGAGTACCACGGAGTCCGTGACCCACGGCATTCCACTCATCGGCATACCGTTTTTTGCCGACCAGGTAAAGAACATGAAACAAGTACAGTCAGCGGGCTTCGGTATTGAGTTGAGAATGGAAAATATTACCGAGAAATCATTGTCATGGGCAATCAATGAGGTTCTTCAAAATCCATCGTGCGTACTCTTTGTGGGGGGGGGGGGACAGCGCTGTTGTTTTTTTTGTTAGTTTTTAAGGAACTTTTTTTGTTATTCAGGTACAGGAAGGAGGTTCTTAAAAGGCGAACTATGTTCAATGATCGGTTAATGAGCCCTTTGAATGAGTCGGTGTACTGGATTGAGTATGTCCTACGACATGGGAATGTTTTACAGCCGAGATCGGCTCAAATGAGTTTCATACAAGTGCACTGTGTCGACATTATGGTTACTATTGTCTTAATTTTATTATGCATTTTTTGCATATTACGATACTTGTATAAACTCATTATTCAAGTTGTTTTATCCAAGAAGGGAAATAAACCAAAACTTAAATCACAGTAAACTAACAATTTTACGACAAATTAAAGTAACAAAAAAATTTAATTCAACAAAATTTAGACTGTTCTTGTTTCAAGTTTGGCGTAGGTTTGTGACTGACCGCAAAGTGATTGACTCATAGCAATGAGGAAGTTTCATGGGTCAGAACTTATTCATAAATCTATTTTTTTTAAAGGTTTATTTATGCTGAAATAGAGCATAAATCGTGATCCATTCGTAAAATAATCCAACAGTTAATAAATAAGCGATTTTTTGAAGTTTTAGGTCATTTCAAACACGCCAGCTTGCATGTTTGTGTCATATGCGCCTTCCGAAAAAAAAAAAAAAAACTAAAAAAAACTGCCTGTAACGTTGCTCTCGGAGAGCGGTTTGTTGTGTTTCAATTGGAAAAACAGAATAATAGTCGTGTTTGCACACTCAAAAAACGGTACATTCTTTATTATTCAACGGACAGTGTCTTCCATTTGTTATCGTACATCCTACTTCAAAACTCGTCGGTTTCACAAAGCCCCCGATAGGGTTCCCTCTGACGTCACAAGTCCAATTTTACATATTTATTTTGTATTGCTTTCAACACCCTCCCTCAATAAAAATAAAAAATCAAAATTTAAAAGAAAATCAATTTAACCCCAATTTTTGACGAAAATTTTCAAACAGAGTCTTGTTTAAAGGTTTAGTGAAGATGTCGCCGACCTGTTCGTTTGAGGCTAGGTATTCCAGATGGATAGTCCGATCCTCTATCTTTTCCCTTGTGAAGTGGTGCCGTATTTCCACGTGTTTCATTCTCCGGTGGCTTTCTGGATTTCTAGCCACACGAACCGTCGATTGGTTGTCCTCGTAGATTGTCGTTGGACTCTGTTGAGGACAGTCCAAATCACCCAACGCCCGACGAATCCAGCAGGCTTCACTGGTTGCCAAACTCAAGGCTATGTATTCGGCCTCTGTGGAAGACAAAGTCACAGTCGGCTGCTTCTTCGAGGCCCATGATACGCAGTTGCCACCGACCATGAAAACATACCCAGATGTAGACTTCCGTTCCTTCTGATCTCCTCCCGAGTCTGAATCTGAATATCCCTCTAGAGCTGGCGAGTCAAGGGTTCGTCGGTAGGTAAGTTTGAGAGTCACAGTTCCTTTGATGTACCTCAGAACACGTTTCAAAGCTTTCCATAAGTCTTCGCTGGCTTCACTTTGAAAAAAGACTCAAGTAAGAGAGGCTGGAACATAAATCTGGCCTTGTGCCTAGCATGGCGTACATCAGCGATCCGATGAGCTGTCGACAGTTTGTCTCAACCGTTTTGTCTGGATTCTTTTCTGTTTCTATCACAACGTTGGACTCTAATGGCGTGGAAACAGGCTTACAGTCTTCCATTGCGAACTTCCTCAATACTTCTCTGAGATAATCGGTCTGATTTATGGTTAGGATGCCATCTTTTACATTTTGTTCGATCTGGATCCCCAAAAAGTTTGTCGCTAAGCCGAGATCTTTCATTTTAAAGTATTTCTTCAGTATTGATTTCAACTGGTTTACTTCCGCTTCGTCCGTTCCGCAAATTAATAAGTCGTCAACGTAGAGTACGATGTATATGCGACTGGTTTTTGACCTTCTGGCGTAGAGGAATAATCATTTTTTGATCTTGAAAATCCCTCTCTTGTCATGACGGAGTTGAATTTTTCGTTCCAACATCTTGGTGAACCTTTTAGACCATAAATCGACTTGTTCAGCCTAACTACTCGATTTTTGTCGACATTCAAGCCTTCAGGCAACTCCATGAAGACTTCGTCTTTAATTTCTCCGTGCAGAAAAGCGCTTTTAACGTCCATTTGGTAGATCGGCATTCCCACTTGATTCGCTACGGCAAGTAGAATCCTCATTGTTGTTAACTTGGCGACAGGTGAGTAAATATCAGACACATCTTGTTTTTCATAGTGCTGCTGAAATCCTTTTGCTACGAGGCGTGCCTTGAAAGTATCGCCGTTCGAGTCCTTTTTTCTTCGAAATACCCATCTACAGCCAACGAAACGGGCATTTTTTGGACGATCTATTTCCTCTCACGTGTTATTTTCCAGTAGGCTTTTCAATTCAGCTGAAATAGCCTCCTTCCAGTTTTCAGCATTGTCTCCATTCATTGCTTCGCAGTAATTTACTGGGTCGTTTACATCGGCGACTAGAGAAAGCTCGTACTCATTGAATCTGCTTGGTGGTTTTATTTGACGTCTGTCTCTTAGGGTCACACTATCCGAACGTCGAGGCTGGTTTCTGGATGGGTCATCAGACACACTTTCCTCATTGACGCCATCATCTTCTTCCGGGTTAATTTCATCAGCGATTTGATTTCCTCCGGAATCGTCCGTTCCGTCAACCTCTTCGTCTAGATCCGAGTTTTCTTCCAGCAAAATTCCTCGGCTGCATTGTTGTGTATTGTCGGTTTCCTTGGATTGTTTTTCTGTTTCTTTTTCTTGGATAAATAGCAAATCACGAGACACCTCAATCCTCTGATCCAAAAGTATTCGATAGGCTTTCGTATTTTCCGCGTAACCCACAAAAATTCCTTGTTTACTCTTCGGGTCCCATTTTTGTCTTTTTTGATCGTGCACACGTACCATCACAGGTGATCCAAAGACTCGAAGCAAGCGGGAGTCGAAGTTTTTCTTGAACCACAATTAATAAGGCGTTTTCCCTTCTTCTGGACTTGGACCAGTGCGATTTAAGGGGGGGTTTCAGGAAATCGAGAACCCATAGTTGACGGTGGCGCGGAGCGGAGTTTCTTCTAACCAAGGTGGTAATGTTGGGCTACAAGATCATATAGAGAGGGAACGAGGGGTCCTCTCTACTTCTTTTTTCTTGTGTGCAGGTGGTGTTAAAACAAAAAGCCACCTGCCAGACCGTCCAAAAAAAAGTGAAGAACCCATCTCCTTCCCACAACAACCAACTTGTACTCGCCATTTCAGCCACCCTTTTTCACCTACGTTGATTACGCGAGACGCGAGTTTTCAGAAAAGGCTGTTTTTATTCCCTCCTAGAGTAGCTTTTATTTGTCGAATAAATGGTCGCCCAATGTCAATCATAGTTGTACATATTATGAAGGAAATGCGTGATTCACCAGTTGATTCTAGATGCACCAATTCAGTACGAATACTCCATGTTAGAGGAGCCTTTGATTCCCATTTTAATTTTTCGAAAAAGTCAAGGTGGTGGGGGTGGTCCTTCCGGTGTGGAAGTGTAAAAAAAGCGTTGAACTTCACTAGTTCATCTTAGCGTTCTAAAATTCGATTCAATAATTTAATGTAACGAAAGCCCTGGGTTCCATTGAGATTTATCAAAAACTTTGATGGGGGGGGGGTGAAATGGGGGATGTAATTTCAAAAAAATCGCTTAAATTCACACCTTTAGGTATTATAAAATACAGCACAAAAATTTAATATAACAAAGCCCTTGGAAAACTACCGAAACTTTTCGACATTTTGGAAGAGAGGGTGGTGAAAATAGAGGAAGAAGTTCGGCTTAACGAAACAAATTATGGTATCAAAATTATTACTTCTGGGACGGCTTAGGGTATCCGTATACGGAATGAAATGCACTCTTTCCGACCGCCAGCTGCCGGAGCGAAATTTTTTTTTTTTTATTTTTAGTTTGGCGCCTAATGCTTCTAATCAAAATTCATGGGGAGCCACCGACTCTAACAGCAAAAAATACGACAGTTATATTGTATACTCATTAGGTCCGTTCCATTGCTTAGCGAGTGCTATACTTTTCAAGAAAATCACCTGGTTTCATTCAATTTTTCAAAATAAGTCAATGAGATAATTATGGTTTTCAACACTAGTGCAGAGTAGCAATAGCAAAATAATGGAACAGGACTTCAGTATTTTTGTACGGTGTTGAGTGTTTTTGTAGTGCTTTGCTAGTGCTGCACTAGTGTAGAAAACCATGTGATCTCTTTGACTTATTTTGAAAAATTGAATGAAACCAAAAGATTTTCTTCAAAAGTGTAGCACTCGCTAAACTTGAACGGGCCTATTTTTTTGGCTGTCCAGACCTTTTTTGGAAATGGGTTTATTTTTGTTAAAAAAAAAATTATTCCATCATTCTTAGTGCCAGGCAAAAGAAGTGCGCAAGAATTAGCCATTTTCAAATCATTTGACCAAAAATTAAAAGTTGAAATAAAATTAAAGTTAAAAAAGAGAAATAGTTAAAAATTAGCTACGCCTTTCAAATATTCGTGGGACCTCTTTGGTGCCAAGTACAACACAACTAAATGAAAGTACCTATCCAATACAACCAAAAAAGTAAATAGGTAAAATATTCGTCAGACCAGGTGACATCTACTTGGTGAACGAGGAGGCCACGAATTCCTCTCAGTTACTTCCATCGTCATCTTCCCCTGCATAACATACATTACAATTTGATTATCGATTATATTGACGACTATTTAGGCTATGGTTTGAGAAACTTCAACCAGGACTGTTTTCACCTATCTCACTAAACTCCGATGGTCAAGTAATGATTATTATTTTTTTTTTTTTACCAGGAATGTTATGGTCACTATAAAAGCAGCTAATTTTTTAGGTGTTAACAGGCCTGAAACGCAGATACGGGAACACACCACTTTTGGTCTTTCGATCATCGGTGCACCTTGTTAATGAGTAAAAAAGTTTAGATATCGAAGAAAATAACAATATATAGTAATCTCGGGTCATTCATTACGGACTTATTGGTTGGCCAAAGATCATTAGGCCAAAGACGGCGTATTTCCATATTCGCGGCATTGCATAGTATCTTACCATGGTAAGGCTCTCGTATTGGCATGGATCTGGTTTTCCGTGGATTAACCAATTCTGGAAGAACACAGTTCGTGTAGAATTCGGCCAACTTAACCTTCACCGATTCCCAAAAAGAAACGTCACGCTGAATTTTCCAGGTGGCAATATAAGGCGCCTGCTCAGTGTAAATCGTGAATATGCAGTACTCCTTTTTGGCTATAGCCATTTGCCCTTGGATCTATCGAAATAATATTTTGCGAATTTAATATACACACGTGTGGAGTGCTATCACGAACAGCACAGGAAACGAATATATCACACGGTAGAAGTATACTCACTTCTCACACACACTTCGGTAGAAGAATATTCATGCACCACAACTTTGTCGCCCAACTTGTTCGTGACACACAAGTGAACATACCATTACAAACTATAATGCCACTAACATAAGGATTTGCTAACTTCGGTATTTTGCACACACATCACAAACGTAAATATGAAACCAACATAGAAATTATTAACGACGTAACGGAGGCATGCGGTTGTTATCACTTCAAAATATCCCCCCCCCCCCCCCTATAATTTTGCATATTTATCTGGTGTTCACGTCAACATTATTATACACAATACATAGTTATAGATCGACAAGTTTCTTATGGACGGTAAGAAGTGGTAAATTCAGTTAACTTTCTAAACACATGTTCCTAGAACCATCTGGAAATTTGGGTCCTCAGGGTCCATTAGAAACTTGTCAAGCTATACTTACTTATTTCGTTGTTGGGTGATTGTTACAAGGGATATTAGTTTTGAATGAATGAGTTCAAGAAATGAAACTAGGAAAAACTGCAAATTTGCGAAAGTATGGAACTAAATAGTCTACCAAGGTTGACGTCAGCACCCCGAAATATGTCGTTTGAGAATTTCAACGTTCAGGACATTTAACAAACACACGATGGCTCAGACGTAATAAAACGGATGAGACGACATGACAGGGGCACGAATAATAAAACCTGATAGTAGTAGTTGGAATTTTTTTTCAGCTCCCCAGTTTTAGCCATGTACGGCAGATGACTCAGGGCTTCTTCCGGGGTTAGGTGTCTCGCAGAATATGGGCTTTTTATTTCTACGATCCCATTTGTACCTACAAGACCGTCCGGACTGGCACCTAGAACGAATTTTTAGAGGCAATGCCCAATCACCTCATAATTCTTTACGATCCCTATAATTAACAAACCTAAAAAAGGGTATTCATCGTCTATGAACATCCCGCATTTTTGGGTTACAACGCCCTGACGATTGAGCTCATTTATCGCCTTACCCTCCGAAATAATATTCATTCCCTATTCGTGTGGAAAGGCGGCCTGTACAACAAACGTTCCACCAATTTAGAACATCTTGTTTGAGACCTGCGTTTGCACACTTCTCCGAAGTGAGATGCTGTTGAGAGAGATATCACTCGTTATTGTTAAGACTTAGAAGTACACATAGAAGTACTTACAAGTTCCATCTGCCACCACAGCAATTAAGGGCACACCGTCTTTGTCTATTTCCCCGTTTTCTTTGGCAAGACGTGCCTCTTCTAACGCTGCAGCCTCCATCTCACTTGCTGCAGTTTCTGATATAGCTAGGAAATTTATTTTTACCAACAAGTAAATGAAAAGTATTGTCAGCATGTCTCAGTTCAGAGCTGGAATAACCAAGCCCTACATTTCCATCTAAGAAGAGAAAATTGGGGGGTGTATTCCAACTTTTTGTAAG
>CM075941.1:57001733-57131028 GCA_038030265.1 Corythucha ciliata | reverse complement strand
TGAAATTTCTGTCTCTGAATAGTTCTAATCTCTTCGGTGAACGAAAGCTCATTCTTGATACTGTACACACAAAGTCTATCGCTTTTATTTCGCAGATCGTAGTTCATAGTTTTGGCATAACCTGTCATTAACAAAAAAATATATTTTATAAAATGCGCTTATCCGAGAGTCGTGAGGATCAAAATTATACCGTTCCTGTTGGATTTGTCAACACAATTAATCCAAAGTTCATTGTTGAGATTCAAAAGTGTGTTGACGTCTCGTTCCATATTTTCAACGCCGTACGAAATAATTTCCTTTTTAAATTTGTCAAGGAAAAAGTTGTATATTTTCTTATCGATTGAGTTCAACGAGTAGAGAAGTTCCCTTTCGGAGTTATTCAGGATCGTCTATTTTTTTATGAGTCAAATACAAAGTCGTTCCTTTTTAAAACAATTATTGCCTTTTTTTTTAATTTGACGTCGTACCATACTTTCCACGAGCCCACCGGTCGAGAATTCAGTTTGAGGTTGACTACATTCGTCAGAGGCCATTTCATTAGGCGGCACAGAAGAACAAGCGACGCTTCCATGTACTCGGAAATCATCACTAAATGGTACTGTTGGTTCAAATCGAGGATAAATCGTTCAATACCACTGTCAGTGGCGGTCACCGCGTCCGGGTAACCTAAATCCCAAGCCATTTGATTTAGTCCGATGCGACCGAGGAAGCGTTTATTGAGTTTATTTCGAGTCTCGGGCATCGTGAAAATTTCTTTGAAAGGGACTCCGGTGAATTTTTGAAGATGGTAGAAATTGTAAAGAGACTCGTAGAGGTCGGCCGGATCCCTCAAAATTGTTACAAAGGCCGTGTCGTCTGGCATGATTGCTTCCACAGCGGAGTGGTTTACCCTTTGAAACAAATAATAGTTTTTTGCTTTATTTTGTTTTTTTATTTTGGCGGAAATAGTGGTCTTCATAAAACCAACCTAGTGTGATGAGTAAAAATGTTGTATTTTCCACTCAATGACGTCAGACCAGGAGGAATATGAGCGTGAGCGGAAAAGTAAGCCGGATTGCCCAGATAGTTCCCTTCTTGTGGAAGAACAAAGTCCAAATTTCTGAAGAGGCCGAACCTCATCAGAATGTTCTGTACCGTGCTGCTCGCGCATTTGTGCGCTTTCAAAAAAAATATATTCCGCCTTTCAAGAGTGGCAGATTCCACTTGGTTCGATTGATTCATGTAGAGATTATTCGTCTTTAACACTTCGCTGAATCCGTATTTTTCAAACTTTGTCACGGAGGTTTTGAAATACACATTTTGAATGGGGAAAAGTACCTTGATAGAGGCCGCGTCCATATCAACGCCATCGTCAGAAGTGATGTGAACCCCAAAATAAGTAAGAGACTGACGGTTGAGACGCCTCTCATGGTTGCGAGTTTCCCGTACATAAAACTCAAGTGACAAACGTTTTTGAAATATCTTGATCATTCGCACCCATCAGTGATAGATTAGATAAGAAAAAATCATATTTCAAAAAGACACTATGAGAATACTTAAAGCGACGGAAGAATTTAGTATGTATTTGAGAGTGCTTTTAATTCACCCTAACTGGTCAAAGCGTCGTGCCGCACATGGATTACAATCACAAGCAGCCTAGGGTAATATAATCGCTGGAAAAAACTTGATGGGCTTATCTCGGTTATATATAATATGGCAATTAGTTCGTGGCCTAAAACTTTCGAAATATTTTTTCACTTCGACTTGAACCAAATCGAACCGTAATCACCAAGCCGATTAAGTAAAAGTTTATGGGATGTCTAAACGCAGCGGTTCGTCATTTGGTAGTCCTTTCTTAGAACGGAATCCTGAGGATTACAAGGGTAACATGAAAGCACTTTTTTTTTTAACGCTTTTGTGACGTAATATGTTCACTTCAATCATCAGTTAAAATCAATATGATTTCAAAATAATAAATCATTCTTGTTTTGTTCCTTGAATATGTGACTTAAGTTATTTAAGGACATTACAAATTGGCGACGAGGATGGTTAAAACTGGAGCCAAACGCGCGTCTCAAGGACTTGAGCATGAGTCGAGCTCAGAAGTTTCGAGGAATGGTCGAGGCTTTCACCCTTTGAATGTCGGGAGAATGCCTGAATTTTCGATTGCATCCGATGACTGGGATATTTATCAGGAAAGGTTAGATGAATACTTCATTGCCAATGCGGTCGAAGAAGAGCGGAAAGTTGCGGTACTTATCACAGTCATGGGGGCTGAGGCCTACGAATACTTGAGGAATCTTTGTGATCCAGACCGGCCCTCACACAAATCCTACGAAGAAATTTGCATTTTAATGTCAAAGCATAGTTTTCAGCTCTGGACCAATGAATTCGATTTTACATGTTTGATTTATTCCAGAGGAAAATAGAAAATTAAGAAAAAAATAAAATAAAATCGAAAATTAGAACGATTTAACGTTTATTTATAAAAATTTGAAAGTACAAGTAGATAAAAAGAAAAAGATCACAAAGGTGACTAAAAAATGACCAGAGAAATGAGATGAATTCACATCGAAAACGAAATTTGTGGGAAATGAGGCTGAAGGCCTTTCTTAACAAAAATCAATTAGGGAAGAGGGGATCCAGTTCTGGGATTCTGAAAAAACCCCTTTTGCCAATTTGGATGGGGGGATTTATACTGCCTTTTACATGACTCCACTTATAATCAAGGACATCCTCTCTTTCTGGCCATTTCCATGATTTTATGCTCTTTATCATCGTGCTAACTTTTGCGCCCTCGCCATCAAATGAAATAATTTTTCCTGGGTAAATGTTCCCGTCGTAGGATACAGCACAGAACGCCCTACACTGTTTTACCAAAGGTTGCAGATTGAGAGCGTCTCCGTCCAAACAAATCCCTTCTTCCTCATCATCCATGTCTTGCAGGTGGGCCTGCATAAATGCGTCGAGGTCTCCATCACTCGATGAATCATATATTAGCGACGCAGCGTCCACATCCTCATCTTCATCACTCGACTCATAAGTTAGTTTTCGGTTCCGCTTCTTAGCTGCAGGAGGAGAAGGAAGGTTGACTAGCTGGTCCTCTTCTTCGCTGTCTTCAGACGGTTCTCTATCTTTGCGTTTATTCGGCTTCTGTGCTGGTGGAAGAGAGCAGGGTCCTGCCACATCAGCACTCGAGATGCTTTTTCCGGGAGCTACATCCACTTTCTTCCTTTTCCCAGTGAGCTTTCCTTTGGTCTGTTGTGAATAACTGTTGTACTATGAGCAGATTATGTTGGTCCGCCTGCTCTCGCGCTCTCCTGGAAGCATGTCTTTGTCCGTAGGTTAATTGCACTTAAAGTCTTGAAATAAACTGAGTTCTCTCGTTGTGTGAATCTATCGAGTCTCCTCCATGTGTTAATATTGTCTTGACCCAAAGAACCCCGAATATAACAATTTGGCGACGAGTTTGGTTCTCGATGTCGGTATGGGTCGCCGAAAGAAGTCAGGTCGTGAGGAATTCGATGGGAAAGAGAGTGCAACCAACGATGCCGCGAGGTCGGTGGCAGGCGACGATGTTTCGCCGTCCCCCACGCCGTCAGAGTCGGGCAACGAGTCAAATTCCGGTGAGTGTTCCGTCATTAAGTCACCGTCGAAAAGTTCAGCGTCGCGTGCCGGAATTATCGGTGCTATTCCACCTTACTGTGAGGGCAGTGAGCCATTCGACAATTACCTCGAGCGCCTTGAGGCATTCTTTACCGTCAATCGGCTTCCACACGCCGAGAAAGTCGCCTCGCTCGTCGTTTTAATCGGTCCGGATGTCTACCAGACTCTGAAAAATTTAGTTGCGCCGCAGAGACCGTTAGAGCTGTCGTTCGCCGTCGTCGTCGAGACCCTCCGTGGTCATTTCGCTCCCGCTCGCTGTGAAATAGCCGAGCGATTCAAATTTAATCGTCGTGTTCAGCAGCCCGGAGAATCCGTTCAGTCATTTATCGTCACTTTGAAACAACGCGCCGCGTCCTGCAATTTTGGCGATTTTCTAGATCAAGCGCTCCGTGATAGACTCATAGTCGGCCTTTCTGATGATGCAATGATCCGTCGTCTAATCGGTGAGACTCGTCTTACATTTGAACAGGCGTGTAAAGTCGTCTGCGACATGGCCGCTGTCAACAGAGACGCTCTCGTAGTCAAGGGTCAGAGCTCTCAATGATTCTCGGTCCGGAGCCAGTCAGCTAATCGTCGGATGAGGTCGTCAAGTCGGCGTAGAAGTCAGAGCCAGAGCAAGTCAAATCGTCGTTTTCCGTCACGAGGTCGTAATTCGCCCCCCCCCCCCAGTCCAAGTCATCCGATTCTTCATCAGCGTCTGCGCCTTGTTCTCGATGTGGTCGTCGTCGTGGTCACGGTACGTCGCAGTGCCCGGCCATGAACTGGTCGTGCTTTACTTGTGGCAACAAAGGTCACGTCGCCAGGCTTTACGTTTGTTCGTCGAATTTTTCAAATAATGTGAGTCCCCCTTTAATCCTACCTGTTATTTTGAGCTTGGGTCGCCCGGTGGTCGAATTTGAGGTCGACACAGGGGCAGCTTTTACTATAGTCCCATATAAAGTCTTTAAACGGTCCTGTCCCGATGCCCGTCTGTCCACATGCACCCTAAAACTTTCAGCTGCAAACGGCGAAAACATTCAAGTGGTTGGTATAAGCAAGCTAAATTCCGTTGAAATAGAAAATTTTGTCATTCGAAATGTGTCTCTCGTCGTGGCTGAGTCTTCCGTGGTGAAACCATTATTAGGCCGCGATTGGTTGGATAAATTGAAACCTAATTGGAGAAAGTTGATTACAGGGTCGGAAAATTTGATAAATCAGTGTCAAGTCCCTATTTTGTCTGAAATTGTGGCGAGATTTCCTAGAGTTTTCCCCGAATCCAACCAGGACCCAATTTCAGGGTTTGAGGCGTCATTCGTCTTGAAAGAAAATAGTACTCCAGTGTTCCACAAAGCGTATAACGTCCCCTACGCTTTACGAGAAGCCGTCGATCGTGAGTTGAAGTCTCTGGAGGATCAGGGTGTAATTCACAAGGTACATAGCAGTCAGTGGGCGTCACCAATCGTCTGTGTCCCCAAGAAGGACGGTTCAATCCGCTTATGTGCTAATTTTAAAAATACTATCAACAAGTTTTTATGTGTCGATCATTATCCCCTTCCAAGAGTGGAAGATATTTTTCAGAAAATGTCAGGATGCAAGGTTTTTTGCCGGATAGACTTAAAAAATGCTTACCTTCAGCTTCAGGTTCCAGAGTCGAGTCAACCCTTGCTGACTATCAACACCCATAATGGACTGTACAGGTATTCCCGCCTAGTTTTTGGAATTTCAGCCGCACCTTTTATCTTTCAAAGTTGTATAGATCGAGTCCTTGAGGGTTTACCAAAAGTTAGCGCGTATCTGGATGATATCATTGCCGGTGGTGTCGATGAGTCTGAGTGCAAAGAGATTGTCCTCAAAATTCTCGAAAGGCTCAACAAGTACAATATAAAAATTAATCCGAGCAAAAGTGAGTGGCTAACGAAGTCAATTACCTACCTGGGATTCGTGTTGGATGGCAATGGTCTGCATCCTAGCTCAGAAAAAGTCGAAGCTCTAAGAACAGCCCGAACGCCGTCAAACGTTACGGAATTGAAATCGTACTTGGGACTATTAATTTTTTTTTACAAGTTCATGCGCTTCCCTCCTGATCTGTTAGAACCTTTGCACAATTTAACGAGAAAGTCCGTCCCGTGGGTTTGGGATCCTCAGTGTCAGGAAGCCTTCGAAAAATCGAAAACGATCATAACGGAGAAATCGTTGCTGGTGCTGTTCAACCCTGAGTTACCGATTGTCGTAACTTCTGACTGTAGCTCGTATGGTGTCGGAGCTGTACTATGTCAAGTAAAAGATGGGCAAGAACTACCCGTCGCATTCGCTTCCGCAACTTTGACAGCAGCACAGCGCAACTACTGTCAGCTGGACAAAGAAGCGTTAGGTCTCGTGTTTGCCGTGTCCAAATTTGAGAAGTATTTGTGGGGCAGACAGTTTACGTTAGTCACGGACCACCAACCGTTACAGTACATATTTAACGCATCGAAAGCAATTCCACAAACTGCCGCGTCTCGAGTTCAGCGATGGCAATCCGTCTGTCCCAATTCTCGTACACAGTCAAGTACAAAAAAGGGAGTGCCATTGGACATGCCGATGCGATGTCTAGGTTACCCGTAGTCGAAGAGGCAGAAGAGTTCAATTGTAATTCTTTAGACGTTCAGTTCGAAGACAAATTATTTAGTCACAGGGATGTGGCTATTGCGACTAAAAATGATCCCGTCGCTCAGAAAGTTTTTCAACTCGTCAAGGATGGTTGGAACGACGTTGGTTCCTTAGATCCTGAAGTTCGTCGGTATTTTAAGTTCCGATATAGTCTTTCAATCGACCATGGTTGTACTTTATATGATCACAGAGTCGTTATCCCCAAATCTTTGCGCCCTCAAATTCTACAGTTAATTCATAAAGACCACCCTGGCATTGTAAGGTCGAAGATGCTAGCTCGTTCATGGATTTGGTGGCCAGGAATAGAGGAGGATTTGGTTAAAACGGTCGATTGCTGTCCTGCTTGTAAGTTAACCCAAAATTCGTCAGGTAAGCCCATCTGTCAGCCCATGTCGAAAACCAATCGTTGTTGGCAACGAGTCCATGTAGATTTTCTACACATTCGTCAGTCGACATTTTTCTTGTTAGTCGACGAATTCTCGAAATGGATCGAAGTCGTCCAAATGTCGTCTACGTCGTCACAGTTTGTTATACTCGAGTTGAGTAGAATCTTTGCAACATTTGGGTATCCGGTTACTTTAGTGTCGGATAATGGTCCCCCCTTCAATTCCAAGGAATTTCGGGAATTCTTACAGTCGCATCAAATAACTTTCGTGACTAGTCCCCCGTATCACCCGGCTAGTAATGGTCTTGCCGAACGGGCGGTGCAAACAGTCAAAAGTGGGGTGATCAAAAAGTTAATTTCTCTCACGTCGGAGGTGCCCCAGTCAAAATTACAAGGGGTAGTTACGTCGTTTTTACAAGGGTATCGAAATACTCCGTCAACAGCCACAGGTGTAAGTCCGTCGTCGTTAGTATTCAAGTTCGAAGTCAGATCCCCAATTTCGATGTTACATCCTGGAATGAGCAGTCCACCGACGCGAGATGGTTTCAGTGACAATGTCCCTAAATTTAAACTCAATGATAAGGTTCTAGTCAAATCACCTTTACCTAACAAATTTAAAAAGTGGGAACCTGGTCGAGTGATGGAAGTCATAAGCCCGGTTGTGTACTTGGTCAAATTATCGTCGGGAACTGTTCGCAAAGCGCATAACAACCAATTGCAGCGTAGCTGGCTAGCTGATGATTCCCATCCAGTCCCCCGCCCTACTGATTTCGCTTTTATCCCCGTTCCTACTTCTAATGGTATAATGTCGTCCCCCAGAGTGTCGGTGAATGATTCACTACCGAGCCGATCTTCGCTCTCGAAACCTTCCGATCGTCCTGTTAACCCAGTGCGAAAATCCGTTCGCATTATCGTCCCACCGAAACGGTATTCCCCCCAGTTGTAATTTAATTTTTCAGAGTGAAGATTCAATTTTATTTTTGGTGTGGGTTGGATTGTATACTGTTGGTATATTGGTTTTGTAATTATTGTAAACCGTTCTTTTCTTAGAGAGGGGAGAAATTGTTGTGAATAACTGTTGTACTATGAGCAGATTATGTTGGTCCTCCTGCTCTCGCGCTCTCCTGGAAGCATGTCTTTGTCCGTAGGTTAATTGCACTTAAAGTCTTGAAATAAACTGAGTTCTCTCGTTGTGTGAATCTATCGAGTCTCCTCCATGTGTTAATATTGTCTTGACCCAAAGAACCCCGAATATAACATGGTCCACTCCTTTCTTCTGTTCTCGAGGTGTTGGACGAAGGCGTCTGGAATTCTAGGAGAATCAGCCTCAGTTGAACATCCTGGAATTCTTTTCAGCAGCTCATTGACATCACAGGGAACAATCCCACACGCCCTGAGTCCGGAGATCAAGTTTTGTTTTGATGATTCAGTGATCCGATTCATGAGCTGTTTTAGGAGGAGTGGAAAGTGGTCCTTCCGGAAGTTCTGATTGCTTCTATCTTCTTTCCACTCACTGAGGATCTGCCTCCAGTGTCCCTTCAATCCACGAAATACACTCACATCCAACGGTTGGGTTAAATGGGTCGAATTCGGAGGCAAGCACACAAACGCGATGTTGTTCGCTTCACAAAGCTGGAGCACTGTGACTGACATGTGCAAGGACACATTGTCGCAAATGACAACTTTCTTGCCATCTAACCTTTTAAGTCGGGGAACCAGGATGGTCTCACACCACTCTTGAAACGTCGCCATGTCGAACCATCCGCTTTTTGTTCAGTTGTAACGGGCACCAGCTGGTCCATTTTCCCTCCACGTAGACCACAAATTGGTGGATTTGTACACAACGTACGGTGGTAACATTTCCCCACTCGCACTCCCGGCAAACATCAAGGAAACCCCAGTTTTAGAGGTGTTACGCATGTTCTCGACGTATTTTGATCCTCGCCTGGCAATCACTTTTTTACGACCAGGGTCGTCCGTCAGGTTCGTCTAAACGATTTGACGTCTCCCACAGTGATGCCTGCCCGGGCTCGTTTGATGTTTGCGGCAAACCGTGAGGTAGGGTGTCTCTCCATAAAATTTTGTATCCATACCTTCCCAGGGGTATTGTCTGTAAATATCTTGACATTTCGACCACAACTTTCCAAGTAGGTGCGAATGACCTTTTTTAAGTCGGTGGTATCCATAGGGAACCCGTACTCCGACATTTTGACTAAACAATGGACGAATGACACTTCCTCTTCAGGTGTAAAAAGGGGTGGTTTTCCCACCACCCCTACGTGCTTTCCAGCAAGTTTGTTAATTATTGTGCTGCGCGCAATCTTGAAGTGCGAAGCTGCTTCTCTTTGCGTCATTTTTCTACTTTGCATGGCCTCCAAACATTCCGCCAATTTGTTGATGTCATAGTCGCGGTATTTACGAGCCCCTAATTTTCTCTTGTGACGGTTGGGCATCTGAAACAATGGGAATGTGAAGTAAGTCAATAAATAAAATGAAAGTCACTTATTTTTAAGAAAAAAAGTCGAAAATAAAGTAAAAATAAACAGGTAGGATACTTTGGTCCAACCAGCTGGATGGACCAAAGTACCCTCACTTCCTGGTACAAAGTTATGTTCCACAAATTTTTCATTAATAACATTCGTAATTATTAGCTTAAATTAATTATCCAAAAAGGATATTCATCCCAATTAAATTCTTTACACAATAGGATAGGACTCACCTTGCGTTCACGTATTCATCCAACCAGGCGATCGAAAGTGTGGAAGTCAAGTTTTGAGAGGTAACAACGTGGTTCTTATCAATCGTTCTTATCACCACGGAGAAGTGATAACGCGGTGGTTGATCCCCAAGGTGGTAGAGCTATGTAGAGAGGTGTAGCAGCTCCCCTCCTACCATACTATGACGAGGTTGGGAATTGACGTCATCCATAGACCTCTACAGAAAGAAAACGGTCGACTGTTCCTTTGCGCTAGCCATTCCCCATTCTCCATTTAGCATTTTCCACAATTTCTTGTTAATAAGGAATAATGAGGGATTTCGTACTTGCAATCAACATAATAGCTCTCATCACGAATATACATGTATTTTTATATACCATTTTTATACCAACAACTTACAATTTTTTTTGGCATTTCTCAATCTTTCGAGCTTGGCTAACGCTAATTTTTTATTTACAAATTTTGTTCGAATTCTAATTCTTGTTTTGAAGAACGATTTTATGATGCTTTCAGGTAGCGCAATATGCGATCGTGAGTTTGCGATGCCCGTGAGGCGTTTCAACGGCTTAATCTTTTTTTTAATACCTGAAACGCCTTGAAACGCCTCGAAAATGTCACTCAATTCTCCACATTTCGCTAAAAATTGGGGTGATGGCTCCATAAGCCCCCCGTACGAGAGCTGCTGGACCCAAGAAACTTCGTAATTGTGCTCATTTTTTTTCATCACCGCAGTTGGGAGGCCAAGGTGGAGATCTGGATATATTTTTGCGTATTTTTTGGCAAGCCAACCAGCTAAATATCTTACGCCGTCCTCGCATACTTCTGATTTGGAATTATGAGTAATTTCAAATTGAAGGTCGTCGTCAGCCTCTGTCGTGTCAAGCTCTATTTCTTCGTGAAGGCCAGATCCTGATGGTCCTGAGAGTTGAATATCAGGGGGACTGTTAAAAACGGCCACTAATGGTGGAATTAAGTAGTTTGAAGTTTCATCCTTTGCTTCATTGTCGACGTTTGTGTTCCTACCAGT
Source organism: Corythucha ciliata (assembly GCA_038030265.1). Taxonomy (NCBI): domain Eukaryota; kingdom Metazoa; phylum Arthropoda; class Insecta; order Hemiptera; family Tingidae; genus Corythucha; species Corythucha ciliata. The sequence goes on along the minus strand of CM075941.1, from coordinate 57,120,626 downwards.
AACTCCCATCTTTCCTAAGATTATCATTCTCAATCGCTGCTTGAAGTCAAGAGGTGTCGGATGATCGTTCAAACCACCGTTTGTGCGTATTTGTCCGAAGAGGCTTTCCAGGCAGTCTTGGTTCAAGCGTTTTGTCAGGATGTATTCAACTTCGTTGAATTTGTCCTTTAAATGGGCTAGTAAACCCTGCGTGCTCGAAATTGAGATAAGGATTCCCTTCTGAAAAGTTTGTAGATGTGTCGATTTGGTTTTATTACACAGCTTCATTGTCGATATTACGTCGTAGAAACGTTTGAAGATATCATCCTGGATCTCCGTGTTGAGCCCATAGGCACTCTTATGAGGAATCGAATTTTTCCACAGTTGGTTAGGAGCTCCCGAATTCATCAAATCAAACCATTGATTAACGAAATCAATAAATTCAGCGGTGGCTGTACAATTGTTTGCCTTCACGTATCTCATTAATGCAGTGGCTGTGGTATGCGAAAGAAGCTGTGAAGCCAAACGAACATTTTGTCGCTCAGCCTTTGTACAATTGACGTGCATTTCTTTTAATTTGAATACTGACGAAATTTCAGACTTGATTGCCAGACTGACAAGTTCGTCTAGTGGTTCTCTGTTTACAATACCAGCGTTATTCGAAAGTTCAAAACCACTATCAATTAACCAATTACGAATTAGCTTCAAAAGATGTGGAGCATCGGGAAAGTAAAATATTGGCTCTTCTGTTATTGGATTGTTAAAAAATGAACGTTCCGGTGTGACTCCTAGCGAGGTCATTAGGCCACGATTGCCCTCTCCGCAGTCGGAGACGCAAGCGATCACAGTGATCCCTGCTGAATGAAGACTGCTGATAATTTTTGTCAAAAGTTCTGGTGTCATTTTCTTATCGAAATCGGCGTAAACAGGTTGCTTCCAATTTCCAAACAGACTTCTTGTCATAGCGACCTGAACCTGATTGTGTGGCCCAACGATTTGATCCAGCCTCTCGTCGTATTCGTACAAGTACTTAACCTGACAAACATATTAGGGGTACTCATTTAATCCCTCCGTAAACCGGTAAAGGAGTATTTCCTAAGTATTCAACTTAATTCCACCCCCTAGCCCTCGCGTTACCGAAGAAACTTCTTTTCACGTATACTTCTTTACCGAAATATTGATTTTCAAATGAGAACCCCTAATACTTTATTCGTTAAGCCCCTTTTACACGATTAAGTTCATTGATCAAAATAGCTATTAAAAAAAATAAAAAAACATGCTCTCTGCCGGAAATGTTCTGTGTGTGATCAGATTGAACAATTATTTTTGAACAAAAAAATTCTCGTGTAAAAGGAGCCTTATATGAGTAGAGGTTACAGAGTAGTCAAACCATTTTACAATTGTTACGGTTGCTATAGACTGTCCACGCTCTCTCCAACAGGAGGGACCCTAGCATCGTCAGTCAATTTTTTCATCTTGACATCGTTCCATGGAATTCACATCTCCTATAGTAATTCACGTGAATTACTGCAAGAGATCAACTTGAATGCCTGGGAAATAACGTTATTCACCTAGGAAATCACGTTTATTAGAGATATTTTGCAACCAGTCTCGTAAACGCTAACGTTCATTTTTGTGTACGCATTGCTTGGGTTGTAAACATTTCGTTGGTTGAAATATGAATAGCGTTAGCGGAGCTGTTTGCAAAATCTCTCTATTCCCTGCTATTCGTAGTCAATCACGTGATTCTCTGATTCCCAACAATCTCGGTAACATATTTTATACATAAACCAAAGTGCCCATAGAGAAGTTTTTTTGATGAGTGACCACAAATCATGATGCAACCAGTTTGAGTCCATCAGAGTGTGGACAGTCTAGAGTCTAGAGCGTTAATTATTGCTGTGTTTCCTTCATGCATAGACATAATTATATACATAGACATTTCTTGGACGATGAGGTTCTAATGCCCCTTTTACAGGAGTAAGTTTTTTGTTCAAAGTAGCCATTTTGAAAAAAAATTAAGAGATGTTCCCTGCCTGAAATGGACTGTTTATGATTAGATTGAACATATTTTTGAACAAAAAACTTACTCGTGTAAAAGGGGCCTAACACAAGTGGTGCACACAAACTAAGCACAAACGGAGAAAATAGTCAGCGACCGCCACCAATTATTCATACTTTCATTTCATCGAATGAAAGAATAACCAATTTTTCCAACGGTTCAAGATTAGTCGCTGCGGCCTTCATTAAATTTATAGATCCTGTTAAAATGCCATGGTGCATGTCAACTGAGTTGGCGTACTTTCTCAAGGTTGACTCGCACGGCAATGGAATACCCATGGTTGATCTGAGATAATTGTAAGCTCTTTTACCAAGGTATCTGAAATGAAGAATTTTCGATTCAATCAAAGTAGTAAATTCGTCATGGTTCTTACTGATTCATCTTACCGGAGAGCAAAAGCCTGGCTAATATCATCTTTCGTCCAAACTTTTTTGGATTTGCATTCCGACAGTATTTTCAGTTGGTTTTTGCTGAATATTTTTGAAATTGACTTTTCTAGAACATCCTTTTCATCAAGTTTTTGTTGAAGAATATCCGCTTCATATTTAGCTATGCTGAGTTTTGCTTTCAAGTCCTCTATCTGAAAAAATGAATTATTATAACATGAAGGCGGCTTCATATGCGACCTGTGACAGCTAAGAATTTGAGCTGCAGCCAATCAAAGAGCAACGCGCGCATGCGCATTCATTATTTACGACGAAAAAAATATGTTTTTTCTTGTCCTGTACGAGTCGCGGGGGAAATGAAAGAGGCGTTCTTTAGGAAATGCCAGTTTAATTTACCTCACTTGCTTGATTTTGAATTAGCGTCATATAATCGCTGAGTTCATTTGTTTCCAGCAGTTTTACGACATCAGATTGTGAACTCTCACTTCTGTTAGGCATTTCAGTCATCTCAGGTGCATCTCCTAAACATTGGGGTTACTCAATTAAAAATCTGTTTAAAAAAAAAAGTTGTTAAAACTCGTGTTTTTTGGTGATGTGAGGGCAGGGGGGAGGTGGAATTGTATTTGTATAAAGAGAAATACTCGTCCTTTACTGGTTTACAGTTTAAATGACGAGTATACCCATAATAATTCCATGACGTTGAAGTGGGTAGGTAGTTGACTTCAGGGGGCCTATTCTCACACGAATAAGTTTTTTCGTCCAAAAATATGTTCAATCTTATCGAAAACACAACGTTTTAGGCAGGGAACACATTTTTTTTTTTTTTATTTCAAATGGCTATTTTTATTAAAAACTTATACCCGTATTTATGAACGTTCCTTGACATTAACAAACCCTTGAAATTCATTAGAACAGATGTTTTTATTGTGATCAAAACTGTTCTCAGCGGTTCCTTGACTCAAGGAAGCTTCAAGGAACGTTCGTAAATACGGGCCTTACTCCTATAAGTATCTAACAAACAATCGCCGATTTGTTTTTTGTCCCAAATAAATACCACCTATTTTATTCATTTGTTCCAAAAAATTACTTAGGAAAATGTAGTCATAAATCACAGTAGTACTATTTCTTTGTATATACTGCCACCCCCCCCCCTGCTCATGCGTACATCAATCATTCAATTCATGTTTACTTGCCTTCTCCATGAACAGCATGCTCGGGTTCTGAAGTTGTTAAGTTTCTTATAATGCTTGTCACAATTTGTTGCTGCTCTCGCCTCTGAACTCTCCTGCCCCTATCGAATTTAAGCTGAGCCTTACTGTTGTCTTCTACTTTTCCGACATTGATGTGGGGAAAAGCGTCCATTTTCAATTTTTTTTTCTGAGGAAGGCCCAAGAGACGGTTCCTCATATCGTCCTCGTAATCATCGTCGTTAAAGTGGTCGGAGCACACGTGGCATGAGCTAGGGTTCCATTTCCCATCGCGACGGCAACTGTGTACCCATTTAGCTCTCATTTCGGCATCTTTGGGGAATGTATAATATGAAACGTTCAGGTTTTTTTTTTTGGTGATCTGAAGGCTGTTTCTGCATGTAGCCACAGTACACCTTGTACCAGGCATCTGCAATGTGTATTAACGAAATTATTTTAAAAGTTGGTAACTCTCAGCGATCAGCGTGCTTTGATCTTAATAAAATATGTTCATTGAACATGGACAAACAGAGCAGAACTAATGATTTTTCAAAACATAATTATTAGTACTTAAGCTGAGTTTTCCTACATGGCAGCGCAAAACGCTTAGTGCAGCGTGTTTTAAATTGTTTCCTAGTTGAAAAGTTAACATGTGGTGACTAGAAATGAATTTAAAACACGCGGCGCTAAGCGTTTTGCGCTGCTAGGAAAACCGGCTTTAAGGTGTTTTTGATTTCTCCTTTTATCTAATCCTTCCACAATACAACGGTTTTAATGCAACAAACTTATTCACCTCGATATTCGGGTCGTTTCGAGGATTACCATAAATAGAAAAAGTAACTATTTAATTACTATATCTGACAACACCGATGAACAAAATAAGAGACGTAACTAACGAACCTAGCTCAGGCAGTCAGACTTTCCGGTCTATGAGTGACGTAGGCAGTCCTCCTCAGTTCCAAGAAAAGTGCTCTTGATGCGCCACCTGTAATATCTATCGCCTTGGGTGACTATAGTCGGACCAGAGCAATCGTTTCATTTCAAACCTTTTCACGTTGCCATCCCGTCAATTTTGAAGTGGCTTAACTTTTAACTAGCGCGTTAGGCTCGTTTCACATATACGAGGTTTCACGCGGCGCGGTTTTGGCTGCCGCGTAGTGACCACGTACACCTTTACACACGTGCGGTACATATTACTTGGTTCGATGAGAAAGCGGCATTCACGCGGATTACACGCGGGGATTTCGTGAAACCGCGTTAGTGTGAAAAGAGCGTTGGGAAATGGTTAACGTAGAACGTTCACGTGCTCCTTTTATAGCGCTGAAGAAGCTTACCTAACCATGATGCTTGGAAAAGAATCTGGAGAAGGATACACGGTCCTTTCCAGCCCTCGAGTAGCACCCAACAAACGTGTAGTTCACCGGCATTTCGTTGTTTTTTTTGGATCGGTCGAATAAACGCCATTTGTGTATTATAAAATAAAAAGAACACGTTTTGATGATTCTCTAGTCAAAATTCATTTTCCAAGTGACATAGGAACAAGACTTCTTGGCCGAGTGATGTGGGGAATACACATTCTGTTCTGCCTCAGTGACTGAAAACCGGAAGAAACTATCATCGTCTGTGGATCAATTGCTTACAATAGACCTAAATTTCAGCTCATAAAACATGAAACAACTTTCGGAACGTTAAAATTAAGTAAATATAAATAAATCACTCAATACTGTAATAAATTTGGGGTAACCAAGAAAGGTAATATTGTGGTACATTAGTACCTTCTGCTCCGTTTTACTCTCTTTTGACTCGGGGTACGTTAAGCGAGAGGAGGAAAACTGGGGAAAAATAAATAAATCGAAAAATTGAAACGCAAAATTTATTCCTATAAATATTCGCACCCTGAGAATAGCAGTGTTACAAGTCAAAAATATCGAATTTCGAGTTATACCTCTAGGTAGGTGGGTTTGATCAAGCCCTACACTAAAATAGTAGTGTGCTATTTCTAGGACGGCCAGGTAACGCTTGGGAGCGGTAGTTACACTACTATTTCTCACGCAGAAGCGGTTAATCAATCGGAGTAGCAATGCTACTTCTTCATTGTACCGGCTTCGATCGAGACCGAGAGCCCATCGCGGAGAAATTAAGCCGCGAGTACTGTTACTTTTTGAGTTGTTACACTACTCTCCCAGTAAATTAAAACTATTTTCGAGTTGTTCCTCAACAATCTGTGACGACTAGTCAGAAATAATTGACATTTTCTGGAATAGTAACGTTACAACTCCCAACTTTTTTTAAAATTTTATGATAAAAATTATTGAAACAATTTTTTCGAGTGCTCGTTTGGCTGGGATAGATGGATGGGCCACCATCAAATCACCAGGAACCTCGAACTATGTTTGAAATAAATATATAATGGATCTGCTAACTAAGTCTTACATTCAAAACTTCAAATGTCGATTCCCAACAAAGACGATTTTTGATTTGTCACACTGCTATTCTCGGGGTGCGATATTAAAAGAACTTAGAAAACTATCGGGGATGAGGATGGAAACTCAGCGGGAAGGGAGGGTTTAAAGACAAAAAGAAGGGGGGGGGGGGTAACTGTTCGCATCAAGTACTCACGCCGGGTCGACGTGTAGAGGGCGCCGGGTCAACAGGCCGTGCTGTCGTTTGTCAGAAACGTGCCAACGAGCCGAGACGGGGTGACGGGAGGCGAAGACGGGAAAGCGGTTGACGTGAATACGGTGGACGAGAAGACGAGTCAACGTGAAGACGAGTCGACGAGAGTACGAATCGATATGAAGACGAGTAGACGTGAAGGCGGTTGACGTGAAGACGCGTCAACGTGAAGACGAGCCGACGAGAGTACGAATCGATATGAAGACGAGTTGACGTGAAGGCGGTTGACGTGAAGACGAGTCAACGTGAAGACGAGTCGACGAGAGTACGAATCGATATGAAGACGAGTTGACGTGAAGGCGGTTGACGTGAAGACGCGTCAACGTGAAGACGAGCCGACGAGAGTACGAATCGATAAGAAGACGAGTTGACGTGAAGGCGGTTGACGGGGAGACGGTGGACGAGAAGACGAGTCAACGTGAAGACGAGTCGACGAGAGTACGAATCGATATGAAGACGTGTTGACGTGAAAGCGGTTGACGTGAAGACGAGTCAACGTGAAGACGAGCCGACGAGAGTACGAATCGATAAGAAGACGAGTTGACGTGAAAGCGGTTGACGTGAAGACGGTGGACGAGAAGACGAGTCAACGTGAAGACGAGTCGACGAGAGTACGAATCGATATGAAGACGAGTTGACGTGAAACGAGTGACGTGAAGACTAGTAGACGTAAAGACGGGGAGGCTTAACCACGAGAAGCCTCGACGACGAGGAGTCACCACACTGATGCGAATGGGCCGCGGAGGCCGTGCTCAACTGACTGTTTAACGTAAACTTTCGACGGGCCGCGGGGCTACACAGCACTGACGTAACAATAACCTTTGACGGGCCGCGGAGGCAAAACTGTGCTGACGTAACGTGAACTTTTGACGTACCGCGCTGGAAACTGCCGCGGAGGCAACGATTCTCTCTTGACTGACTTGCCGACAATGGCCTTCTTTCTGTCTCTACTACTGTTCCCTTCTCTCTTCTCTCGCCTGAGCCCGGCTACCGTCGCTTTTCTTTAAGAGGGGGAAGTTGAGAGAAAGGGTATGGGACGGGGCGCAGGCGCCGGACGTTGGGGAGGATCAAGGAGAGAGAGAAAATAAAAACTAAATTCTAATTACAAAAATTATAGAAACGCGTATGGAGGTACAGAAGGGTATTTTATCTTATTATACAATTATTATTACTAAATCCTAATTACAAAAATTATAAAACTCGTATGGAGGTACAAAAGGGTATTTTATCTTTATTCGGGGTCACAATATAACCCAACTCTTATCTCGTGTCCGTTCCCGATTTTAGCTACGATTTTTGGCTTTTTCTAAATTGTAGCCGCGTGGTAGCCTTTCCAAACCCGTGCATTACCTACCGAGTTTTGTCAATTTTTGCCAATAATTGGCGTTTGACTCAATTTAAGTTGGAAATTAGCAATTTTTTCCATTTTTAACTGAGGATTAGCACTTTTCCCCAATTTGAACTGAAAATTCGAAAAACAATGGACCTGGGTGGGGTTCGGCTTAGCTTATCCCTCGGAGTACGACTACCAAAGGCGTCTCCGTGACGCAATTGGCAGTGTGCTGGACTGGTAATTCAGAGGTTGCGGTTTCAAATCCCGCCAGGGAGCCATTTTTTCTCGAAACTCGAATCGTGTTGGGCTATGCCCTTCCATCGTCGTCCGGATAACATCAGTTTAATTAATTTATTAACTGAAAATTAAAGTTTTTCTTAATTTTAGCTGCGCTAAATGGTGATTTTTACAATTTTTGCCGCTAATTAGTGATTTTCTTCATTTTTTATCCGCGAATTAATTTTTTTCCACAACTTTATATCTGCAAATTGCAAATTAGATATTTTTCCCAATTTCAGCTGTGAAATAGCGTTTTGTGCTAATTTGCGGCCATTCAGCATTTTTTTTTTTTTTTTTTTTCCTCCACTATCCAAGAGCAGGGGCATGGTACATGCCCCAGGCACGGAATCCTAAGTGGATTATTGTGCCGCTCTTGGATCGGTTGATCTAGTCTAGAGTCCCTCTCACCGTATGAGGTTGAGGAGGTCCTCAGCTAGTGTCTCGCTGGCCGGAACATAAACATCAGGCGTGTGAAGCCCGAAAATGCTGATCCTGCGAAGATAGCTCTCTCCTCTTAATAAGGTTAGAGGTCGTCGCTTCTTAGAAGTGATAAGAGATAATCGCTAACTGGACCCTTGAGCACGAGAGTGACAAGAATGATGAGCTAGCGCGCGCCGAGCGCGTTGCACTCGAAGAGATAAGCCCGGGTGCACCGGGGTGTGTTCTTTAGAACGGCTCGCCGAGGGTATGTTTTTTAAAAACTCCCCACTGCGGGTATGCTCCTTAGAACTGCCCTCCACAGGCACGTCCCTGGTCCCATCAATGTCGTGTTTGACCTCGGTGGTATCCATGGACGGAGCAGCCGGTGACTGCGGCGTTCACGGAAGGTTCTCTGAGTCCCTTCCGAGTTCTTCATATAAACTTCTGGGTGAGCCCTTGAAGGTCCTGCCAGAAGCCAGGGTAATATAAGTCCACCGCCGGCAGAGCCCTGCATGCCGTAAGCGCCGAGGCCTGCGGTAAGCCTATTACACCAGGGGATCGGTCGGTGCCCTGGGGGTCCGTTCAAAGCACACTTTGCCCTCTGTGCCATGCAGACCTTAGGTACGGACCAAACACCTTGTCTTGGGGAGGGGGGGGGGGATAGCTGGAGGAGGTAGGAGACGCCACCCCCTTCTGTCCCGGACTCAGGACCGTCCCTAACCCGTTGTTTGTCCAAGGGGTCGTATTCGGCCCCCATGTCCAATGGGTGTGTCCGATAACGGACTCCCCACCGCACACCCGGTGCGCCTTATTCCGACCCAACCCACCATCGCACCGTATCAGGGAGCGGGTCGGCCCAATGGTGGGGTCCCCCATCCGCCCGTCGGGGGGCGCGCCCGATAGGGGAAACGAACCCCTTGAAAGGTTTGTAGCCATTCACACGGATCAAGTCCGTCACGGGTGCCATTCAGCATCCTATTCCTTTTTTCATACGCGAATGGGTGATTTTACGCCATTTCAGTTGTGAATTGGCTATTTTTATCCAATTTTAACCTGAAAGCGTCTTTTATTTGTCAATTTTATAGCGTGTTTTCTCAACTTTAACCGCGGGGTTTGCCCAAATACAACGCTTTTGCGTTGATTTCCACAATTTATTCGTTTAATGGCCTCCATGTACCGCGAATAAGCGATTTTTTTCTTAATTGTATTCTGGAAGTTGCATCGCGAGACCACGAATCAGCGTTTTTTAGCAGCTACAGCCAAGAATATTACCGGTTTTTGTCTGATAGTGGGTCCGGGGCGAATCCTCCCCCCCTCCTGTACCTCAGTACCACGGGACACTACTGCGTTGGGTCGGAAGTCCAAGGAAAAAGCTACGCGTGCTCGGACCTTTTCGGGCTGCTTCAATTCCAGAAAATCTGCTAAACATAACTTCAACGTGAAACGCTCATGGAGATTTTATGGGGCTCTTCCTTATGGTATACTAGTGCTCCTTCGTTCGTATACTTGTGGTTTGGGGGGGGGGTTTCTCTCCCCCATACCCCCCCCCCGTACCTACGCCCCTGCACAAAAATAGTTTACTCGTTTTACGCAGTAAGGAGAAGGTGAAACGTACACATTTTGTTCCCAATTACCCCATACCTTACCCTACTTCACTTAAGTCTCGGTCTTATTAATTACCGCCTGACGACTAAAAGGCGTAGAAAATTATGGGAAAATTCATAGAAAAATCAAGCTTCAGACAGCTTGTTCCGACAGCAGTCGGCCATACACGTAAGCTTGAATGATATCAACACATTATAACTGATTAGGCCGCGAGACAGATTGTGGTATTATGTATAGAAAGGCAAATATTGCGCCGCACTGACGCCGTCCTCGATGCTTTATCTTATACTAGAATTACTCTAAATTTACGTTAATTATGCAATTTTCATTGTTTTAAATAAGGATTGTAGAATGCTATCACTTTCTTTGAACCCAGCCTGATAAAATATGTAGTTTCCGCATATCCACTGTAGTAAGAATCAAACCATTGGCAAAGACACAAGTACCTAATTTCCATCAATTTCATAAGAATGAATTACCTTCTACACAGCGTAAAAAAGGATTTGACAACGGTATAATTGGTTGGGTAAATCATTGAATTTAAGAACTAAACAAGGTAGGCTCTTTGTTTAATTTCCTTATCGAAAGAAATTTATAGTAAAAACTACGCTTTAAAGATCCGAGTGTTTTTTTCACGAAATAATCGGCATCCACTGGACGGTAGGACCGGGGAAAGATACAGAAAAATGTTAAAGTAAGTTTCAATTTGATAATTTCATTTCAAAAAATAAAATTGGGAACTAGCACATTTGTCAAAAGTTGGTGTTTCTTAAAGAGGGCTCTTCCACAAGCCTAATGCTCACATTAAACTCTGAAATCAATCAAGGATGCTTTTTTAGCGAATTTTAAAAAAAATCTTGAGTGGGGGTTCGATTACGTCAAAACTTATTTACTGAAATGGATGATGTGGGAAAGAGGGGGTTAGACGCGTTTACTGGAGGGAAATATTTCATGCTATTTGTAAACAAACAATTTTAGAGTTCCCTCAAATGCTTCACAACGTCACTTCCCCTCGCACCATCCATCCCCTCCTGAAAAACTTTGAACCTTTTTTTAAAAACATTTTAAAACGCATCAATCGGGTTGCAACTTCCGTTGTTATCCTTCAGTTCACGGGTCAAATCACCGGTTTAAGCTTTTCTTCCCAAATCTGAGATTCATGCAAGTTCCCCATTGTATAGTTTCTCGGATTCATTATTGATGGAACCGCGAAGAAATGGTGCCATGATGAGAGGCCAATCAGGAAACATTTATCATTGACTCTCTTTCGTGATCCCATTCCCGTCCTGTTAATCGTGAATTCGCCCTGACGGCTCACTTCCTCTCAAAAGTCACAATACAAACAAACCTTCTATTTTATTTATTTTTTATTTTTTTATTTTTCAAGATTTCACTGGTGTTTGCTGATTCTTCTCTTTGGAAGTTCTATTCCAAACACTTCTGCTGCGAGAATTCTTGCCTTTCTTCCATGGCCTATGAAAAGCCACCATTTTATTTTTCAACCAATCCTCAAAGCTCTTTGCGACCGCAATCATCACATAACGTATGTGACACCACTGCCAATGAAGAATCAAAGCAATTTGGTTCAAATCGTGGTACCTGACGTTTTACCTCAGTTTCAAGGTTCTTATATCCATTTTTGGACGATTATTGGATAAAATTGAACGAAATGTGTGTTCTTATCTCAGAAAATATTGGTTTCGTTTCACAATTCGGCAAACTTCCAATTCCGTTGATTAGCAGATTCTTCTATAGAATGGGAGAAATCGTCATCGATGACCCAGTCATGACACACCCGGATGTTCAAAAAATCATTCACTCGACTACCGACCACTATGATTTAATCATTCACGAGGCGTTTTTTGCACAAGAGGCCGTGGTCGCACTTCAACACAAGTTTCAGGCACCGGGCGTCGCCATTCAGCCTCTTGGCGACTCCGCGTGGGTGAATGAAATGGCCGGTCTAACCGACAACCCTGCCTATATGATCGACATCAAATCACACTACACGGATCGAATGAATTTCTTCCAAAGGGTCTTCAACACTTATCAGTCGTGGGCAACTCTTGCCGTCAGTTACTACTACACTCAGACCTTGATGCAGAATCTGATGGATAAATATTTTAACTACCCAGGCTGGGAGAATAGGCCTCCCATAACTAAACTTGTCTCAGACCAAGCCCTCATTCTTGTGAATTCGCACCATACAGTCGGATACTCTTACCCTAAAGCTCCTCACGTTAAAGAAATTGGAGGGGTCAATGTTAAGCCTAATTCTCTCTTGCCGAAGGTAACATCAGGAAAAAAATCAGTCATTCCTGTATTTCTCTTTTTTTTTGAAATCGTGCTCGTTCCGCCAAGGATTTGGAAACCTGGATGAACAACTCTCCCAATGGTATTATTTACTTCAGTCTCGGCTCAAACGTCAACATGAGCGAAGTAACTACGAAAGTCACACCTGAAGCTTTCATCAAAACGTTTGAAAAAGTCAAACAAAATGTTCTCTGGAAATGGTCAGGCGATGACTTTCCACGCGTCCCAAAAAATGTCAGGATTTCAAAGTGGTTTCCTCAGCAGGACATCCTGGGTAAGTTAAGCGCGATTATTTGAGTTTTATAAATCGTACGGCTAAAAGGAGTCCTTTCTTTTTCCATTGTGCCCACATTATAGCGCATAAGAATGTCGAACTGTTCATTAGCCACGGTGGTCTTTTGAGTACCACGGAGTCCGTGACCCACGGCATTCCACTCATCGGCATACCGTTTTTTGCCGACCAGGTAAAGAACATGAAACAAGTACAGTCAGCGGGCTTCGGTATTGAGTTGAGAATGGAAAATATTACCGAGAAATCATTGTCATGGGCAATCAATGAGGTTCTTCAAAATCCATCGTGCGTACTCTTTGTGGGGGGGAACAGCGCTGTTGTTTTTTTTGTTAGTTTTTAAGGAACTTTTTTTGTTTTTCAGGTACAGGAAGGAGGTTCTTAAAAGGCGAACTATGTTCAATGATCGGTTAATGAGCCCTTTGAATGAGTCGGTGTACTGGATTGAGTATGTCCTACGACATGGGAATGTTTTACAGCCGAGATCGGCTCAAATGAGTTTCATACAAGTGCACTGTGTCGACATTATGGTTACTGTTATCTTAATTTTATTATGCATTTTTTGCATATTACGATACTTGTATAAACTCATCGTTCAAGTTGTTTTATCCAAGAAGGGAAATAAACCAAAACTTAAATCACAGTAAACTAACAATTTTACGACAAATTAAAGTAACAAAAAAATTAAATTCAACAAAATTTAGACTGTTCTTGTTTCACAATGTCCCTGGCCTGTTTGGCGTAGGTTTGTGACTGACCGCAAAGTGATTGACTCATAGCAATGAGGAAGTTTCATGGGTCAGAACTTATTCATAAATCTATTTTTTTTAAGGTTTATTTATGCTGAAATAGAGCATAAATCGTGATCCATTCGTAAAATAATCCAACAGTTAATAAATAAGCGATTTTTTGAAGTTTTAGGTCATTTCAAACACGCCAGCTTGCATGTTTGTGTCATATGCGCCTTCCGAAAAAAAAAAAAAACTAAAAAAAACTGCCTGTAACGTTGCTCTCGGAGAGCGGTTTGTTGTGTTTCAATTGGAAAAACAGAATAATAGTCGTGTTTGCACACTCAAAAAACGGTACATTCTTTATTATTCAACGGACAGTGTCTTCCATTTGTTATCGTACATCCTACTTCAAAACTCGTCGGTTTCACAAAGCCCCCGATAGGGTTCCCTCTGACGTCACAAGTCCAATTTTACATATTTATTTTGTATTGCTTTCAACACCCTCCCTCAATAAAAATAAAAAATCAAAATTTAAAAGAAAATCAATTTAACCCCAATTTTTGACGAAATTTTTCAAACAGAGTCTTGTTTAAAGGTGTAGTGAAGATGTCGCCGACCTGTTCGTTTGAGGCTAGGTATTCCAGATGGATAGTCCGATCCTCTATCTTTTCCCTTGTGAAGTGGTGTCGTATTTCCACGTGTTTCATTCTCCGGTGGCTTTCTGGATTTCTAGCCACACGAATCGTCGATTGGTTGTCCTCGTAGATTGTCGTTGGACTCTGTTGAGGACAGTCCAAATCACCCAACGCCCGACGAATCCAGCAGGCTTCACTGGTTGCCAAACTCAAGGCTATGTATTCGGCCTCTGTGGAAGACAAAGCCACAGTCGGCTGCTTCTTCGAGGCCCATGATACGCAGTTGCCACCGACCATGAAAACATACCCAGATGTAGACTTCCGTTCCTTCTGATCTTCTCCCCAGTCTGAATCTGAATATCCCTCTAGAGCTGGCGAGTCAAGGGTTCGTCGGTAGGTAAGTTTGAGAGTCACAGTTCCTTTGATGTACCTCAGAACACGTTTCAAAGCTTTCCATAAGTCTTCGCTGGCTTCACTTTGAAAAAAGACTCAAGTAAGAGAGGCTGGAACATAAATCTGGCCTTGTGCCTAGCATGGCGTACATCAGCGATCCGATGAGCTGTCGACAGTTTGTCTCAACCGTTTTGTCTGGATTCTTTTCTGTTTCTATCACAACGTTGGACTCTAATGGCGTGGAAACAGGCTTACAGTCTTCCATTGCAAACTTCCTCAATACTTCTCTGAGATAATCGGTCTGATTTATGGTTAGGATGCCATCTTTTACATTTTGTTCGATCTGGATCCCCAAAAAGTTTGTCGCTAAGCCGAGATCTTTCATTTTAAAGTATTTCTTCAGTATTGATTTCAACTGGTTTACTTCCGCTTCGTCCGTTCCGCAAATTAATAAGTCGTCAACGTAGAGTACGATGTATATGCGACTGGTTTTTGACCTTCTGGCGTAGAGGCAATAATCATTTTTTGATCTTGAAAATCCCTCTCTTGTCATGACGGAGTTGAATTTTTCGTTCCAACATCTTGGTGAACCTTTTAGACCATAAATCGACTTGTTCAGCCTAACTACTCGATTTTTGTCGACATTCAAGCCTTCAGGCAACTCCATGAAGACTTCGTCTTTAATTTCTCCGTGCAGAAAAGCGCTTTTAACGTCCATTTGGTAGATCGGCATTCCCACTTGATTCGCTACGGCAAGTAGAATCCTCATTGTTGTTAACTTGGCGACAGGTGAGTAAATCTCTGACACATCTTGTTTTTCATAGTGCTGCTGAAATCCTTTTGCTACGAGGCGTGCCTTGAAAGTATCGCCGTTCGAGTCCTTTTTTCTTCGAAATACCCATCTACAGCCAACGAAACGGGCAATTTTTGGACGATCTATTTCCTCTCACGTGTTATTTTCCAGTAGGCTTTTCAATTCAGCTGAAATAGCCTCCTTCCAGTTTTCAGCATTGTCTCCATTCATTGCTTCGCAGTAATTTACTGGGTCGTTTACATCGGCGACTAGAGAAAGCTCGTACTCATTGAATCTGCTTGGTGGTTTTATTTGACGTCTGTCTCTTAGGGTCACACTATCCGAACGTCGAGGCTGGTTTCTGGATGGGTCATCAGACACACTTTCCTCATTGACGCCATCATCTTCTTCCGGGTTAATTTCATCAGCGATTTGATTTCCTCCGGAATCGTCCGTTCCGTCAACCTCTTCGTCTAGATCCGAGTTTTCTTCCAGCAAAATTCCTCGGCTGCATTGTTGTGTATTGTTGAGGATTGACACCTCAATCCTCTGATCCAAAAGTATTCGATAGGCTTTCGTATTTTCCGCGTAACCCACAAAAATTCCTTGTTTACTCTTCGGGTCCCATTTTTGTCTTTTTTGATCGTGCACACGTACCATCACAGGTGATCCAAAGACTCGAAGCAAGCGGGAGTCGAAGTTTTTCTTGAACCACAATTGATAAGGCGTTTTCCCTTCTTCTGGACTAGGACCAGTGCGATTTAAGACAAAGACAGCGGTGTTCACTGCCTCTGCCCACAAAACTTTCGATAAGCTTTTGGCGTGCAACATCGTGCGCGCGGCTTCAACCACAGTCCTCATTTCACGTTCTATTCGACCATTCTGTTGGGGTGTGTATGGGATTGATGTTTGATGTCGAATACCCTTCCTCTCGAATGCCGATTTGAGCTCACAGTTAACGAATTCGGTTCCACAGTCTGACCTGAAGATTTTTGTCTTATTTCCGGTCTCGTTTTCGGCAAGGTTGATAAAGCTTAAAATTTTATCTTTGGCTTCCGATTTGTTTTTCAAGAAATAAACGGCACGATACTTTGAGAAATCATCCTTGAGAAGTAGAAAATATCTTGAACCACCGATGGACATTTCTTCCATAGGTCCACAGAGATCAGCATGGATGGGTTCTCCAGCGTAACTCGCTCTTGACGAACTTTCACTGAAGAACTAAGAAGATAGACCTTATGTTCCTTGATATATCGAAAGCGTTCGATTGTGTTTGTAAACAAGAACTGTGCAATAAATTAGAAAATATCGGCATTAGAGGAATAGTATTGCAGTGGTTCAAATCGTACCTTGAAAATCGTGCTCAGTTTGTTAGTATGCAGGGTGCCTTGAGTGACAAAGCCCTCATCAATGATTATGGAGTGGGCCAAGGGACGTCTCTGGGCCCTATTTTATTTCTAATATATATTAACGAGGTTGGACATTTGCCAATACAAGGTAAAATCACGTAAAATCACGACGACATAGCAATAATAAGCACTGGAAATGATTGAAACGAATGCAAAAAAAATGCAGAAAATAACTTTGCTAAGGTAAATAACTGTTTGAGAAGGTTGCGTTTGACCTTAAATATGAGTAAATGTGTGCATATGCCAATCTCTGTGAGAGGTGCTGACTGGCCTAACGATCTAGAAGTAAAAATGCATTCCGGTTGCCCAAATCAGCAAACATGTAATTGTAACATCATGACGCAAGTGAAAAAGGTCAGATATCTTGGGGTAATTTTTGACTGTTCCATGAAACGGAAGGAGCATATACACTCATTAGCAGATAAACTAAGAAAATGTTCCTTTGTATTATTTAGTGTGAAGTACTTACCGATAGACGTTGTCAAAATGATTTATTTTGCTTTAATTCAATCGATTTTGCAATATGCTATAGTTATTTGGGGGGGGCACCTACAGAACAATTGTTAAACCTATATACATGATCCAGAAACGTATAGTAAAAATAGCATTTAGAAAGGACTTTCGAACACCGTCAGACATTTTATTTCGGAATTTGAAAATTATGAACTTATACCAATTGTATGCTAAGGCTGTATCACTATTTATTGTTAGAAACGATAGTATACCTCAAAATGAAATAAAGACTTTCCGTGGGAAGCCATGTATGGTGGAGATGCCTAGAATGAGACTCAGTCTCACTCAAATCTCGCCTTTTTATATGCATAGAACTGTATATAATAATATTTTCCAACAAATTTATGATATTCAATCCAATCAAGAAAATAAAAATTGTTCAAAGACTTTAGATATTATAATTTGGACCTTTGATATAGACTTTTTCTACAAAAAGATTGTGCAAAGTAAGTTTTTATTATGAAATAGTATTTTTTTCGAGTATCACCTTTGTTACTGGAGTTATTATAAGTTTACGCACGTGTATTTGAAGTAGATACATAATGGGTAATTATTAATGGATAAGAATTATTGTTATTTATAAGGTAATTAGTTATTTAGTTAAGCTAGAGTCGACTCGGCGGACTGGACACGAGCTGAGTTCAGCTCTCCTGCCGTCGGTAGTTTAGTATAATTACTGGGTGGTTTATACCCAACTATTGATTTCCTGTACATTTGTTTTGCCAAAAATAAAATAAAAATAAAAATAAAATTTACCCAAAAAAAAAAAAAAAAATGGGCGTTTGGCGTGCTTCCCCACGAAACAAGGTTTGCAATTAATCTCCAAATGACTCGGAATGTTGAGGTCATTGGCCTTCAGCCAATTTTTAACGTGACGTGCGTTTTGGTGTGCCAGCTTTTCGTGCCAAAGCTGCAAATCAGATATCTCAGCAATAGTACTTAATGATTCACACTCGGTCGCTTCCGCTTTCACCGTGAATTATTTTGTACAGCTGTTTGTCTCTTACAGCTTCCAGAGACACCTGTCACGCATGATTTGTGGTCAGAAGACAACGTATACCCTTTGTCCAATGTCGTGCCTACGGAAAACAAGTTTACTTTTAAATCAGGAACGTACAGTACATCATCAAGTCTGATGGATTTCCATTCCGGTCCCACTTTGACTTCTAGTGATACGGATCCTCGTCCCACGGCTTCAATTTCCGTTCCGTCCCCAACTTTTACTTTGATGGGATCATACAGTGAGGTCAGATTTGAGAAGAAATTCGATTGACATGACATGTGTTGGCTGGCTCCAGTGTCGGCGTACCAGTCGTTACATTTTGTTTCCCCGTCAAACAACGCGAGAGTAATGAAAGCCTCGCCTTTCTGGTTTTCTTTTAACTTCCGAAATCGGCAGTCTCGCTGGAGATGTCCAACCTTTTTACAATAGTGACACGTTTTTGGCTTGACCGAAAAGTTCGAACGTTTACACTCAGCTTTATAGTGTCCCTTCAGGCCACATCCGAAGCACACTCCCTTTTCTTTGTTTTCTCCTTTGAAACCTCTCGCAGCCAAGGCCGTCTCTTGCGTCGACGTTCCCTCACAACCTTTTCTTTCTTCTTCTATCAATAGACGGGCCGTAAGATTGTTGAGACTTTGTTTTTCGATCGGAACAGATTCCCAGGCCGAGACAAAATGCCTGAATGATTCAGGCAAACTCATAATGATTTTCGTTATTATCATTTGTTCCGACAGTTTTTCGGAGTTAATCGTTTAATCGTTTAATCGTTTAACAGTTAATCGTGACACAATGATTTCCTGAGCCTTCACGTCTTTTCGAACGCACTCCTTGCCTTCGTTACTTTCCGCATCCTCGGGTTTCAAGTCCACACCGGTAACTACACCGTATACACCTTTCGACTTTAGAGCGATCCCGACTTGGAACTTCCACAAGCCCCAATTGCTCGGTCCAATTAACTTTACCACTTGAATGGGCTGTTCCATTATTAACACCACTGACAATTCCGATCCCGTTTTTTTTGTTTATTCGACTGTCCTTCCTTACCGCGACTACCACTTAGCAACTTAATCCGCCACTGGGCCCATAACCAATTGGAAAAACAGAATAATAGTTGTGTTTGCACACTCAAAAAACGGTATATTCTTTATTATTCAACGGACAGTGTCTTCCATTTGTTATCGTACATCCTACTTCAAAACTCGTCGGTTTCACAAAGCCCCCGATAGGGTTCCCTCCGACGTCACAAGTCCAATTTTACATATTTATTTTGTATTGCTTTCAACAGTTTCTTTGCCTTATTTTATACCAGAGCTCTCCAATAATAAAATAATGGAGGATAAACAGATGAGCTATTTAGAGGCATGAAAAGGACAGATAATACAAGGGATATTACGTTGCGGAAAATGTCCGTTTTTGGCGGGATTTCAAATATGGCAGCTTTTGTTAAGAAATAAAAAATATTTCTGAAGGGTTAAAAATTGTTATTCTGTAAGGCTCCTCGTGCCTTTGATGTACTTGTTTCCCTTGTGTTTGGAATAGTTTTGCTATCCACCTTTTTATTGTAGATTTTCCGTTTCCTTTAGTGCCCACTCTTAATTTGTATTTTGGAGCGGACTGAATCCCGCGTGGTCTCTCTTTCCCCCTCTCCAATTTTGGCTTTCCTAAGAACCTACCCAATTAGTACCTGACTACAGACTACTTCGTTACCATCACGTGCGTGCGCCGTTGCCGTTTAGTGTTTGCGGATTTTCGGAATTTAAGAGACATTTTTAAGTCTGTTCTCGGAGCCTTTTGTCTCCACCTGTGCAATAAAAAAAAAAAGAGGTACGTTTTCCATCCTTCCTTTTCAATTCCTACAGTCCACTCATTACCGATAATTAACACCTTGCTAGAACGGGGATACGGCCCCATAAAATCCGCCGCGTGAGGTCTCATTTTCCCAGTAGGAGCCCTCGTTTCAACTTTAGTCAACTGGCAAACAACACACTTTTGTACATAAAGGTGTGTGTCCCGTGACATGCCTGGCCAATAATATAAGCCTTTTAATCGGTCCAGTGTCTTGTCACGTCCGAAATGACCGGCGTCAGGAGCGTCATGACATTCCTGCAAAGCGAAAAAACGTAAGGGTTCTGGTAACACTGATCGCCACTGATGTTCTGAGGAATCACTGAGCAAATGGGCCCGGTGAAATAGCAACCCATCAACCATAGACCAATCTGGATAGCGATCCGATTGAGATCGCACTTTGGCCACCTGTGCCCTATACCATGTATCGCCTTCGGCGTATGGTAGGACATCTACATTCTGGATAGACCCTAGATGTAACTCCTCAAACTCCCGGGAGAGGGCATCAGGGACGTTATTTTGTGATCCGGGGCGGTAGCGCACATCAAGTTCGTAACTTTGTAGACGGATGATCCATCTGGCTAAGCGCCCTGTTGGATTTTTAATGGACATCAACCAACGTGGGCTTGCGTGATCGGTATAAATTTTTACGGGACCCCCTTCAAAGTAGGGACGAAACTTCTCCAGACCAAAAAGGTCAGCAAGACACTCCAGTTCGGTCACGGAATAATTGCGTTCCGCAGACGTCAGCGACCGACTGGCGTATGCCACCACCTTCTCTTCACCACCCTGAACTTGCGTCAATACGGCACCGAGACCAGTGGTGCTCGCGTCCGTTTGCACTGAGAAGGGAACGGAAAAGTCTGGACGGGCCAGTATCGGAGCGGACGTAAGTAAGGTCTTAATTGTCTTAAACGCAGCCTCATGCTCTAACGCCCATTCATAGACAACTTCCTTTCTTTAATAATTTGAAGAGAGGCTCCGCCAACCGTGAGGCGTCCTTGTAGAATCTCCTATACCACGAAAACATGCCCAAAAATCTTCGAAGAGCCTTGACGGTCTTAGGATGGGGAAAATCCAAGATGGGCTGAATTTTGTCGAGGTCAGGGGATATTCCAGAGGAATCAATCACGAAGCCAAGATATGAAAGTTTTTCGGTACCAAACTCGCTTTTGTCCCAATTTACCCTCAAGCCGAACTCCTGTAAGCGTTCAAAGAGAGATTTGAGGATATCGAGGTGTTTTTCGAAGGTTTGGCGTTACGACTAGCAGATCATCTATGTAGGAGTGGACGAAAGGGCGTAATTCTGAGGTTATCAGTGTATCAACCAACCGTTGAAATGACCCAGGGGCGTTCGTCAACCCGAAAGGAAGGTACTTGAATTGAAAATGGCCTTTACCAGGCACGCTGAACGCTGTTATCGGCCTACTTGCTTCGTCTAAAGGTACTTGAAGATAAGCGTGCTTCAGGTCAATCTTCGATAAAATCTTGACATTTTCTAAATGTTCTAAAAGGGACCCCATATGGGGAAGGGGGTAGGCGTCCTTCCGGGTCACAGCATTCACCCGGCGAAAATCGATACACATCCGAAATGTTTTGTCCGGTTTCAGCACCATAATGATAGGATTGCTCCACGGTGAGTTAGAGGGTTCGATAATTCCTTCGTCCAAAAGACGATTTACTTCCTCCTCAATTGTTGCTGATATAAACGGAGAAGTGCGATAGTTTTTCTGTTTAATTGGTTGCTCGTCAAGTAAAGGAATTGCGTGAGAGATGGGGACTCGTCCAAGGCAGGATTCTTCAACAGAACGGAAGTGGTGGGTAAGAGACGATAGTTCAGCCCTCTGGTCCGCAGGTAATGATTGGATTCCCGAAAGGGGTGATGAAAGCGAGTGGGCTTCCGAGCACAAATCCCATCGGTATCACTCACTAGATATTCGCTGGTATCGAAGAACAATTGTACTCCTAAGGAGGAAAGACCATCGAGGCCGAGTATACAAGGTACGGACAGCCGAGGAAGGAAGAGGAATTTTAAAGTAATTTGCCGGTTATGACACTTCAGAGGCAGATTGATAGTTTGGTGTACCAACTCAATTTTCCCGTTCGCTAATTGAACCGGTTGAGGTTGAACGTTTCCGAAGTGCCCCACCGAAAGTCCTAGTGGACCGAGGGCTTCCCTTCCGATTTAGGAATTGGATGCACCCGTATCTACTAACCCCGTTTATTAGAACCGGCAATGTAACCCTAGGGATCCAACGTGATATAATTCCTAAAGCCGAAGGGAAGCCAGTGACACTGGCCTTAGTGGTGAAAGACTCTTTAGAGCCGCAGCAACCACAACTCCTCACCGTTTCTCCCTTTTTCCCGCACTTATAACAAAAAATGACTCTCGGTTGAGTGCACAAGGAATAACTGTGACCCGCGGCCCCACAATTCCAACAAGTCAACGCGGAAATTGGCGGCGACAATGCGTGAACGGACGCATTGGGACCTGGCAGACATGGCCTATTACCCGTTAGTTTTGAGGAGGAAGGGACGTTTGGGGATGCAAGATCAGGCCCTAAACTGCTGGCTGAAGGTGGAGGGGGGCGATAATTACTGCATTCGCGGTCTATTTGCTCTATTAATTTTCCCGCCGCCACTAGTTCGGTCACCGATTTGAAATTCTTATCCAAAAGCCGCCGCTTCAAATTCGGGTTTAAATTCTCTCTAACTCTCTTTAAAACTTAGGAACTCCATGAGGGGACGGGAGTCGCGCCATTAAAGTTGGAATACAATCGGCAAAGTCTGCTATTGGTTCCTAGGGGCCTTGCGTCAGCTTCCTAATTTCTTCTTTTGGAGATTGCGTGAATTCTGGTGGAACGAATCGGGATTCAAAATCCGGAGCCGGAGGGTGGGGTTACGTCCTATAGAAGTTAGTGTACGGGGTACAAACTCCACTTTCTTTCTTCTCTATACTCATCCTATGATCACTATTATCATGATTATTATTCTTATTTAATTGCAAGAGGAGGCGGTAGAAACAAACACACTGTACAGGAAAACCGGGTCTCCGGTTACAATTAATTTATTTATGTGGAAAGATTGATGTGCCTTATCGAAAAAAAATATTTTTGAAAAATGTGAAACTTCCTCATTGCGGGGTTACCAGAGCACTTCAGTTTATAGGCGATGTTTCAACTTTCAAGTACGTGTGGCATTTTTCCCGGTCGATGTTATCGCCAAACGTTTAAATTGCTTTACACTAATTATTCACCGAACAACAAGCTCAAATGAGCTGGATAAAAGAAAAAAAAATAAAATAACTATAATGAATAATCCCCGGGAATCAACTAAATTCTGAAACAATTCTAAGCCCTTGGTTAAATTATAAACAAGACAACTGCTGTTATGTTCTGAACTCGTTACGTCATAGTGTCACGGTTGGGGGTCGGGATTATTTTGTAAGTCTGTGTGACGTGTTTAAAGAATGAGTCGCGAAAATGTAATTTATTTTTAAAAATAAATATAATGATTTTTTTAAGTTGCAATAATAATAAATCTGGAGTAGAGGATTGATTTGATCAACATGGCGTTTATGAACACCATCTGCTGTTTCTACCAGGTAGACCACTTCGCCGAGTTTTCTTATTATTTTTCCTTTTTTCCATGCCTCTTGCGTTTGAGACGCCGCTCCAGTCTTGGTGGTGGAGGGGGGTTATTCGTAATGTTGGAAATTAACTCATTTTGGTGATTCAACATGGCCGAGTGCAGTCTATGGTACGTGGTCTTTAAGACGTCATTGACTTCAGGGATTTGTAAATCTTTATGAAGAAGAGAGTTCCTGACGTACCATGGAGCGCCAGAAATTACTCGAAGAACCCGATTCTGGAATGTTTGTATGCGTTTCGCCTGGGAGTTAGATGCCGAGCCCCATAATTGGCAACCATACAACCAAACAGGTCTCAGAACCACCGTGTAAATTAACCGCTTGATGTTCAAAGGTAGCGGGGACTTCCTGTTGAGAAGGAAATACAGTTGCCTGAAGCGGTGCCTTAGCCGTTGGAGTAATTCAGTAATGTGTGCATCCCTTGTTAATTTTTTATCAAGTTGAAGACCAAGGTATCGGACAACCTGCTTGTGCGGTATTGTTTCTCCATTTAATTGAATAGACGGAGTTGTCGTTTTTCGTTTATAGGTGAATTGCACTAGAGTAGATTTTTGAGCGTTTAATTTTGTTCTCCAGCGGCAGCACCAAGTCCCTAACCCGTCTAAGTAACTCTGCAGTTCTGAAAGCGATATTAATTTTTAAAACTATTGGGTTGTGGGACCCATTTGAAATATGCTAGATAGACTGATGACGTAATAACAGCATTCGCGTGACCTTCACAATAGCTTCCCACAAATCAAACAATAGGACTTAAGAGAATGGGAAGGACAAGAAGGGGCAAGACATGATAACAGCCATGATGCGGAGGGTTGGGAGGGTGTTGTGTTTTTCTATGAAAGCAACGAAATCTGAATCCCTGTTTTATTACCTTTTATTTTTGGGATACAGTAAAAAAGAGATGAAAAAGATCACATGCGAATTAATTAATAATGAAGGGATATAATAATCGCCCCCACTAATCTTTGGATCCTTGTCAACGATTTTCTATAAAATGTAGTCGCTAAGGTAGCTAGGTTGTCGTCTGATTCGATTAGAACGGCGAGGTAATACTTCATAGTTTCGAGATTCGCCATAATTGTCGGTTAAAATCGGGCTGTTATTTTGGGAGTTTTGGTGACTGTGGGTGGACTCATCGAAATTTATGGCGAGTTCATCACACGCCGCGTTTTGAAACGGTTTTTTTTTATGAATGGAACATTCAGTATTTCCCTATGATTTGTACTCTTCCCAGTTTCATTAGGCTTTTGTATTTGTGTCGATAGCAATTGATTTATATGTCGCTTCACGACTATTCCCGAATCCAGTTTCACCAGGTAGTGACGGGTTCCAAGCTTTCGTATTTTCATTATCTTTCCCCTTCTTACACTTTACTGAGTAGTCAAAACCAGACAAAAATGAAGCGTAGCGTAGTAGACGAGCAGAAGTCATTCGTGGTAAAGCTCGATTGTGAGAAAATATGCGAGACAGAGGTTCATTATCAGTGACTAATTGAAATTTTCTTCCAAACAGGTAATTGTAGAATCGACTGACTCCAAAGACTATAGCTAACGCTTCTCGATCGAGTTGACTGTAGTTCTGCTCGGAAATGGTTAGGGAGCGAGAAGCGTAAGCGATTGGTTTTTCTAGCCCATTAAATATGTGACTGAGAACGGCAGCGACGCCTACGGGGCTAGCATCTGTAGTAAGTACAACGGGCAGTGCAGGGTCGTAAGGAATCAAAACGCGATCGCCGCATATTTCTGCCTTCAGTTGTTTGAAAGCTAATTCACATGAACTTGTCCATGTAAATCTATGGTTTTTCTGTAGCAATTGGCGCAGTGGAAACGAAATAGTAGAGAAATTTGGGATGAATCTGGAATAATAAGTGACCATACCGAGAAATCTTTTTATTCCATCTGTATTTGATGGCCGTGTAACCGCTCGAATTTTCTCTGGTGATTTCAATTTTCAATATCTTGTTCTGCTCAATGACGTGACCTAGATATTCAATTTTCGTTTGGAAAATAGACCATTTTTTTCTGTTGACGTGTAAGTCGTATTGAGACAGCATCGTAGGTTGTTGGCACATTCTTCGACAGTTGCACCGTGTACGATGATATCGTCAAAAAAATTTTCCGTTTTTGGAACATCGTGCAAAATTTGTGACATCACTCTGTTGAATTGCGACGGGGCAATTTTGATTCCGAAACTGAGTCTGTTCACACGGTACGTGCCTTTATGCGTAGTTATCGTCTATATTTCACTACTTTCGTCGTCATCTGGAAGGTGTAAGTAAGCCTTGTAGAGGTCGAGCTTGCAAAAGTACTTGGAGTGACGTAAGCTATTCAGTACATCCTCTATTTTTCTGATAGGAAAATTTGCTGAAACAAGTCGCTCATTTACTCCACACTTATAATCGACACACAACCTCAACGGTTCCGTCAGCTTTTGGAATTACCACTAACGGTGATCCCCAGTCGCTGGTGCAAACAGAAGTGATGATGCCCTCTTCCTCCAAGGTTTTCAATTCTATCTCTACCTTTTCTCGGAGAGCAAAAGGTACGTCACGTTCTTTTGTAAATACCGGTTTTGCGCCGTTTCTGAGAGTCAATGATATTGTTACTTGTTTAGTGCACCCTATTGGCGATTCAGATTAACCAAATGCGCTCTGGTGGCGGCCCCACCGAAGTAAGAAGAGCGGTAGACTTTCCATGGGCTCTTATGAGAAAACGCAGTTTTTGTTCTTTTTTATGAGTTTTTAGGATTTTTAAAGTTCATTTCTTTGAAATATTAGTTGGTATTACTACCGACTATTAACAATTAAACTCACCATCGAGAAATAATTGAGATAAAATGAAAGAACTCGCGGTGAGAAAATGATGCCGTTTTCCATTTACCGGGAATTTCGCGCTGCGAGAGAGATTTTTCCTCCCGTCCTTGATGAATAATGGAAAAATCCCCCTACCCTATGCAGAATATTGTGCAAATGAAAAACGCAATAAGTTTTCAAATATCTTTGCGAATTTCCGGTTAAGAAGGGTTGTTCAGCCCCAAAAACAGACTGTCCTTAACCAAATATTATGTAATTTTCCCCAACAAGGGTGTGTTTATCAATGCACTTATTCTACAGACAAAGCTGGGATAAGTCTGGTTTCTATGGGCCTTTTGGTAATCAGTAATGCAAAATTCTCCGAGCTATTACATGAAAAATCCGGTGATTGATAAACCCACCCTGCATGGTGTAAATATCCATCACATGAATCCCCTCCAGTAGGCACAGGAAGGTAATTAAAGGAGTAATTAATGAAAGGTTTTCTGTATGAAATTTTTACTAGTCACATTTGAGACTTTTGAGACTCAAATGCCTTGTTTGAATTGAACATGCTGGAACAAGCCGGATTATGGATAAGTGGTAGTTTTTTATCCAAGTGGTTAAGTTTTCAAGTAAAATTAGCGCATTAAAAGACGCGATTTCATGAGGTTTCCCTATTCTGCAAAGAAAGCGAATTTCATCCCAGAAACTGACTGTACTCACATAAAAAGGGACAATATGTTCCCCGAAGAACTTCCACTTTTGCCGGTTAAACGATCGGTGTAGCCTTCTAATGGATAAAAGCAATTCTTGAATTAACGATTTGTCTCCATTTTAGCCGCGAATTAGCCATTTATCTCAATTTCTGAATTTGTTTTTTTCTGATTTGAGCCGCTAATGAGCCATGTGATTATTACCCGTGAATTAGCACTAAATTTTCTAATTTTGGCCACGAAGTTGTCTCAAGAAACCGCGATTTGCCATTCGCTCTATTCAATCCGGGGAATATAGCAAATGTTTTCAATTCAACGCCGTAAACATCCATTTTTTCCTGACTTCAGCCGCAAATTAGCGTTTTTGATCAGTCTATCAGCTAATTAGAGATTTTTCTACGTTTCATCAACGAATTAAAAGTTCCCCGCGAACTACCCAACGCTTTTTCTGAAATTTGGCCGCGGATTAGCGATTTTTTTCACTTTCTGGCCCGAAGTTACGATCAGAAGCCGCGAATTTACGTTTTCTCAACTTAATCCACGAACTAGTCAATTTTATTGATAAATTAGCAAGTTTTCTCCATTTTAGCCGCTAATTAGCAATTTTGGTCATTTCTGCAAGTTTTCACCCTTATTAGCCGTGAATTACAGCGATTTATCTGAATTTTGCAGTGAGTTCGTATTTTTCTTAATTTCAGCCGCTAATTAGCTATTTTTCTCAATTGCATCCATGAATTAGCAACTTTTCTTAATTTCAGCTCCGGCTTAGCGATTTGCTTCGCTTGCTTTTAGCTATGAATTAGCGTTTTTTCGCAGTTTGAGCCACGAACTTGCCTTCAGAAGCTCAACATTTTCGTTTCCTTACATCTAGCATCTGGGCGCTTTTATTTATTTATTCGTCACGTTAGGCGTGAATACGTGATTTTGACTGCTAAAGAGCGATTTCCCACAATTGTATCCATGAACTAGCACTTTTCTTAATTTTCCTCACGAATTAGCTTTTTTTTCACTTTTAGCAATGAATTAGCGTTTTTTCAGATTGAGCCATGAACTTCCGTTCTGAATAAGCCGAGAATTCATGTTTTCGTAATTTTACGTGCGAATTAGCGCTTTTTTTCATTGGCGAATTATTGATTTTTCACCATTTTATCAGTTAATTAGTGTTTTTCATAATTTTAAACGCTAATGACTGTAATTTACACTTTATCCGCGATTTTAAAGCTTTTTCTCAATTTTTGATGTGAAGTTTTCTTAACTTTATCCGTGATTTAGCACTTGTTCTTATTTATGGCCGAGAATCAGTTTTTTTTTTCTCAATAATTTCAGCCGTTAATTAGCCATTTATCTCAATAAAAGTCCCCAATTAGCCTTATTTTCCGTTTTGGTCTGGATTAAGCGGGGGATTGGCCGACCACGAGAAGGCGCGAATTTGTAGCGATTTTCATTTCCACAAAAATCCTAGGGGCGCCAAAATCCAACATTAAAGATGATTATTTACCACTGTATGCCACGGGCGGGCCATTTAGGAAGGCTCAGTTGAGACAGCGGGCCACTTTTTGGCCCGCGAGCTCTCGGTTGGGCCCACGGCGGCCTACGCCTTGGCGTCCTCTATTTGGCCGCGTATACAATATTTGGTGCTTAACTCCACTTCCCCTTTTTTGTAGCTCCTTGATGAGACCGTGCATTTATCAAATTTATATTGATTCACATAGGCAACATTGTGAGACAACAAAAAGAGATAATGACTACGTACTGTCCATTATAGGTACAAACCATAGGATACTAAATTCACTACGTTCCCGAAATGTAATCCTTTGAAAGCAGGTCGATCGAAGAAAGTTCGTAACCTCAAATCCTTTTTCAATCAAGTGTGGCGATAATTAAGACGGAAAACATTGTAAACTCCTTAAAAACTGCAAAAACACCATTATTTAGCCCATACGTTGGTGGTAAGAGTAGGGCTCTTTTCCGCCATTGCGCCTCGACGCTAGCGCTACAAGTGATAATCTGAATCGCCAATCCTTTCTTCAAAAATTTATTTGAATTCGTTCAGAATTTCACTGATAGAAGGGGAAGAAGAATAAGGCGAGTCATTTGATATGTTTTTGTCGACATTATGCAGAGTCATTTCTCTGTCAATCTCTTTAAGCTCAATATCAAGTTCCCGAATCCAGGCACGACCGAGAAGGGACTCATGGCCAGAAGGTACTATGTACAGTTCAGCTGCGTTAATTGTCCTGTTCTGGTACTCGACAGATACGTATACTTTCCCTTTGCATGGAACTATGTTATTTGAATAGGTGCGAAAACTAATACCAGTAGGTCGAATGGGCGACGCTAAGTTGAGTGACAAAAATTTATCTTCTGGCATTATGGAATATCTTGGCCCCGAGTCAACTTCCATTGTTTGTTTTTTACCATTAATTGAAACGGAGACCAAATACTTTTCAAAACTGGATTTTAGTTCAAAAAGATCGACAACATGATTTAAACTGGAACTTGGGTCCACGTCTTCCACTTCCGAGGCAGTGGGCTGGAAGCCGTACGAGGAAACCAGCTTGCTATCAGCTAGATTTTTTTGTAGGGTTGTTATGCAAACTTTTGCCAGGTGACCTGTTTTTCCGCAAGCAGAACATTTTAATTTCTTCCGTTCGATGCGACATTCATTTGAGCGGTGATTTGGTCTGGCACAGTTAAAACATAATTTTTCAATCCCAAGAGCCCGGTAATCTACATTTTGTCTCCGAAGGGTTTTAATTGGATTGGCTTGAATTTTTCTTGTCGAAACTTTGTGGATTGAGGTTGAATCGTCATCGTAAGAAGTATAAGGAGTAACTTGTGGCTGTAGTGCACGGCTGTTGATCCTGGAAGTTTCGAGAGTGATGGCCTTGGTTAAAAGTTGTTCGAAGGTATCAGCATCTGGTTGAAGTAACTGTTCGCGAATACTGGAATCTCCGATGCCGCGAAGGAATTGAGCGCGCAAGAAGAGGCTGGCTGCAGATATTTTGGCTTGGCAGGGGCACGTAACAACGAAATTGCAATCTGTTAGATTCCGTTGGAGTTGTGCGACGAATTCGGGGATGGATTGATTTTCTTTTTGATATGTTGATAAAAAAAAATGTTGAGACACGGCGATGTTTTTTCTGGGAGAGAGCATATTCGTGAATGCTGCGACAAGTTCAGTGTAATGTAGGTCTTTTATCGGGTTTTCGGGACCCGAGAAAGCCGACAAGTTGTTGTAGTGCTCGGAGCCGACGGACATTAACAATAATTGAGCTTTTTTTGTATCGTCGGTGACGTTCTTCATCTTTAAAAAATTTTCAAAACGTTCCTTGTAGCACGCGAAGTTTTCTTTCTTCGGATCGTACAATTCGAATGGATGCAAGTGTGCTGTGGGTGCTGCGACATCATGAGTAGTGAGGCGTTCGAAGAGTCTCTCTTGACTCTGAGTTATGACCTGTGCAAAAGAGTCCAGTAAGGTCCTGAGAGAGTCAGCGTCCATGTCTGGTGGCCTGTGGTCACGGTGTTTAGCCCGTCGCCAAACTGTTGTGTTTTTCTATGAAAGGAACGAAATCTGAATCCCTGTTTTATTACCTTTTATTTTTGGGATACAGTAAAAAAGAGATGAAAAAGATCACATGCGAATTAATTAATAATGAAGGGATATAATAGAGGGGTCACAACCCCTTAACTACGTCACGAGTCACAGACCGGCCGTTTAAGGTAACAAAAAAAAATTGACAAGTTTTATTATTTCACCAAAAATCTAATATTCAATTCCTGGTCATATTTACTCCTTTTCTTTCGAAAAAAAATGTTTCCAGCGATTTTTATTATTTATGTTACTTCCCCTAACAGCACAAAATTCACGGCAACGTCATAGTTACGTTGCAAATTCACAACTGAGTCACAGCGCAATGGGACCATAATGTGACGTTGCAGGGAGGTTGCAAAGTGACAAATACGCGACAACGCAATGGGGTTACAATGTGATGTCACAGAGAGGTTGCAAAGTGACAAATACGATACAACGCAATGTGACTCCGCAGAGGTTTTGGGACGTGAAGAATATATGTTGATGTGCATCGTTTTGTCACCTTTTAACCCCTCTGCTACGTCAAATTATGATCCCATTGCATCGTGACTCAATTACACAGATTCAAAAAGGTGAGAGGTTGTCAGAAAGCTTATTCAATACGCAAGTTTTGAGATGTCTCAGTAAAATGCGTGGCATGTCGTCAACCTCACGAACTGTCTCATTGTAAAAAAAATTCTTAGCCACTAAGCCATTTGATTGTTACAAAATAGTAAAGGCGGGAGGACTTTGTCTGATGTGTTTTAGTTCGGACCATACAGCCAATAGATGCAACCTCAATGTCAAGTGTTCTGTGTGTGGTAACGGTCACCATCAATTGTTGCATTACAGCTCAGCCAAAGTCAATTCGGGTTCAGACCAGGGAAGGGCTGAATCGAAATCGTCTTTAGAGAAAGCTTCTGAGGCCAAACCCGTTTCATCGTCTTCGTTGCTGCCGAGCAACAGTGGCGTGCCCATGGGGAGGGTTTTGGGGGGTCAGAACTCCTCCCAGAGTACATTCAGACCTGCATAGTTGAAAAATTACAAAAAACTCTAAAAAAATATATAAATAAAATAAATAACTATACAAAATAAATTAACAAAAACAAACGAACAAAAGAAAAGTGTAAAACCGGATTAGTTGCCCTAAAATTTTGCCATTCAGCCTCGCTAAGGAATTATCCACTGCATCAATGATATTTATACCACTGACCAGGCTTGAAAAATTGCGGCTTGGATCTACTAAAAACGGCTTGAGAGCCATTCGCTTCTTCAACATATCTAAATTACCTATTCCGACCATAAAAATGGATAGGCTGACTATACTTGCGCCAAAATATCGCAAAACTGATTATTCGCGCCTTGAACCGACTTTTTGTGCCATTAAAATAGCAAAAATGACTTCACGAACCCTAAAAATGACTAAACCAACGATTCGTGCGGCCCTGAAAATTCCTGAAGGATCATGATACCCGCTATGAAAATGGCTAAATTGACCACTCGCGTGTCCAAAACGACCAAACTGACAATGCGCGCCTTGGCTTCTCGGACAATTTGCGCCCTGAAAACTGCTAAAGTGACTATTCAAGGCCAGGAAAAGCATATGAGCAGTTGATTCCCGTCATGCCAATTTACAAAATCGACCACTCGGATACCAAGAAAGGCAAAAGTGGCCATTTGCGCATTGAATTGATCACTTGTACCCTAAAAATGGCCAAAATGACAATTATCGCTCTAACAACGGCATAACTGACCGTTCGGACCCAAAAATACCAAAAGTGACGATCCCCGCCCTGAAAATAACACACTGACTATTCACGCCCTGAAAATAGCCATGCTGATAGTTAGCGCCGTAAGAATGGTCAAACTGGCTATTCGCGCCCACAAATTGACGACAACAATGACTCCAATAATGTCGCATATGAGTAGTTAAGCTGATGATACGAGCTTTAAAATGCATAAAAAGACGATTCCTGTCCTAAAAATGGCAAATCCGACGAGTCGCGCGTCACAAATTTGCCAAATTGAGCCTTCATGCTTTCAAAATTGACGATTCGTGCCTTAAAAATAGCAAAACTGACTATTCACGCCCTAAAAGTGGCATATTCGTACTTGAAATTTACGCTTCGCTCTAGAAAAATTGCCAAACTGACTCATTTCAACAGAGGCTACAGATGGTTTTTAATGACGATTCGTACCTTTAAAATGGCTATGTGCACTAGAAAAAAGGCCAACGTGGCTATTCTCGCCTTAAAACGATATACTGACCACTGGAGTTAGCGCACTGAACATAAGCCGACCCTACCTTGCCAAGTCCCCTCCCTGCGTTGGTTACACGCACCTAAAAGGACTGGATAAAGTGACTACCTCAAAAATTGCTTGACTGGCTAATCGCACCCCCAAAAAATGGTTAAACGGAGCATTCGTGCTTCTAAAATGTCCAAACTGAGCCTTCGCGCCTCGGCCACGACCGGCCGAAACCGCATACGGCTTAGTTAGAAAAAAAATAACTTGAAAACCCCTCCCAAGAAAAAGTCCTGGGCACGCCACTGCCGAGCAATATCGGTCCCATTCCGAACAGCGTCATTTTGCTGTCGACGGCGCTTGCAGACATCCACGTCCATGGATGTATTTACACACCCAGAGCACTTTTAGATACCGGAAGGCAGAATTCGTTCATTTTGTCTGATTTAGCCGATAAATTTGGGTTGACAAGAAAGGCCACCAATGTACGTCTTGAGACTTCCATTTAAGCCAAATGAGCCTCTTTTAGGAAGTTCGGATTCAGTCGCCCGTCACAGATTCTACGCTCTGGAAAAACGTCTGGATGGGAATCCAGAGTCAAAGATAGAATATTCGAATGTCATCCGACAACACCTATCTGACGTACATCTTTGAAATCGCCAAGGACACGGATGGTTACTTCCTGCCCCACCATCATGGTGTGGTTAAAGACAGCGAGTCAACTCGTTTACGCGTAGTCTACGATGGCTCGTGTCAAACTTCAAATGGTCGATCATTAAATGACACGCTTTTTGCTGGTCCTAAACTTCACAATGATTTGGTTGGAGTTTTGCTTCGCTTCAGACTGAACCCAGTTGCTCTGGTGGGAGATATCAAAAAAATGTTCTGTCAGATTAGGATCAACCCCGCTGATAGAAAATATCAAAAAAATCCTTTGGAGGTTTGACAAAAAAGATCCTATCGAGTGCCTTCAGCACACAAGTGTCGTTTTTGGACTTCCATCTTCGCCATTTCTTGCCAAGCGGACCCTTCAACAGCTGGTAAAGGACGAGGGTCATCAATATCCCGAAGCTTCTCGGGTGATACAAGAACAAATATTCGTAGACGACTTCGTATTATCGGTTCGAGACAAAAACGCCGCCTTGGAAATTTATGATCAATTAACAAACTTGTTAAAAGGTCAGTTCGAAATAAAAAAAATGGGTTTCCAGCTCACCAAAGGTATTAAGTCACATACCTCTCGATGGCCAACGGTCTGATCTCTCAGTGTCATTCGATGGCGACACCTTTCTTAAAATTTTGGGACTCTCGTGGAACGTTAGCACGGTCTCTTTTTCGTATCGAGCCTTAGAAATAAAGGATACTTTTTCAAAAAGAGGAATACTGTCGTCCATAGCTCGCATTTTCGATCCACTG
Organism: Corythucha ciliata; assembly: GCA_038030265.1. Taxonomy (NCBI): domain Eukaryota; kingdom Metazoa; phylum Arthropoda; class Insecta; order Hemiptera; family Tingidae; genus Corythucha; species Corythucha ciliata. Next base: position 57,086,388 of record CM075941.1, on the reverse strand, counting down.
GGCTGGCTATCGCCCGTTATGTTGGTCGCTAAATTGATTTTAAAGGACCTCTGAACTCAAAAACTTGACTGGGACTCGCCTCTACCCTCGGATATCGTCGAAATTTGGACTAGGTTTGGTAAAACCCTCTCGTCGCTCTCGAAAATTAGCATTCGTCGATCCTTTATTTCGTCATCAAATTCTAAACCAGTCTACTATCTTCATGGTTTCAGCGACGCATCGAACAAGGCCTACGGCTGTGTTGTTTATTTGGTTGTCGAGGAATTCGACAAGATAACGCCCTTTATGTTGCTTGCGAAGTCTCGCGTGACCCCTCAAAACAAAGCGATTACGCTTCCACGCTTGGAATTGCAAGCCGCCGTTTTGTTAGCCAAAATGGTTCAGACGTGCTTAAAAGTCGTTCGATAACTACATTGAATTTCAAGGAGTCTATTGTTGGTCAGATTCCACGGTCGCCCTCCATTGGATTGTTTCGTCACCCTCTCGTTGGCAAACCTTTGTCGTGAATCGCGTCAGCGACATACAAGAGAACAGTAGCGTCGACTGGTGGCACTACGTGCCAACGGAGGAAAATCCTGCTGATATTGCCTCTCGCGGCATGGATCCTGAAACTCTTGTGACTTCGAAATTATGGTGGAACGGACCTGATTGGTTGTCAAGGCCCTCGTCGTTTTGGCCTTTGAACAAATATCCTACTACCACTCTTGAGGAATCGACTCTCGAAATTAAAATCCCTAGAAAAACTCACGTCGCAGTTGCCTTGAAGACCCTGCCTGACCTTCTCTTGCCGCTGCTTGATCGAGTTTCGTCACTTCTTAAACTTCAAAGGGTCACGGCGTCTTGCTTCAGAGCCATAACATCCTCATCACTGAGGCCTGTGGCACCTTTGAGCTCAGATGAGTTGTCTCGAGCCCTCTTCTTCTGGATAAGGAAGGCTCAAAACGATGATTTCGGAGAGTTGATACGCTCCCTGTCTTCGAATAAAACCGTTTCGACTAAATTTGCTCGTCTCAATCCATATTTTGGACGATAGCGGAATCGTCCGAGTAGGCGGTCGCCTTAGTCTTCCCGGACAGAATGAAGACCGACATCATCCAAATTTTGTTACCCAGCAAATCGAGACTCACTTGGTTGGTAATCGAATTCTACCACCTTTCGTTTGGACATCTTGCACAGGGAGCCCTACAAGCCACCCTGCAGAGTCGTTTTTGGGTCATTTCGGCTTGGAGACTCGTTCGGAGTGTAATTTTTCGATGCCTGAAGTGCTACCGCACGCGACCTGTAACACTCGAGCCTCAAATGGCTATGCTTCCCGAAGCTCGAACAAGCGTATTGAATAAGCTTTCTGACAACCTCTCCCCTTTTTGAATCTGTATAATTGAGTCACGATGCAATGGGATCATAATTTGACGTAGCAGAGGGGTTAAAAGGTGACAAAACGATGCACATCAACATATCATGTTCTTCACGTCCTAAAACCTCTGCGGAGTCACATTGCGTTGTATCGTATTTGTCACTTCACACCCCCCTCTGTGACGTCATCGCGTTGTATCGTATTTGTCACTTTGCAACCTCTCCGTGATGCCTCATTGTGACCCCATTGCGTTGTATCGTATTTAGCACTTTGCAACCTCTCTGTGACGTCACATTGTGACCCAATTGCGTTGTCGCGTATTCGTCAGCTTTGCAACGTCACATTATGGTCCCATTGCGTTGTCACGTATTTGTCACTTTGCAACCTCCCTGCAACGTCACATTATGGTCCCATTGCGCTGTGACTCAGTTGTGACTTTGCAACGTAACTATGACGTTGCCGTGAATTTTGTGCTGTTAGGGAAGTAACATAAATAATAAAAATCGCTGGAAACATTTCTTTTCGAAAGAAAAGGAGTAAATATGACCAGGAATTGAATATTAGAGCGTAAATGATTTATGTATTTCGACTTATAGTGAAATAATAAAACTTGTCAATTTTATTTTTTGTTACCTTAAACGGCCGGTCTGTGACTCCTCCCAACCTTCCGCATCATGGCTGTTATCATGTCTTGCCCCTTCTTGTCCTTCCCATTCTCTTAAGTCCTATTGTTTGATTTGTGGGAAGCTATTGTGAAGGTCACGCGAATGCTGTTATTACGTCATCAGTTTATCTAGCATATTTCAAATGGGTCCCACAACCCAATAGTTTTAAAAATTAATATCGCTTTCAGAACTGCAGAGTTACTTAGACGGGTTAGGGACTTGGTGCTGCCGCTGGAGAACAAAATTAAACGCTAAAAAATCTACTCTAGTGCAATTCTCCTATAAACGAAAAACGACAACTCCGTCTATTCAATTAAATGGAGAAACAATACACCGCACAAGCAGGTTGTCCGATACCTTGGTCTTCAACTTGATAAAAAATTAACAAGGGATGCTCACAAAACTGAATTACTCCAACGGCTAAGGCACCGCTTCAGGCAACTGTATTTCCTTCTCAACAGCAAGTCCCCGCTACCTTTGAACATCAAGCGGTTAATTTACACGGTGGTTCTGATACCTGTATGGTTGTATGGTTGCCAATTATGGGGCTCGGCATCGAACTCCCAAGCGAAACGCATACAAACATTCCAGAATCTGGTTCTTCGAGTAATTTCTGGCGCTCCATGGTACGTCAGGAACTCTCTTCTTCATAAAGATTTACAAATCCCTGAAGTAAATGACGTATTAAAGACCACGTACCATAGACTGCACTCGGCCATGTTGAATCACCAAAATGAGTTAATTTCCAACATTGCGATTAACCCCCCTGCACCACCAAGACTGGAGCGGCGTCTCAAACGCAAGAGGCATGGAAAAAACGAAAAATAATAAGAAAACTCGGCGAAGTGGTCTACCTGGTAGAAACAGCAGATGGTGTTCATAAACGCCATGTTGATCAAATCAATCCTCTACTCCAGATTTATTATTATTGCAACTTAAAAAATCATTATATTTATTTTTAAAAATAAATTACATTTTCGCGACTCATTCTTTAAACATGTCACACAGACTTACAAAATAATCCCGACCCCCAACCGTGACACTATGACGTAACGAGTTCAGAACATAACAGCAGTTGTCTTGTTTATAATTTAACCAAGGGCTTAGAATTGTTTCAGAATTTAGTTGATTCCCGGGGATTATTCATTATAATTATTTTATTTTTTTTGCTTTTCTCCAGCTCATTTCAGCTTGTTGTTCGGTGAATAATTAGTGTAAAGCAATTTAAACGTTCGGCGATAACATCGACCGGGAAAAATGCCACACGTACTTGAAAGTTGAAACATCGCCTATAAACTGAAGTGCTCTGGTAACCCCGCAGTGAGGAAGTTTCACATTTTTCAAAAATATTTTTTTTCGATAAGACACATCAATCTTTCCACATAAATAAATAAATTGTGACCGGAGACCCGGTTTTCCTGTACAGTGTGTTTGTTTCTACCGCCTCCTCTTGCAATTAAATAAGAATAATAATCATGATAATAGTGATCATAGGATGAGTATAGAGAAGAAAGAAAGTGGAGTTTGTACCCCGTACACTAACTTCTATAGGACGTAACCCCACCCTCCGGCTCCTGGTTTCAATATCGCCTTGGCTTCCGTAGCGCGGGGGAATACCGTTGCCTTTCTCGAAATAGAGCTTCAATAGTGGTTTAGTGTGTTTCTTTTTTTTCCCCCTCTCTTCGACGAAAAAAATCATTTCAAATTCTTCTGGGACCGAAAGAAGTGTGGCCGTTCGACACAAATTATTTTTCCGGGTGTAGGTACGTGTTGTACTAATTGCACGTGTCGGGTGTACGTGATGCGGACGTTTTGGGCGAAATTGATTCCTTATTCTCGGGTACCCCTTTACACTGGTTTCGCCTGAACTGTAAAGTTTGGACAAAATGGGATGCCTTTCTTAACGATTTTGAATCCCGATTCGTTCCACCAGAATTCACGCAATCTCTCAAAGAAGAAATTAGGAAGCTGACGCAAGGCCCCTAGGAACCAATAGCAGACTTTGCCGATTGTATTCAAACTTTAATGGCGCGACTCCCGTCCCCTCCTGCAGTTCCTAAAGTTTTAAAGAGAGTTAGAGAGAATTTAAACCCGAATTTGAAGCGGCGGCTTTTGGATAAGAATTTCAAATCGGTGACCGAACTAGTGGTGGCGGGAAAATTATAAGAGCAAATAGACCGCGAATGCAGTAATTATCGCCCCCCTCCACCTTCAGCCAGCAGTTTAGGGCCTGATCTTGCATCCCCAAACGTCCCTTCCTCCTCAAAACTAACGGGTAATAGGCCATGTCTGCCAGGTCCCAATGTGTCCGTTCACGCATTGTCGCCGCCAATTTCCGCGTTGACTTTTTGGAGTTGTGGGGCCGCGGGTCACAGTTATTCCTTGGGCACTCAACCGAGAGTCATTTTTTGTTATAAGTGCGGGAAAAAGGGAGAAACGGTAAGGAGTTGTGGTTGCCGCGGCTCTAAAGAGTCTCTCACTACTAAGGCCAATGTCACTGGCTTCCCTTCGGCTTTAGGAATTATATCACGTTGGATCGCTAGGGTTACATTGCCGGTTCTAATAAACGGGGTTGAGGTCCAGGAGTTATAGAGAAAATCCCCTGCTCTTAATAGAATAGGAAACCCGTGCGAAATGACTAGATCAGCTAATTAAAGAAGGATAAATAGCTAAAGAAAATAGAAAGTAAGTCAGTCGATAGAAGTAACGCGTAATGTAAAGTTGTGTCTTTGTGTTGAAAAAAATAAACTTTTCTTTTTAAAAACCGTTTTCGCGAGCGAACTCATTTAACTGGCGCCCGATTGCAGGAACTGGCTAAAAGTGTGAGTGACAATTCGGCAACTTTTTGTGAAAGAAAAGTTAAAAACTAGATATACGGCGTGACCAATTGTCCCACCGTCTCTCGGAAATTCAAAAAGCATCCTCTTTCGGATCTTTAGTGTGACCAGTTGTCCCACAGTTTTCGGGAACTCTAGTTAAAGTGTGATCGTTCCCAATTCCGCCGCCCTCACCGCCAAAAAAGCCAAAAAGAACAAACATTTTCGAACATCCACCTTCGAAAATCTTGGACCTTCTCGCTCGAAAACAAAGACTCCGATTCCCGAAAAGACCTCGAGAATCAACAACTTTACTAACGAACTATTGAACATTCAATTGAGAAAGAAAGCTGTGGTGAATTCCCCAGTTTATTCTCATTAAGTTCGTTTACGTTACTCCTCGGGTTAAAGACTTTGCGTGCGGTGGTCAATTCCCCCGGACCGTCTTCTTTCTCGGCATCGTCTTCGCAGCATCGACTCTCTCGCTTTAGTAGTTGTAAGTTTGTTTTTCTTTTCTTTCCATTGTTATAGTTTTAAGCTCAAGAAATAAGACTCTAATCTAAATAATCGTCGAAAAATAGTAAGCTATATAAAATATTCACTCTTAAAAATCCTTTCATTCAAATTTCATTTTAAAACTAAAGACTAAATAATAAAAAATGCCAACTAATAGGCAAATTCGTAGAGAAGATTATGATCATTTACCGTTGTATGACGGAAACCCCACGGAACTTGTATATTTTGTTTCGGCAGTAACAAACATTCTTAACGCAGTATGTGCCAATGACAACGCTGAAAGAGCGCAAAACCACGCTCTTCTCTTAAGTAAAGTTAAATCTAAATTAACGGGATCTGCGCAATCCTTAATCCTTACCCGGGAAGTAAATTCTGTACCCGCGTTACTCCAACTTCTAAAATCAAATTTTGCAGATGGAAGAACACTCGAATCTCTAAAATCCGAAATTTATCAAGCTAAACCTTTTTCTAAAGAAACTCCGGCAGAATACCTAAACCGTCTGGAAGGTATAAGAAATCTAATTTTTGCTAAATTAGGAATAGATGGAATAGAAGGAGATATTTTTAATTCAATTATGGAAGCTACTGAAAAAGAAATTATCCATCATTTGTACGCCACCCTACCTTGGCAACTGACCAATCATATAATGACATTCAATCCCGAAAATTTGATAGAATTCAGAAATGTCTTGAACACAAAATGTATTTTTATTACCGAACATTTGAATCGAAAATTTCCCTCAAATGATGATTTTAACAATAAAAAGTTTAGTAACAACGGTAAATACAACAATACTAACCTACAATTTAATCAACGAAACTTTGCCCCTCAAGCTTTTCAACAACAAAGGCAATTCCAAAATCCCCAAAATTTTCATTTTCAAAGACCCCCAGCTTTTCAACAACAACAACACTGAAAAAAGAAGTGATTGTAATATTCATAATAAGGAACTTGCACATTTTTCGGAAGATTTTTTTTTATTTTAAATATTGAATTCTAAATATATTGCAGTAAGTTTTATTCCCAAAAACTGAAACATTGAATTTTAAGGATTTTTTAAAACTTTGGATTTTTAAATGGCCCCCCAACCACCCCCCTTTTCAGGGGCCAACTTGTATTCATCATGACGTCACAGGACGCTCTATGAAATGTAATCCTCCGTATTACTGATGCATAAAGGAAATGATCCTTCAATTTTTGGGGGTATTTTATATTAAAAATTCAGCTGAGATAGCCTGTGGTCATAGATTTCAATCAGGTACCTAATATCGAAGTTAATCTGAGGTTTTATGAGATGCGAACACTATCACAAAGTTGAAAACGTTGATAACAAAGCGTGAGATTTACCGTGGCACATTTGAGCAGTTTTCAGTTTACCCATTCGTTCTATTTGTTTATTAACAATTATTTATAGTGTATAGCGTTTTGTGTAGTGTTTTTAGGGTACCTATTTTGTTTTGTGCCGTCGGGGATTGTGGGTAATATATTACCAGAAAATGCAGCCGCGTGAGGGATTCGAGAAGGCCTCCACACAGAATCTTCCGTGTCTTTCTGCTTTTGCAGTAAGTTCATTCATTTTGGTGTGGAATGCAAAGGCGTAAAATTGGATAGGCAAGTTTAACATTGTTCTAATCATTGAATGTAGATTGGAATTCTTCTGGTGATTCAGTCTTATTTACTTTTACCTTTGATCCATATGAGTACCAAGTAGTACTGCGTGAAACGAGTGGGAAATTACTATCGGATATCAAGAAAAAAATTCTTAACATCTCGCAGAAGGATTGAAGGAAAGTCGAGGAAAACAGCTCTTCCAGGACTCGCCTTAGGTATGAAGGTGTCGAGGAAATTGAGCGAAAAATCGGCGTTCTGAAAAGAACGATTGAAATGAGACAGGAATTGAGACCCAAAGAAAATAGTCACAAGAAAGTACAACTGGGAAATCAGGACAAATCGTAACTCCGGAACAACTCAAGCAGAAAAAACCGCTATGGAAATCAACCCAATCAAGAAGCGTGAGAGGTAGGTTATTGCTAGGTTGCGTACTTGCCTCACAAAGCAATTTCATAAATAGGAGCTCGCAGCATTTGCTTGTGAAACATTAACATTATTTTGTGTTTCACGTTAAACATAAGTATCCGAATAATAATGCATACAGCGTCGAAAAGCATGTACAAGTAGGGGATGTGGGAGACGGGTCGCCCGTGTGACTGCGGCCAATTGCGTCACCGGTCTTCAACCAATCAGAAGGCGTTTTCGAGGGCATAAAAAATAACAATTTTTTATTGCTAATTTGTTAATTAGTGGCTATTTTTAAAAATAATTTAACTCAAAAGAACTCATTTTCAGGTACCAATTGTCAGTCAGCAATAAATTTTTATCCAATTTTTCGACCCATGGAAGTTCCTTATTGGCGTTTATCGACCTCCGTTCATTGGTGAAACGAAAAATTTAATTGAACCAAATAAAACCTGTTTATTGGTCGATGATGAGTGTTGTTACTTCAAAAATCCTGCAGTTATTTTCGGAACAAATAAATTTACATTAGACCAACGAAGAACGTTCATTGATGCGAAAACAATTTAATTGAAAGGTCGAAAGCATTCTTTGTTCGTTGAGCCAAAGAATGCTTTCCTTGAACCAAATATTTTTGTCGAGACTGCCATTGAGGAGACAAATAAGTTTTATGAAAATAACAAACGGATTTATCGAATCTAATACCTACAGTAATTGATATACAAACCATGGTCTTTAGCCTAACAACCAGTCAGTCAAATCAAGGTACGCCGTGATCGGCTGGAACAACACAGTTGTTCTTCACACGGAAAAAAAAGCTAGGTATTCTAAGTCGCTAAAAATTACCGAGTTGAGTTTGATCGCTAACTTGTACCTTAAAAATCGGTTAAAAATTTGCTTCAAACAACCCCTCTTACGTTTTTAACGACTTCTTACGGAGTGTGAAATGTTAGTCGTTTAGGAATCGCTTTAAATATGCGAATGAATAACTGATATTTAAACGACTGGGAAAATAACTAAAACGAGCTACTCGTTGGAAAAAAAGACTCGATTAAAAAGTATGGGGCTTTAAACGACTGTGTAGCGATATGACACTAACTAGTCGGTAAATTGGAAATAATCGGTAAAGTTTTAGTGATGTATACTCCTTTTTTGTCGGTTGAATTTCGGTTGTTCAAGCAAGACACTCGTTGAAAAAGTACTACTTGATGAAACATATCGAGTTGGAACCGACTGTACACGACTACCCCGTATCTTTTAGTTCTTGATAAAAAAAAATTGGAGTTCCTCAATTCTGATCTGAATTAGCAATATGTCTTTATAGTTATCTATAGTTTCATCGTACCTACGGGTAGCTCTCATGTGTTCAGCATTCAGCAATTAAGAAATACGAGGTTCACGATTTTTCATGAACACACCCTATAATTTAACATTTCACTTTTATAAGTTTGCGTAGATGTTTACGAGGTAATCCAGCTGGCTGATTCATGCTTACTCCCCAAAACTATAGTGATTGAGCTAATACATTTAAACTCTCAACAATTTCTAATTTTCTACCTGCCAACCGAAGGCCCCCCTAGCCCCCGCCCCAGTTAGCACCCATGAAAAATTTGTCCTATACCTCAAAGGCTCGATCCAAAAACCAACTTTTGGTGTATCAAAAAAAGGTTACCACAAGTCATAAACAAAGGAAGTAGATGGATTTACAAAACAGTACGGGAGAGGTTGCAGGGGTTGTTTGAAGCAAAACCGTTCAGCTTGAGGTAGGAAACGAATATGGAAGGCACCCTTCGTGAAATGCGTATGATGCAAAAATAATATTAAGAAATTCAAGTAATGACCATAGAGATAATATAACTACTAGAGGGGGCATTGGATGCGCAAACAAGTATAAACTGGGGCGAGGATTGACGTCATCTGGATATCGTTACGGCTCCGTAGGTCTCTTCCCATTGGCTGTCTCAAAAGGCGGGGTTTCAAAAAGTCCCCCTTCACACCATCCACGTCCTCACAGGTACTTCTTCAACCAATAGCAAGGGATTTTCGGAGCTAACTCAAGCTCTTGGTGACGTCAATCATGGATCGCTGCGCAATAGGCAATACAAGCTCTAGTTATATTATCTCTATGGTAATGACGAAGAGTGGAGACCCCGGCTCAAAGTCGAAGCTAAGGCGCTGGCCCATATAGTCCGCAATCGCTCTTGCCTCGTTCAAGGTGCATGTAACTCGCTTAAAAGTCAGGCGTAAGTCGTTTGACTCTCGAGTCTCGATGGAAGAGTTCAGGGACGCGTGGTGGCCTGGTGGGAGAGGTCAGATCTCTGCTAAAGCTTCTCATTTGGAAGTCGGATTGAGCAGTACATGGTGGTTTACATTCAGTTCGTATTGCATTGTATTACACCTTCTTGCATTGTGTCTAAACGTCTTAAGAATTCATTTTACTTAAACTGCGTGACAGCGGAGTCAGCGTGCAATTCCTTCCGTCCTAGGTAAGTTTTCTTTGTTTTCTTTTATGCGTGTTTGCATGAGCGTTAGACATTGAATGCAATTTTATGAGACAAATCAGTCAAGTCGTGCTTATTATTGGAAGGCTAATATTTTAATAACTTAACAAGGTATACACTATTGCCTTCAAGCAATGCTCCAAGTCTTTCCTCGCGTTTATTTCGGAGGGATTGCCTAAACCGTTAGCAGGTTGTGTTTGAGAATCTTAAAGTATGAGGCCTAAGAGAAATTACGATAGGAAAAATTATCCTTATTAATATTAAATTTTCCTTATTATTGAATAACCTCGTCCTGCGTGCTTGGGACGAAAGTTGCCCACTAATTCAAAGGAGGAAAAGTGGCTGCTGATGGCACTTAACGATCGTTTATTGGGAATACCCCTTATTTAAAAAATAGAATAAACGGCCTAATTTTGGTAAGAATACATTTTGGCCCGTTAATAATGAATCCGTATTATGTGTGATTGTGATCCCATTTGCACGGAAATTCTGCTTTGGGACAGTTCATTTCCACTGTTTTCCCCACAAACATGTGATTTTATGAAGAGTAGAATTGCTCCGCCCCGGGGCACATATTTGGGAAAATGGAAAACGCTATTATAATTTTTATTGTTATTGAGTGCAGTTCTGTTTTATCTGTGCAGGTCGCAAATACTTCAAAAACTACATTCCACTATGAAGGATGTGACTCAAAAGTTGCGGACGTAGAACTACAATTTATGAATTGGCTTGCAGAGTAAAAAATTCGGTTGGCCCTATCTCAGGCAGTGACTAATTTTTCGTGCCTCTTGTAATAAGAAATATTAAACTAATTATTTAATTTTATATCATTTTATTTTCAGTCAATATTATTTTATTTTACTAAACGTCAATAAAACATGGAACGTTTTGTGTATTTGTTTTAATCACTCGATTTTTCGAATGCCATTATTTCCGAAACTCCTCTGCATTATTGAGCGGTTGCGAAAATAAGCTTTAACCACTTTTATTACCAATGCAAAAAAAAAAAAAAAAAAAAAAAAAAACACTTTTATAGAAAATGTGCTATATTAAGATACTTTCCAGTAGTGTTTGATGACATCTACTGAACAGTATATTAATAAGCTCAGACTCGAAAAAAGTGCTAATTCATTCAGTTCAAGTATTTTCTACCGAGATTATTATAAATAAACTCGATAGGAACTCGCTTAAGAACAAATCTTTATAAATAAATGATTTGATTCCGAGTGAGTTCTGTTGACAATCGCTGGGGGCTCCGGTTAAAACGAATCTCTGAAGATTACAGACTTTAAACAGAGTGCACTCGGTTAAGCTCTATAGGAACTCGCTAAAGATCAACTCTTTGAAAATTAGTGACTTAATATCGAGTATATTCTGTCTATGTATAATCGTTAGAGGGTCTTTATATGAGTGCAGTGGTGAGTGCGAATATTTGACAGCAATCCATTAGCCCAGACTTGCAAGAATCTGTGAGGACGTCTACAATACAACACTTTTGCGTTGGTTTCCACACTTTATTCGTAGAATGGCCTCCATGTACCGCGAATCAGCGTTTTTTTTCTTAATTTTAGTCTGGAACTTGCATCGCGAGACCACGAATCAGCGCTTTTTAGCAGCTTTAGCCACGAATATTATCGATTTTTGTCTGATAAGAGGGTCCTGGGCGAACCCCCCCTCCCACTGTACCTCGGTACACTGCTGCGTTGGGTTTGAAGTCCAAGGAAAAAGCTGGACGTACTCGGGCATTTCCGGGCTGCTTCAAGTCCAGAAAATCTGTTATACCTAACTTCAACGTGAAACGCTCAATTTTGGAGATTTTTTATGGGGCTCTTTAGAACGTTGGTATCCTACATCGACAGATTCGTTGTCATTTCAATCCATCGCGGCTGCCCCGCACTTCGGCGGAGTCTATGGGAATCAATGGTCCGAGTCGTCAAAACCCATCTGCTTCGCAACATTGGTACAATGATTGTGACTTTTCAAGAATTCTATATCCGGTTTAATTCGATTCGAGGCGGCATTAAACTCAAGGCCTATTACTGCAATTAGTATAGTGACCCTAACGATTTTTTAACTCTCACGCCAGGGCACTTTTTGATTTTTTTCGCCACTTGTAGCTCTTCCGACAGTTGACGATAGCAATGTCCAAGTAAATAGGCTGAAGAGATGGGAAATGGTACAACATCTGCACCAACGTTTTTGGAAGCGTTGGAGCGTTGAGTACGTATCATCACTTTAATCATGTTCAAAGTGGACACAAATTAAGAAAAATCTCGAACCAGGGGACCTCGTGATCTTGAAAGAAGACAATTTCCCCCCCCCCCCCCCTCGCTTGAAAGGTGGCCAGAATATCAAAGGCATTTCCTTCTAAGGATGGACAAGTTCGCGTTGTCACCGTTCGAATCCCAGAAATCGATAACGGAGCTCTAGGCCAGTAACCAAACTCGCCTTGTTACCCATCGACGATCGTAATAATTGCTGAATGTTTCGTCCCAATTTATCTTCTTTTTTTTAGTATTTTCAATTGTTTGTTTTTGAATTGTCAAAATTAGTTTCATGGCTGTCGGCTCTCCTGGCTTTCCCTTGTTTTCCCTCCTTTTTCCACAAACCCCACTCACAAAATAACGACGAGTTACACAGCCTCTTCTGGTGCGCTCTCGTCTCTCGCTCGCGGGTTATTTGGTACTTTTCGCTTGTGCAGTAAAATAAATTTCTTACGTGAATTATAGTTATAAAATCGACGTGTTGAAAAGGGCCACCTTTGACTTCGAATTATACAAATCAACTAGGTCATTCGACCTCTGTTTACGTTTTTAAATAGAAGACCTAATACAACGTTTGAAGTGGGAAGATAAGAACGAACGAAGAGAACCTCCAACTCTAATCAAATATTATGAAACTGAAAAATTGGGGAATGGATTCTGAAAAAAATCAAACTTTTTTTTGTTTTTAATGACAAACTAGCTTGACTAATAATCATGTAGCACCGACCAATGAAGTGAGGCAGGTAACTGTGCCTCATGTCGAGTGACACAAAATATAGTAAGACAAGGACAGAGTACGCATTCGTGACGTCATAGGGGAACCCAAATTTCCTATTGCTATTATTTTAAAAAAATGTTTCTAGCGCGATTTAATTTTTTTACACGTTTTTATACTCATGTATCTATGTCTTCGACCAGAAAATAATACTTTTAAAAAATGTGAAACTTCCTCATTATTATAAGTAAAGTGGACTCTATCTAAGGCCTCTTGAGACATGTTTACGTCATTTTTGGTATTTCCATTGATGATTGAGCGTTTTCTCAGGGATGGACTAGTCATTTAAATTTTAAAAATGTTTTTTTTCCTCAACAGACTATTTGTTCTCGCAACAAGCCTTTAGTTGTTGTAAAGGCTCTCCGGTCAACAACGTATTTTTGTCGGTGAGCTTTGATTCTGTGATGTGTAGGGGTGGTGTGGTGACGAAGAGACTGAATCGTTTACTTGGCCAATTCGTACATATTGACCAAGACATAAGTGGCGACTCGATTCCACGACGTTGCCAGTTCAGAACCGTGCGAGATGACTCCACCTTTGACGAGAGTTTCACCCAAAACTTTCGATAGTTTCTGTTTGGGAGTTCCGAGGGGGGGGGGGGGTAAACAACAATTGAACAACGAAGAAACGATAAAAAAAAACAATAAACGATAATACCAGAAAACTGCCAGGTTTGACGCTCTTTTTCTTATGAACCGCGGCAATTCGCTTGATCTCTTCGTCCAACTGTCCGGGCGTGCTCAATAGGTCGATGACGTGACTCAATTCGGCGATGACACCCGCGGCGTGTTTCATAAACTGCTTGCTTTCGAGCAGTGGTTTACCGCTCTCTTTAAATCGAAGGAAAAGCATCTCGTACTCGGGAATGTCGTGGAAAAGGCTATACAAAGAAAGAAAAATTTTGGATTTTCGAAGTGTAGGGGTGGGGTGGGGGGTGCAATTTGAGTTTCTTTCGTGATCATAGCAATGGGGTGGTTGAGGATATTATACTTTGAAAAAAGCAATCGGCCCCATTCTTCGTTGTTTTGACTTGCGGGCTTCCAGGACGCCTGTACAGTTTCAACGTCAGCCTTTGTGATTCCGGAATCTTCAAAAATCTTAAAAGAAACGATAAAATGACAAAAAATTCACTAATTTTCAGCGTTCAATTCACAATTTTTATTTAATGCACAGAAAAAAAATAATGACGAAATCAGCAACAAAAGGTAAGGGAATAAGTTCAAATTTCTCCTTAAAATTTACCTCTTGGCAGCCTTTCATTACCATAAACAAAATTTATAATAATAAAAAACTGGCAATACGTATTGTTACAAAGTTATGGTTATAAAAAATGGTATGAATGGTTGTAACTTTTTATCCCATAAAGCTTCAAATTTTAGTCGTTTTAACAGTTTTCAAGCCATGAAAGATCTGTAAATTGAGTAAGGGGTATGTTCGTAAAATCCCCCTAATTTCTATTGATTTTGAACCATTCCGTGACTTGAACTATAAATAAATAATCAAACGTAACTTGGCGTTGTCCTTGTACCGCCGGAGGAGTGTTTGTGTGAGAGAGAGAGAAAGTAAGAGTGAAACTGTTATTCTTTTATTCGTTAATTTAATTTTCAGACTCGGATTGGTACGTGATTGACGCTCAACTTCCTGCCATTTGATTTGACGCTCTTAAAAGCATATTCAAGAGCCGTGAAGGATATTGGCGGGGGGCTGGGGGGAGGGAAAGTCGCGAAAAGAAGACGACACAAATTTTAATAAGTAATTGAACACTGGTAGCTTAAACTGGTACTCACGATCATTTTGCTTTTCTACGGGGAAAATAGACGAATTTGTCGAAGTGATTCAGACGTTTCCAAAAACTGAACTGTCTTCATTGGAAGGCATCGCGCCGCCTTTTCTTTATATAAAGCGGTGGTAAAAGAGGCGCATGGCTCTCCTTCTCCACTCCGAAATTCACGATACAACACACCCTCCCACACCCCCCCCCCACACGTACACTCCACATTCAAACTATGAATGAATCCTGAATGGAATTTTTAAGTGGTCGAGTGTGCGGTGATTAATTGAAGGGAAGGGGGATGGTAAAAGGAACCAATCCGTCTTTATGTTTAATAAGATTTCCGTTATTCCATACACCTTTTCCTCCATGCCACCATCACCCCCGCCTTCCAACCCTATCTATTAAATAATACAACCGTGTACCCCAAAATTGTGGATTTTTTTCGCTTAAAAAAGGCCCAATTCTTGCACTGTTTTTATGTATTAAGCACGCGAGAATACGAGAACTGAAAAATCCTTTTATTATTGACAATTCAAAAACTAATATTTTCTCATATGAGATAAATACACAACAGTTTCTCCCAGGCGTAAACTATAAATCCAGGCGGACGACTGTGTGGCTGTTCTTGAGGATTACCGCTGTCATGATGAAAGGATTCCGGATGTCATAAGTGGGGTGATAAAAAGAGAAACGGATCTTTTTTCGTTTTGTAGATTGAGTTGGTCTTGTGAAGAGAGTAGTGTGTAACACTGCACAGTTGGCAACCCTTTTTTATAAAAAGAAAAAAGATGATGTAACCTATAAATTTTACACAAAAGCATGGTGTTGTTCATGCGGGTCTTTTTGATGTCGTTAACTAGTTTAAATAAACCGACTCACGTTCCACTATGTTATTATCTGAATCACAGGTTATGGGCCCAGGATTCGCGTAGTGAGTCTTTTTTTCGTTCGTGATTGTCTCGGGAAGTGTGGGACTGGTCGGAAAGTAAACGTGCCGCTCACAAGAGAAAATCGGAACGCGGTGGTAACCGGGATTAAACAATTCGATGGTATTATATTTGTCAGTGTTTCGAAACGAACAATCAAGTATTGTATTTGTTAGTTTAAATTTAGCAGCGACCGTTATGTTTTCCCCTTCGAAATAATGTAACCCTACCTAAAACCTGCCACGATTCCCTTCTTGCATTGCAGTTCGTCGCTCTCTTTAATGTGTTAACGGTAGAAGAAAATGCTACTACGTGCTTAATAATTAACATTTCCTGTTTTATTCACTCCTTTAATAATTAAACCCTTTTAATTCGTAAATTAATTAAACTGATATTATCCGGACGACGATGGAAGGGCATAGCCCAACACGATTCGAGTTTCGAGAAAAAATGGCTCTCCGGCGGGATTTGAACCCGCAACCTCTGGATTACCAGTCCAGCACGCTGCCATTTGCGCCACGGAGGCGCCTATGGGAGTCGTACTCCGAGGGATAAGCTAAGCCGAACCCCACCTAGGTCCATTGTTTCTCGAAACTCTAGGCGCTTCTCCTGATCGGTAAACCACGCCGAATTTAATCTTATCTAGATGTTGTTAGATTGATATAATGAATAAATCTGTCGCCGGAATTTTAATTAGTAAATTAATTAAACTGATATTATCGTCGTCCGGATAATATCAGTTTAATTAATTTACTAATTAAAATGCCGGCGACAGATTTATTCATTATATCAATCTAACAACATCTAGATAAGATTAAATTCGGCGTGGTTTACCGATCAGGAGAAGCGCCTAGAGTTTCGAAAAACAATGGACCTAGGGGGGTTCGGCTTAGCTTATCCCTCGGAGTACGACTCCCATAGGCGCCTCCGTGGCGCAAATGGCAGCGTGCTGGACTGGTAATCCAGAGGTTGCGGGTTCAAATCCCGCCGGAGAGCCATTTTTTCTCGAAACTCGAATCGTGTTGGGCTATGCCCTTCCATCGTCGTCCGGATAATATCAGTTTAATTAATTTACTAATTAAAATGCCGGCGACAGATTTATTCATTATATCAATCCTTTTAATTCGCTTCTTTCTCAAGCATACCTGCAACAGGTTATGGCCCCAGTGTAAGTTCCGTGTTTTTCATTTTAAAAGTTAATGTTCGGTTCTCTGACCCTCGTGTTCAGTTTCGCGTCGTGTAAAGTTTATCAATAATAAACAACTTCACCGAAATGTCAAGCTCTACTCAAATAGAGAAGCTTATGGGCTGAGAGAGTTTCAATGAGGAAGTAACACATTTTCCAAAACCATGCCGTCATGATAGCTTGGTTACCAAAAATCATGAAAACACGATCCGTTCACATAAAATCAGGCTCTATATTTTTGTATTAATTTTTAAAACTATTGGGTTGCGGGCGACCCATATGAAATAGGCTAGATAGACTGATGACGCAATAACAGCCTTCGCATAACCTTCACAATGGCTTCCCACAAATCAAACAATAGGACTTTAGAGAAATGGATGGACAAGAAGGGGCAACACATGATAAAAGCCATGATGCGGAGAGTTGGGAGGGGTCACGACCCTTTAGTTACGTCACGAGTCAGAGACCGGCCGTTTAAGGTAACAAAAAAAATTGGTAAGTTTTATTATTTCGCTATAAATCTAAATCAATCATTTACGCACTAATATTCAATTCCTGGTCATATTTAGTCATTTTCTTTAGAAAAAAAAATGTCTCCAGCGATTTTTATTTTTTATGTTACTTCCTCATTCATGGAAATTCGCGGTTCAAGCCGTGCTGGAAGTTAAAGATTTATGGGAAGCAGTGGAAGGGACAAACGTTTTAATAATTTCATTTATTTATTATTTACGGGGAGAAAAAAAAATCTTTAGGTGGACTGGGCGCCAGAACAGTTTGTCTCCCCTTTATATCTTTAAACTTTAATAACTTAAAGACCGTGAAACACATAAAATAAACTTCGGATAACTCACGTTCTCTTTATTGTACTTCGTAGAACGGTTGATTTATTCGACCTCAGGTGACCGCTCCGAAACGTATGCGATCCTCCCGCACGAAACTCAAGACGAAAAAATCTTATTGAATCCGTTCACATTCAAGTCCATAACACCGTGTCTGTCCTCGACCTCCCGCCTCATCGTCCAAAAAACGGCCACACTCACGTTTCTTACCGCAGCACTTTTTCCCACCACCCGATAGTAGCGACCCTGTTCTGGCGCTTATAATGGAGGGAATTACAAATAGAGCTAAAACTAAAATTGTCTCAACTCGATACTTAAAATCTACAAAAAATTTATTACAAAGTTTATGATTTAAATACTAAACATCCCGCCCCCCACTGAAGTCTTAGTGACTAATATATGGTAAGAGGAACCAATTTTACTGCGGGACGCTTAAATTCGCGCAGAACCACAGTTTTCCCTTCAGTCTGGGGTATTCTTACGTCTGCCACTCGAACCTGACCGTCGTCTCCGGGATAAACTTGGCTTATTCTCCCAAGTTTCCATTGTAGGGAGGGAAGACCTTCTTCTTTAAGGAGCACCATAGTGCCGACAGTGAGAGGGGGTATATTCCGTACCCATTTTGGTCGATTCTGCAGTGTCGTCAGATACTCCTGGCTCCATCGACGCCAGAATCTGCTGTACAAGACGCCAACGGTTGATTCTATTAATTGGAGCAGTCTCGTCGTTGGGTGAAGGAAGTGCCAGTGGTGGTTCAAAGATTAAAAAGTGCTTCGAGGTCATTCGGATCGTTGCTCAGTGGTGTCAACGGCCGAGAATTTAGGCACGCCTCAACTCGAGAGAGAATCGTGCTCAACTCTTCGAAAGTGAGAGTCGCGTCTCCAGCCAAACGTTTTAAATGCGTCTTCATCGATTTTACCATCGCCTCCCGTAGTCCACCAAAATGAGGGGCATGAGGTGGGGAGAAATGCCACGAAATACCACGAGCAGCTACTTTATCAACGACGTCTGCGCTGTTAATCAACCGTCTAAGTTCGCGGTCGGCGCCGACGAAATTCGTTCCATTATCTGAATGGATGTTTCTTGGCAGACCTCTTCGGGCTGTGAAACGATCTAGAGCCGCTAAAAAGGCGGCGGTCGACAAATCAGATACTGCCTCTAAATGAGCAGCCCGAGTGGACATACACACGAACACTGCCACATAGGCTTTGAGCTTAGGAGCCCTGCGTAAATTTGATGACTTGATGAGAAGAGGTCCTGCGAAGTCCACTCCGACGCTATCAAATGGTCTCACCTGCTCCATCCTAACTTGAGGAAGCTCACCCATTAATGGCGTATTTGTACGAGGTCGATTTCTGTAGCAAAAGACGCATTTAAATATAACCGAACGTATGATCTGTCGGGCCGAGATAATCCAGAAGCGACTAACTAAAAGAGTTTGAAGTGCCATTTGGCCAAGGTGTCCAAATTCACGATGGTAAGACTCTATTATTAATTTCGTCAAGGGGGTGTTTTTGTTCGTTCCCCAAACTACTTTTCCTTAGCCGACCGCCTACTCTTAAATGACCTACAGGGTCTAAGAAAGGATTGAGACGGGCCAGTGATTTTGACAAAGGTTTGTCTGCTTCAAGGCGTTTTATTTCGTCCCCGAAAAATTTACGTTGAGTGGACGAAATCCAAATATTTAATGCTTTATCGAGTTCTTGAGGCGTCAAGAGCCCAGTCGGGCGACGTGATTTAGGCGTACCGAAGCGAAGGCAGTTACGCTGTCACTCTTTTGAGTCTCAGTAGAGGCGAATATTTCGCGGAAAGATCAGGAAAATCTGTAATGGCGTTGACTAACGAAAATGTCGCCGATTTCTTCTCTTCTGGTTTCAGAAGATCTGACTGATCCACGAAGGATTGGAGTTCTGGCCACTCTTCAGGTGGTTGTCTAAGCCAAGATGGACCGTTGAACCAAAATAAGTTTCCCTGAAGTTGACTAGGTAGAAGCCCACGAGAAGCCAAATCCGCAGGGTTTTCTCCTGATCGTGCGTGCCTCCACCATCCGATTTCCGTGTTCTGTTGAATATGGTCGATCCGATTCGCTACGAAGGTTTGCCAGCGATGAGGCGACGATTTAATCCAATGCAAAGCTACTGTGGAGTCTGTCCAACAGAAGCAGTCTTCGATTTTTAACCGGCAACTTAGAGAATCCAAAGTGGTTCTCATCACTTTAGCCAAGAGACACGCAGCAAGTAATTCTAGGCGCGGTACTGTCACTTTCCTTTTTGAAGGAGCTAGTTTAGTTTTTGCCACGACTATTGTGCTCGATTTAACATTTTCAGTCGATGTGGCCACGATATAAACCACACACCCATACGCCTTTTCTGACGTGTCGGCGAATCCATGAATCTGGAATTTATAGAGACCCCCCATATTTTGTACGGGTCTGACAATTTGTACTTGAGAGCAGTATGCTAACTCCTCCTTGAATTGTTCCCAGGACGTGAAGATATCGGTGGGTGCCGGTGTGTCCCAATCAATCTGACGATCCCATAGCTGTTTAATCATCATTTTTCCAATCAGTGTGACCGGAGCCAGCCATCCCATGGGGTCATATATCCGAGTGACGTCAGATAGTATGCCTCTTTTAGTTACAGGACTGTCCGTAGGATTTACACGGTACGTAAAAATGTCCTGTTTCGGGTCCCAAATCAGGCCCAAAACCTTGAGAAAATCGTTTTCCCCGTCTAAACGACAGAATTCCGTGGGTCTTTTGTCTTCTTCGGGCACGCCCACGAGGGTATTTTCGTAGTTAGAGGCCCATTTTCTCATTTTGAAGCCACCTTTATTTAATAGTGTGGAAATTTCGGACCTTAATTTTTGAGCGTCCTCGACTGACTTTACTGAGGTTAATAAATCATCGACGTAAACCTGGCGTCGTAATGAACCTGACGCATCGGGAAAATTCTGTCCCTCATCTTCAACAAGTTGTAAAACGGTGCGAATAGCCAAGTAGGGCGAACACTTCAGCCCGAACGTCACTGTCAGGAGTTTATAATCTTCGATTGGCCCTTCGGGGTCAAATCTCCAAACAATTCTCTGGAAGTCGCAATGTTGATCCTTTAAACGAATTTGGAGGAACATCTGTTTAATGTCTCCAATTAGCGCAACAGGAAACGCTCTAAACCCGATTAGTACATCGACAATGTTATTTTGGGCCAGCTGCAAGGCAGTCGTTGAGCAATCGGCCATTATCGGTGCGGGATGAAGCATCGTAGACGATTCGAATGTTCGAAGAATTGCCGTCTTTGGCAACCGCGTGGTGAGGAAGAAAGTAGACTCCTCAGGGCTTTTTTGTATCGTCGGACGTTTTCTCCATGAAACCCTTATCGAGCAAATTTTTAACTTCATCATCATAAGTTTTCTTCAAGGTGGGATCCCACTTAAATCCTTTTTCTAGGGAGCTGAATCGTTTGACAGCAGTCGATCGCGAGGCCCCGAGCTGTGGTTCACCTTTTTTAAATAAGAGGGGCACCGAATAACGGCCATCAGCCGCCCGCGTATGCTCAGACTTGAAAATCTCCTCGCAATATTGATCTTCTTTCGACATTACAGCATTAGAAGTTGAGGGGAAGCTTTCAATTTCCCAAAAAGATTGAACTAATTTGTCAATCGAGGCAAACATTACGACACTGGAGGAGGGTGTTGGACAGGAGGAATTTCCCCCGATCGGACCTAATAAAATCCATCCCAACGAAGTCTCAATAGCAACAGGTGTTTCGTCGTAGTCTTTTCGAAATCCTTTCCGGATAATTTGATGATAAACGTCCGCTCCTAAAAGTAAGTCAACCGGTTTTGATACACAGAAATCCGGATCCGCCAGATTGAGATTTTTGACGTGATTCCAGGTTGGAGTATTTAACGTCGTGGAGGGGAGGTTGCCCGTTATTTGAGGGACACAGAGGGCTAGCGCTCGATATGACGGATTCGTTTTTCCCGCCGGCGAAAACCTTAATTCCGTTGCCTCTTTTACGTCGTACGCAACGTTCGTCACTCCTCGGAGGGGGGTATTTACCCGACAAGGCTTTAATCCGAGTTTATGGAAAAGGTTGTTTGTGACCAGTGTACATTGGCTCCCGCTATCCAGAACGGCTCTAGCTACTAGAGGTCGTCCATTCGAATCGTAGACTGTCACTAAAGCGGTGGATAATAAAATGGTCGACTGACAAGCCAATCTTTGACCACGAGTGTGTTGTGTGCGCAGTATCTATGGTAGCGACTGACACAAAAATTCTTGGAGTTGACAACAACAATCTACCACCTACGTCGACCGGTACAGTAAATTTATCTGTAACTACATCCGACCGAATGGACTCTACCGAAATCGAAGCCAAAAATGTTCTCTACTCACCAAATGCAGCAGCGAACCTCCTCTCTGTCAGCCGGATCGTAAAAAATGGCAACACCGTAATATTTGACGAAGACGGTGGTCATATTCTCGACGAAAATGGACAAACTTTCGCCTCAGCTCACGAGATAAATGGTATCAATCGAATGAATGTACCTATGACGCAAGCCTATTTCTCCCGCGATCAAGATGCTCTGTGGCATCGCCGACTTGGTCACCTTAACGCTAAAGGTATCTCCATTCTGAAATGTAACTCAACAGGTATTACAGGAAACACTGACGTTTCCAGAACTTGCGAATTTTGCATGGCTGGCAAGCAAGCCAGATTCCCTTTTAAATCGAGAGGCCATCGCTCGAAAGCGTTACTTAACCTTATCGTAAGCGACCTATGTGGACCTATGGAGCAAAAATCGATCGGTGGAAGCTCATACTTTCTCACCCTAATCGACGACTACTCTCGTTATGTCACCGTATACTTCTTGGCCCAAAAAAACCAAGCTGCTGACTGTATCGAAAAGTACAAAAACATGGCAGAAAGACAGAAAGGACAACCAATTAAAAATTTTTCGTAGTGATCAAGGGACAGAATACTTGAACAATAAGCTGAAACAAACCTTCAAGAGCGCTGGCATCGTTCAGCAAACTACCCACAGATATTCGCCAGCTTCAAACGGTCTAGCCGAACGGATGAATCGCACACTGGTCGAAAAGGCTCGGACAATGCTAGCCGACGCGGGACTCGGAGAACAGTATTGGGCCGAAGCGATTGCTACCGCCGCTTACCTAACAAACAGATCCCCTGCTCGAGCTTTAAATGGCATGACTCCATACGAGCTATGGGAGGGATCTAAGCCGAACTTAGAAAATTTCTGAATCTTTGGTTGCAACGCGATGGTGCACATCCCGAAGGAACGAAGAAAAAAATGGGATTTGAAGTCGGAAAAACTTATCTTTATTGGCTACTGCACCGAGACCAAGCTTGACAAGCATGGTTTTATTAGTTGCGCTTGTCAAATATGTTTGACGTTTGACGCCGCACCCACGCGGTCAAACTTGCCGTCAAGCTTCAACTTCAAACGCGCGCCCAAGCTTCAGCAGTGTCCCAATACCCTTTTTTTCTCGATGGTTTGAAGGTTTGAAACACACTCACACGATCAAATCTGTTTGTCAAACCGTTTTGCGAGCAAATTTTACGGCAGTGACTGAAAAGCGTCAAACTTTCAAACCTTCAAACATGGCCCCACACTCGACCAAACCTGCTTGTCAAGCGGGGTTGGCAAACCACGCTTGTCAAGCATGTTTGATCGTCTGTGGCCCGCTTTAGGCTTTGCCTTTCCGTGTCGTCCGGGTAAAATCAGTTAATTAATTTACTTCTTTAACACAAAATACGATAACTTTGCTGAATGTATAGCCTTCCCAAGCGGAAATTCTAGTCATGAATTGTGCCAAGCCCTACCCCCTTTGTACTCACGATTTTTCAGTTTCTTGGCAAAGTGATTTGAATGTTAACGGCGAAGTAAAGTAATTTAATTGACAGCTGCCAAGCAAATCTGATGGACTTTCAGGTTTATTGATGAGTCAGGGAACGTACAGGATGAAATGGGTGCTCTGGACAGGCAATCGACGTTTGAATTTTCTACTCCTTTCTTGAAAATCACTTCGTAATGATACGCTGACAAAAAGGCAGCGTAGCGTTGCGAACGCAATGGGGGTGATGTATGCTGGTCCACGTTCCTGCCCCTGGACGTCCCCATTGCACTCTACTGCTGGATAGACTCAGCGCAATCAAGTAGAGGGGATACTGAACGCATACGCAGTCGCCGCACGTCAGCCCAACGTTATAGCGACATCATGAGCCGGAATCGGCCTGCAATTGGCACTCGCCAACGCCAACGCAAGCATTTCAACGGCCTTTGTCAAGGCCATCACCAAACAAGACCCAGACCAAACAAGCCACCACTAACAGCCACTCTCAAAACGCTATATTGGAACGCCGGAGGTTTGACTGACGCAAAGTTTACTGAGCTCCAGCTGCATATAAAAGAAAACGACACTGACGTATAAGCAATTGTTGAGGCGGGTGCCGCTACAGACAATCTCACGAAGTTCCAAGCTCCTGGCTACCAGACGTATGTCCTCCTTAGAAGCCGACAATGCTCATCTGGAATCTTGGTGGCTGCGAAGTCAACGCTAACTGTGCAGTTCTCAATAAGAAAAGAGATGAGCGTGCCCGACAAAATGGAGGCTGTCGAGCTGAAGATATGGAAAGGGAAAACACATCGACGTTTAGTCTTTGTGTATAACCCGCCGCGCAATAACCCCTCACTTGCCTGGTTAGAAGATATATGGGATCGTCATTGCATACTACGTGGCGACATTAATGCCCCGTCCACCAGATGGGATTGTAGCCGAACAGAACCTGTGGGGAGGACCTGGGAAAACTTTATTGATGAAAACCTGGCCGAATACGTACCGACCCCAGACAGAAAGCCCACCTTCTTAGCTTACACTGGCGCAACATCAAAGCCTGATGCAGTGTTAGCACACTCAACAACTGCCTCAAATGTGTCCTTATCTCTGATCCAACCACCAGAATCCTTTGGTCACAGCATCCTGATGGTAAAAGAAGACATTGGCCCTTACTTGCTCAAAGAAAAGAGAAGGCCAAGATGGAACGTAAAGAAGGCAGATTGGGGAAAGTTTGCCAAGGCCACTGATCGACTCGTGTGTACAAATCTGGTATCCAATGAGGTAGAGGAGTCACTGAGAAGGATCACCACAGCGATCATTGCTGCGGCGCACCAAAGTGTTCCTCGCGGTCAAGTGAAAAACTACCAGCCATTCTGGAATGAACACCTAGAAGCATTGAAAACAGAGCGAGACAGAGCAGCTGCAGCCTATCGGACTTCCCAAAGCCCAGATGATCGCATGGACTTGAAACAGAAAGTTGCCTCTCTGAAGAGAGAAATTATTTCTGCTAAGAACTCCTCACTCAGAAGCTTCCTCCAGAACCTGGACTTTCGTAAAGACGGCATAAAGGCTCACCGTTACATCTCCCGTCTAAATAACGACCACCCTCCTCGAAAAAACCCAATAAAAAAAGGCCAGGTGTTACTCACTTCTGACCGGGATATTCCACGCTTATTCGTTAAGCATTTTGCCAGTGTGAGCAACTATCGCCCAACTTCAAAAGTCTTGGAACCAACGACATCTGCAATTCCCACCTGCTCCAGAGAAGGAGAACACGAACTTCTTAA
Organism: Corythucha ciliata; assembly: GCA_038030265.1. Classification (NCBI taxonomy): domain Eukaryota; kingdom Metazoa; phylum Arthropoda; class Insecta; order Hemiptera; family Tingidae; genus Corythucha; species Corythucha ciliata. The sequence continues at coordinate 57,061,108 of CM075941.1, read as the reverse complement.
CAACGATTTTTCATGGGAGGAAGTTGACTCAGCACTTCAAAACACGAGGAAAGGCAGGAGCGCGGGGCCAGACGACTTGCTGCCAGAATTTCTAATAAATTTGGGTACTTCCGCCAGAGAGACTGTCAGAACCTTCCTAAATCTAGCATGGAGGACACACTTCCCAGCTGACTGGAGGAAATCAGAAATTGTTCCAATACTGAAAACTGGTAAACCAGCAGAGAGCCCAGCAAGCTACCGCCCTATTGCACTCACAAGTGTTTTTTCTAAAGTTTTTGAGAGACTGGTCCTTGGCCGACTGCAACGGTACCTGGACCAGTACAATCTACTGTCAGTGGAACAAGCAGGCTTCAGGAAACATAGGGGCACCATAGAACAAGTTCTGCGGTTAACCCAAGGGATAAAAGATGGCTTCCATCACAAACAGAGCACCCTTGCTGTGTTTGTTGATTTTAGAACTGCATTCGACAGGGTGTGCAGAAGGCTGCTTGTCCAAAAGCTCCAGAACATTGGGCTCAGTGGCCGCCTTTTTGCCTCCCTTCGATCCTTCCTCTCGCAGAGATTCATTCGAGTGCGGTATGGAGATGAATGCTCATCCTTTCGACAGACACGAAATGGGGTTCCTCAAGGGGCAGTCCTTAGTCCGACTCTCTTTAATGTGATGATAGATTACGTGATATCAGCTGTCACTTCGACTCCAGGAGTCAATGCACTGCTCTATGCAGACGACTTAGTCCTTTGGGCACGTCGAGCAATATTCCAGCTTTGGAGTCAGCTTTGAATGACTCACTGGGCCGTCTTTCTGACTGGGCATCAACAAACGAAATGGAGGTCAACACTCTCAAGACAGAGTTCCAGCTTTTCACCCTCTCCACCAGGAAGCACTCCATTTCTTTATCGCTTGGAGACAACCCTTTGAGGAAAACTGACTGTGCAACGTACCTTGGCATTAAGCTGGACTCTCGTTTAACCTGGAACGCACAAGCCGAATATAATGCACAGAAAGGCACAAAGAGATTGAGCTTACTCAAAAGACTAACTGGCACTAAGTGGGGAGCTTCGCAGGATGTACTGACACTTGCATACAAGAGCTATGTTAGACCCTCCATGGAATATGGAAGTGAGCTTATGGTGACTGCTTCAACGGCAACTGTTAAGAAGATCGATGTGGCCCAAAACCATGCACTCCGACTCATAACGGGTGGCGCTGTGTCGACCCCAATCGTTGCAATGGAGCTGCAAACAGGGATTGAGCCTCAACATTACAGGAGGGAATCAGCAGCTCTGGTTCTTGTCGAGCGACTTCAGCGAAGCGATGTGGAACACTGGAAGTCATACAGCCCTGCTGTTCCCAGGCTCTCCACCCAAACCACATTCCTGGCCAAGGTTGAATCCCTGAAAGACGAGTATGGTCTCACGCAGTCTCTTCAAAATCCTGAGCAGTTTCCATCTGCTGGAGAGCTTGTCCCTCACCGCACAGCACTTTGCTACAACACCCTAATCTCGCCAGTCTCAAAATCGACAACCCCTCCCATTGAGCTGAAGACAGTCGCGCTGGAAACTATACACACTCGGTTCCCAGAAGATGAATGGTTACGGGTGTACACCGATGGTTCAGCTGCTGGAGCAAGGCGTAATGGAGGGGCTGGCGTGTATTCAACGGCAGGATCCATCGCTGCGCCGGTTGGGGTTCTTGCCAGTAATTTTGACGGGAAGATTCGGGCAGTGGTACTGGCTCTCAGGATGCTTGGCTCTATAAATTGTCCAAAGTCCGTTATCTTATGTGACTCTCAGGCTGCGATTATAAGTCTGTGCACCAATGCTGCGACAGCCTCCCGAGATGTGCTTGAGGGTAGGAAACTCATAGAGCGGTTGCTCGGTGATGGGGTTACACTGGCATTACAGTGGATCCCCTCGCATGTTAGAATCTGGGGAAATGAGCGGTCTGACGCCCTAGCCAAAGAAGACTCCCTGATGGACATGCCCGATGCACCAGTCAGTTTCCTTGCAGCCAAAAGCCTATCAATATCCTCCATTAATGACAGACTGCAGGAACAACAGAGACTCTCGGCTGAGGGCAAACAGTGGTCCACCCTTCTCAACCCAAATGAGCGTGTCCCACGAGACCTCCCCCGTCACGAATCAGTGGCCGCTTTCCGAGCTGTCACTGGACACGACTACCTGAATGCACATCTGCTTAGAATTCACCTGAAGGACGGCCCTCACTGTACTCTCTGCAGCACAAACTCAATTATGACCTCCCAACATCTTTTTGACTGTCCTCGACTTGAGGACATTAGACTAGCATTTGCTTCCGACGAGACCAATTGGTCGAAGTTCGCTTCTCTGTATTGGGCTGCAAAAGGTCTTATGGCGGAAGAGCCATGATAGATCGGCGTAGGATATAAAAAAAAAAAAAAAAAAAAAGCGTTGCGAACGAGCCGAAGTCATAGGAGGAATTTTTTGAATGCTGGTGAAATATTCGAGCAAGAGGACTGTTATCTGTAACAAGTTTGAAGGGGCGAGCAAACAGATATTGATGAAAGTTGTAAAATTTAATTTGTTTATTATTATTTACGGGGAGAAAAAAAAAATCTTTAGGTGAATTGGGCGCCAGAACAGTTTGTCTCCCCCCTTATATCTTTAAACTTTAATAACTTTAAGACCGTAAAACACATAAAATAAACTTCGGATAACTCACGTTCTCTTTATTGTACTTCGTAGAACGGTCTGCTTTATTCGACCTCAGGTAACCGCTCCGAAACGTATGTGATCCTCCCGCACGAAACTCAAGACGAAAAAACTTATTGAAGCCGTTCACGTTCAAGTCCATAACACGGTGTGTGATGTGTGTACTCGACTCCCGGCTCATCGTCCAAAAAACGGCCACACTCACGTTTCTTACCGCAGCACTTATTCCCACCACCCGATAGTAGCGACCCTGTTCTGGCGCTTATAATGGAGGGAATTACAAATAGAGCTAAAACTAAAATTGTCTCAACTCGATACTTAAAATCTACAAAAAATATATTACAAAGTTTATGATTTAAATACTAAACACAAGTAGCCAACAGAAAAAATCATGGCTAGTGCTTCTCGATCCAACTGAGAATAATTCTTCTCGGCCGGTGTTAGGGCTCTGGATGTGAAAGCTAGGGGGCGTTCATAACCTTCAATAATGTGAGAGAGGACTCCAGCAATTCCTTCTGGGCTTGCATCACACGCGAGAACTGCTGGCAAGTCAGGATTGAACGGTGTGAGAATCCGTTTTTAAAAAAAAATTTAGCTGACACCAGATTCGTGTTCCTGGACCCCGAAAAGGCCTAAATCTCGATTTTCAGTATGGCGTCTGTCGTCCGTCGTCCACTTTTATCTCGACAGATCTGGACGAGTGATGGCTCAAAAGTTGTGTCTTCATCTCTAGATGTGTTTGGTAAATGAGTGGACTGTATGATTTTATGCAAATGAGCAAAAATAAAAAAAATAAAAAAATTAGGTATTTAAAAAAAAGGTAAAAAGAAAAGAACAGGAATAGGAGAAAGGGAAATGTTCACCTTTTTGGGCAAAACGGTCACGAAGTTCTCGACTCGAGATTTTTACAATTGTTGAGGCAGTTGAAGCGAAATAGCAAACACGAAAACGTTCACACGCGACAACGAAAACTCTTTTTCAAACGTGAGTGTGGGGAGGAGCGGCAGGAATCCATTTTTCAAGATGGGATCAACAGGCGGGAAAAATGAGAAGAGGGGTGAAAACTATAATGGAAGGGGAAAAACCACGCGAAATATATAAGAATTTTTTGAATACGCAACATAGGGTACCCCGGATAGTCATAGTTAGCTAATTTTGTCCCGCGTCCCGACCAAGGACGCCCTGAGACGCAATATGTCTGTAAATAATGTTTTTAAAGTTTTGTTTTAGTTTTTAGGTGTCATAACTATAGTTAGTTTTAAGTTAATAAATAGCTGAGAAAGAAACTTCGCTCGCCCTCTATTGGAAAGACCCTGAATTCCTTCCTCAAACCCCACCCCTTTTCACTCAAGCCCCTACCACCACGAGCCGGGGTATATAAGCCGATGTACCAACACACTACACACACAGAGTTGGTCTGATCTAGTCTTGGCGCAATTGGAGACTAGAGTCGTGCGAAACCAACTGCAGCAAGTGACGAGTGCAAGTCGAGTACAAACAGGGTAAGGAACCGTGCAGCAGAAAGCGCAAAAGGGTCAACGTCGCGAAACGTGCATAGTGTATTCTCCCAATCAAGAGCAAAGCCAAGTGTGGAGTCAGTCGTATCAGTCAGTCGGTTCTCAGTAGTGTCCGGGCTCGTGAATGCGCCACACCGTAAAGTTGCCTAACGCAAGTTGTCGGTCAGTGCAAGGTGGACTGTGCGCTAGAGTATTTGTGCAGTACGAGCGACAGTCCGAAGGGAGATTCAACACCGAGGCGCAGGCGCCTCCCGACGCAACGGAGCACGTAGCGAACGCAGCACCCGCCCAACGCTGCACAACGATACTTGATTACGTCGAGCAACGTACGAAGCAGCGAGAGCGCACGGTTTACTGAACCAAGCGCTACACACCACCAGACTCGAGCCGCTGCGCCCTGCGACGCCCTTACTTACATTCGACGGCCCAGGACAACCAGTTCTCGACGCGGACTACCCGGACGAGCTACCCGTCGCAGACATCGCCTATTGCACTCATCGTGACTCAGTCACGCTGGATTGCCAGTTACCCCGGTCGCCGTATCGGTGAGTCTCTCTCCTTTTCCCCCTCGTCCTCCTGTTCACTCGCATAACCTAAAAATTTCTTATAGCCAGCCCCGTATTTCCCCTTTCCGCCGAAGAGCGGCGAGCGAAGTTTCGAACCTAATTTCTGGACGAAGTCCCTTCGCACGTTTATATAAACATCAGAATAGTTTTTTTTTTTCAATTACTATTATTATATTGTCTTTTTTTCTATTTTTTTTATTATTATTTTAGTGTTAAAAATATAATTTTGTTCAACCAGTCGAATCGCCAATTTATCTCCATTCCTCCACCCTCCCCGATTCCTAGAGTAACAAAACGTACCACATGTCCTTGAAATTGTGCGTGAGATACCTAACTCTCAGAGAGCTTTGCAATGGCAGCTTTATGTGGTTCGATATTTTTGCGTTTTGAGAATTTTGTGGTTAGAGCTATTTGAATTGGAGTTTCTTGTGGTTCGAGCTTTTTGTGGTTGGGGTTTCGATCTTTGAAACTTTTGTAACGTGTTTCTCAAATTTCAAATTGGTAACCCTAAGCTTGAGGGTGTAGCTCATGTCATAATTACTTTGAAACTCTTATTTTTCATTTATACACAAATTAGCGACCAATTAGGGCGATAGTTTTTGTTTCACAACTCTTATTTTTCAGTGAATTTCATGGAAAAACTCCTCCAAAAGCTCCAAGTAAGGCGCGAAATAGTACCCGCTGAGTTTTCTAAATAATATATGGGCTGTGAAGATGGGGCTGGGAATGTAATTGGTAATTGTTAATCACAAATTACTTCGAAGAATTTCTTTTAATTACAAGTTACCAATCACAATGGCGTGTTGCTGTCAATTACAAATTACCAATTACTAATTGTAATTGAATTACATAATTCAATTACAAGTAATTCAATTACTGCCCGGCCCTGGATACACTGACCACTGTCGTGCCATAAAATTGCTTGCCTGGAGCCTGGCTAATCACGCGCTAAAAGTGGCTTTAAAAAACCATTCGTGCCCGAAAAATGGCGAAATTTAACATTCCTACACTGCCTAATTGAGCCTCCTCGCAGTGGAAAATGGAAAATAATGGGTCTTGAAACTTCGGACGATTCATGCCCTAAACGTAGCCAAACTGAATAAACTGGGTCGAAAATCGTCAGTGTTGTGTCTGTTGATGACGATCCAGGCTACTTAGGAAAACCAGTCGTGACTATTGTAAACGAGGAAAACATTTATTAACTGAACCCAAAACTGGTTTACAAAGAACTTGAACTTTTAGAGGAGACGAACCAAAAATAATTAACCATAAACATGAAAACCTCCCGAGACCGATGTTCTCCTTGACTGCGGTAAGCCCAGCGGCTACTATACCACATTTCCTCCCCTTATTATTTTTACATACCATCCGAAATACATAACACAATTTAAACAAATCAATTCACTGAAAATCACTATACATTTACCGCACTTTCTACAATATTTATTTTTCACAGAGATGGTGAATACCGTTTAGGCGGGACTCGAAACCTTACTGACTTCCTCACTGTCGGAGTAGTGCCTGCTTGCCGTGCCAAGTCATTGTTTGGAGCCTTCGGGGAATCTGGGCAATCTGAGGTTTCCTTGGAGCTATGGGTATCCTGAGGAATATCATAGGAGGGGTTCACTTTATCCTCAGCACTAGGTAAGGGAGGATAATCGATGACAGGACGATTTATGGGGTGGATGTGGTCATCTAGTGGACTTTTACGCATTTGATTTAAATGAACTTTACGAATTCCCCCATCTTTTAAACGAACTAAATACAACAATCTACTCACTGAGTCCATAACTCTCCCCGGAATCCATTTGTATCCCCGTCTAGGGAACGGATTCACAACTAATACTTTATCATTTATTTCGTACAATTTCTCGAGATGAGCTTTCTCGTCTACCTCCTCCGATGGAACAAATCTCGGCTCCGATTTGGGGTTAATTATCGACAATGGTGTTCGTGGGGCATAACCCAAAACTAAAGAAGAGGGGTTAGAACCGGTAACTGTCGACGGTGTGTTTCGGTAAGAGAACAAAAACGAAACTAATCTACTTTCCAACTGCCGACTGGACAAACCAACTGATGGCATGAAGATTGATTTCCGGGACTTTTTCACTGTTTGGACCGCGCGTTCCGCTAGACCATTGCTAGGAGCGTGGTACGGTGGGGATGTTACGAAATTAATTTTACGTTTTTCAAGAAACGAACGAAATTGGTAAGATGAAAATGGTGGACCATTGTCCGAAACTAAAGTGTGTGGGTATCCAAATCGTGAAAATACATCTTCCAATATTCTTATAACATTTTCAGCATTTGTACATGCCATTGGGATGACTTCTAACCACTTAGAAAATTCATCAACGATTAAAAACAACGTATGGTTTCCCAACTTCAGAAAATCCACATGTACACGTTGCCAACACATAACCGGTTTCGGCATAGAGCCGTACACTTTAACGGCGACATTTTTCTGGTCAAGCTGACACGATGGACAGCATTGAACTGTGCGTTCAACGTCTTGTTCCATTTGTGGCCACCATACCCACGAACGAGCGAGGGCCTTGGAACGAACAATTCCTGGATGGTCCCTATGAATTAGCTTCAAAACTTGGTCCCTTTGGGACGAGGGTATAATTACTTTGTGTCCCAACATTAAACAACCTCGGTCAGTCGACAAGTAGTTTTTTACTTTGAAAAACGGTTTTAACGAGTCTTCCTTTGTTGGATAAGAAGACCACCCTGCTACACAAAATTGGATGACCTGGCTCAAAATAGGGTCTTTCGCTGTCTCTTCCGCGACCTCTTTATAGCTTAACAACGATTCCTCAAAACCGACGTTCAGCAGATTAACACTCAACTTCTCGTCAACCTCCACCAAGGGTAAACGCGATAGAGCGTCGGCATGACCAATGCTAGTGCCCCGTTTGTATTTGATATTAAAACTAAACTCGGATAACATAAGAGACCACCTCTGAATACGTGACGCCGCCAATTGGGGCAGATTCTTTTTGGGACTAAAAATGTGTTTTAATGGTTCGTGGTCTGTTATTAATGTGAACGTTTTACCCAACAGGAATTTTTTAAATTTGGTGATTCCGAAAATAATTCCTAATGCTTCTCGTTCGATCTGGCTATAATTTCTTTGCGCTGCATTAAGTGTAGCCGAAGCAAACGCAATGGGGTGTTCCGAACCATCGACTTCCTGGCTCAAAACCGCACCTACACCGTATGAACTGCTATCGGTGGTTAAAACGATTTCTTTTTTCGGATCATAAAGGACCAAAAGTGACTTTTCGGATAGTAGATTATTGGACTGCTGAAACGCTGCCTTGCATTCCTCAGACCACTTCCAAGGTACGCCCTTACGACTTAAGTTGTGTAACGGTTCCAGTATGTCAGAAGGACAGGGTATGAAACTGTGGAAAAAATTTAGTAGGCCCAAAAATGACTTTAGCTCGGTTACATTTTTTGGTTCTGGAGCTTCCTTGAGGGCTGCAACTTTTGACGGATCAGGTCTAATGCCGGTTTGATCTAATATGTAACCCAAGTACTTGAGTTCGTGGACGAACCATGCACTTTTTTCAAGATTGATTTTTACGTTGTAGTGCTGTAAACGTTCGAGAACTTTAGTTACTACTTCGAAACATTCTTCCAACGACCGGCCAGCGCATAATATATCATCTAGGAAGACGCTACAGAACGGAATTTCCGCCAAAATCTGTTCCATTACGGCCTGGAACGCAAAAGGTGCCGCCGACACCCCGAAAACTAGTCGGTTATAACGGAATAAACCAAGATGTGTGTTTATGGTCAACACTTCACGATTTTCTTCAGCGACTTCTAGCTGGAGATATGCGTTTTTTAGGTCAACGCGACAGAAAACTTTGCATGCCGTAAACTTATGAAAAATTTCGTCAATTAAAGGAAGCGGGCAGTGATCTACTCTTAATTGGGGGTTTACTGTATTTTTGAAATTGGCGCAAAGCCTAATACCGCCGTCTTTTTTGGGGACGCACACGATTGGAGAGGCCCACTTGCTTGAAGGGACTTTTTTTATTATGCCTTGAGCTTCAAGGGACTTGAGCTCCTTTTCAACCGACTCTCTCAGAGCGAAAGGGACTGAATATGCTTTGCTAAACACCGGTTGGGCGTTATCTTGAAGTACGAGGGAGGCGCGAAACTTTTTTATGGGGTCATTGTTAGAGGAAGGCGAGAAAACATCCGGAAACTGCTCTTTAACAATTTTTAAACTTTGCTCGGCGTCACTTACTTTTGTTTCGACCAAATTAACTATAGACTGACGCCATTGTGGAAAAACTCTATCAAGCCAATCGCGACCCATGAGAGGTTTTACTAGTTTAGAATCTGTGACTATTACGGTTAGGTTTTCTACGACCTTGTTATTAATTACTGGTGACTTTAAGTTTGCTATACCCACAACACGAATTGTTTCCCCGTTCGCTGCTTTCAAGACCACTTTAGAGGGTTTTAATTTGATATCAGGGCAGTGGGTTTTAAAAGTGGAGTAAGGTAGGACAGTCAAAGCTGCTCCGCTATCTACTTCAAAAGTAATAGGCAACGACGAACGTGCACTCCCCGGCTTGACAATTATTTTCAAAGGTTCACTCACCGAATCGGTATTGTCATCTGTGCGATTACAAGAAAAAATCGCGGTAACTTCCGCTTGTCTGCAGCACCGGGCGATGTGACCTACCCGGCCACAGTTGAAGCAGGTCCAATTGAGGGCTGGACAGCGACCTGATTTGTGGCTACGAAAACCACAACGAGAACACGACGATGAGGACGACTGCGCAGGCAACGACGACGACGACTTGGAGCTGAACTCTTTTCGTTCCAGGAAGCGATTTCTCGACGACGAACGACCACGACGCTGACTCGATGACTGACGATCACGACTCGACGACTGACGATTACGACTCGACGATTGACGGTTACGATACTGACTCGGCTGATTCGGATACTTTGATGACGTGTCTCTCGACGACCGGGTTTCGGATTGTGGACGCAGAGCAAAACAGGAAGCTTCATCTTTAACTAATCTGGTGTCACGGCGCACCGCGGCCATGTCCAAGACAAGTCTACATGCTTCATCGAATGTCAGTTTACTTTCTCCAATTAAGCGTTGGACCATGCCTTCGTCTGACAGACCCACTATCAAGCGATCACGCAACGCTTGATCCAAGAACTCTCCGAAATTACACGTGGAAGACAACTCCTTTAAAGCGACAATGAAGGATTGGACTGACTCACCAGGCATCTGCGACCTTTTGTTAAATTTGTAACGTTCGGCGATTTCGCACTTGGATGGGGCGTAGTGTTGTCGTAAATGACGAATTATATCGGCAAAAGACATTTCCATTGGTTTCGACGGTGCTACCAAATTTTTTAGCAGCTGATACACTTGAGGGCCAATGAGGATAACTAAAGACGCTACTTTTTCCGAATCTGGCAGCCGGTTGACTTGAAAGCACGCTTCAAGACGTTCTAAGTAATTTTCGAAAGATTCTGAACCTTCAGAATACGGCAATATTGCCCCAATAATGCCCGAGCGCGACGACGGCTGCTGCAACTCGCACTTCTGAGGGATCTTATGATCCTGCCCCTCGATCGAATTTTCTTCATCCGACTCGCTGAACCCATTGAACTCCTTTTCTTTCTCCGTCTCCTCTGACTGTTGAACTCGAGAATTTTCACCTTCCGAGACGACTGGACGACTGTGGGCTTTCTTATGTCTACCCATCATGATTTCGACTTACTACAGAACACGTGGACTTACGTACCGAGGTCCTTTATCCTGAGTCATCCGTGAGGATTCGATCTCGTCCTCGTCGCCAATATGTTGTGTCTGTTGATGACGATCCAGGCTACTTAGGAAAACCAGTCGTGACTATTGTAAACGAGGAAAACATTTATTAACTGAACCCAAAACTGGTTTACAAAGAACTTGAACTTTTAGAGGAGACGAACCAAAAATAATTAACCATAAACATGAAAACCTCCCGAGACCGATGTTCTCCTTGACTGCGGTAAGCCCAGCGGCTACTATACCACAGTCAGTTGTGTTATAAAATTGCCTGTTTTGAGATAGAACCGTCAAATTTGGTTTTGGTGTGAAATCGCCAGTTTTTATAGTGACATCTTCAGTTGGCGAGGGGGGGGGGCCGTAACACGTCAGCTTTGGCGAGAAATTGTACGTTTTATAAGTAAAATCTCCTCTTGAGGGATAAAATCGGCAGTTTTGAATGCAGAGTGTTCGGTTTAGGTAAGATCATTCGTTTTTCATCAGTTTGGGTTATAGATTAAGTACCCGAGTTAAATCCATTTTTCAAAATGAAAATCGGACCATTTTTGGAGCCGTGAGGAGTGCCGCCGAATCCGCGAATGTTTCGCGCGCGCACGCTTGGCATCCACTTTCGCCTTAAGGGGTCCATAGACGTACAATATTATTGCACAGACTAGTTTGCGCAACATTTTGTTTCCAGATGTTTACAGAATAAAAATTAGTTGTACATTATATTGTGCAACCCATCAATCCAACGGCAATCGTTCAATTTGCGCAATATTTATTGTGCGTGTGTGAGCCGCTTTAAGCACGCGAGAATACGAGAACTGAAAAATCCTTTTTTTTTTATTGACAATTCAAAAACTAATATTTGCTTAAATGAGATAAATACACAACAACTGTGTTGCGTAAGATTGCCTTTGAGAACACGTGGGGTTTTGTTGTTTTTTTCTCGAGTAAAAATTCCCCGGAGACCGATATATTAGAGCTCTTCTCGGTATTTTCTTTTCAGTTCTTGGAACCTCGTTTGTGTTGGCTCGAAAGTACGCCTCAACTCTTTTTTATACTCGAGTTTCACGACCGCCCTCCCCCCCCCCACAATCACCACCAGCACCGCCGCCACCAACCGACCGGTCGTCGTCGTCGTCGCCGCTGTGCCCTCTTTTGTAACCTTTTTCAATCGAATGCATTTGAAGTTGGTAAAGGGATCTCTTCGCGCTTTTAGTTAGTCTTGGGGGCGAGGATGTGAGGGGGTATTGAGCGATAAATTGTAGTGAGGGGGGGGGGCAGGAGAAAGCTATAAAGCTAAATTTGTGGAACAAAATGAACAAATGGCTCTTTTTCTTGGATGAGAATAAATGAGCATTTGACCAAGAAATACCTCTAACGAAATATAGTCGCCGCAGCACCTACAAAGTTTACTGTTTTCATTTGCGGTGGTTCGTTAATTTTTTTTTTTTTTTTTTTTTTCTTATACGACTTGGTTGGAGGAATGTCGAAAATAACCAAGCAGCCCCAAGGGCGTGAAAAATCAACAAAAAACGTTTTACCAACGTGGGCGCATTCGATTGTTTAGTTTTGGCTTCCTTTGAAGAATAAAATAGAACGGCTCAAACTTGCTTCAAATTTGAGAGAGAGAAAAAAGCTCTTCCTCGAATTTTTAGCATCAATTGTTGCAATATTACAGACGGGATTTCCCGGCTGCCAACTATACATCCGACCCCCCCACTCCCCACCACCAGCCAACCTCATAAAATGACCTTAGTCGTCTATCATGTAATGACAGTACCGAGAACGTTTTTTGTTATGTATTATTCCTCATCTCTCGTTTAACAGAAGTCTTGTAGCATACCAAGGTAAAGGGCGAGGGGGCCCGCGAAAAGCTTTGTAATAAATCAGTGGCGTTGAAGTTGAAAGAAGAAAAGGAAAATAATTAGAATCATCTGAAAAAAAAAGGGGGAGAGGAAGCATTTTTGGTATGCTATTCTGGTGACAGATAGGGAGCTCGGAGTCCGTCATCTCTGGTCCGAGTACGTCCAGCTTTTTCCTTGGGCTTCAGACCCAACGCAGTAGTGTACGGAGGTACAGTGAGAGGGGGGGTTCACCCCGGACACTCTATATCAGAAAAAAATCGGTAATATTCGTGGCTAAAGCTGATAAAAAGCGCTGATTCGTGGTCTCGCGATGCAACTTCCAGACTAAAATTAAGAAAAAAATCGCTGATTCGCGGTTCATGGAGGCCATTTAACGATTTAATTGTGGAAATCAACGCAAAAGTGTTGTATTTGCGCAAACCCCGCGGTTAAAGTTGAGAAAACACGTTATAATATTGACAAATAAAAGGCGCTTTCAGGTTAAAATTGAACAAAAATGGCCAATTCACAACTGAAATGGCATAAAATCTCCCATTCGCGTATGAAAAAGGGAATAGGATGCTGAATGGCCGCAAAATTAGCACAAAACGCTGTTTCACAGCAAAAATTGGGAAAAATCGCTAATTTGCAATTTTCAGATATAATGTTGTGGAAAAACAATAATTCGCGGATACAAAATGAAGAAAATCACTAATTCACGGCAAAAATTGAAAAAAAATCACCAATTAGCGTAGCTAAAATGAAGAAAATCGTTAATTTTCAGTTCAAATTGGGGAAAAGTGCTAATTCTCAGCTAAAAATGGAAACAAATTGCTAGTTTACAGCTTAAATTGAGTCAAACGCCAATTCTGGGCAAAAATTGACAAAACTCGGTAGGTAATTCACGGGTTGGAGACGCTACCACGCTGCTAAAATTTATAAAAAGCGAAAATTCGCTGCTAAAATTGAGAAACATCACTAATTCTCGAATTAACTGTCGTGAAATTTATAATTTAAAAAAAAATGAAGATAGATGTACATTTTTTGGTTTGAAAAAAAAAATACTTTTATAATTTAAATTCGCACCTTATGAAGGTATTTTTGTTGCTAAAATTCAGAAAAATGGCAAATTCATGCATGGCTATAGTATAATGTTAAAAAATACGCTAATTCAAGGCTAGAACTGAAAAGAAGCAATAATCTATACCTATAAAAGTAATATAAAATTGCTAATGCGGTGGTAAAATGTGAATAACCGCTAATTTGCGGGTAATATTTAGAAAATAAAATAATTGGCCTGGTCAAAATTAAGAGAAAGGTTAATTTAAAGCCTAAAAATTGAGAAAATTGCTGATTTGCGGCTAAGAATGGAAAAAATCGCCAATTTACAGCTAAAATTGCGCCAAACGCCAATTTGTGACTGAAATTGAGAAAATTCGCTAATTCACAGGATTGAAACGCTACGACGCGTCGCCGCTACAATTTTAAAAAAGCGCTAAATCGTGGTTGAAATTGAGAAAAACTGAATATACGCCAATTTGCGGATTCTGAAGGCAACTTTTCCGGCTGAAATTGAAAAAAAAGCGCCAATTTATGGCAATAGGCGAAGAAACCGCTAATTCGCGAATAAAACTGAGAAAAATCGCTCATTCATTGCGTATGGTGAACCAAAAAAATCCTAACTCGTGAAAAGTCCCCCTATTTTGCGGCTAATACTGTGGAAAAGACTTAAGAAGAACGTTAACTTCCGGCTAAAACTGAGAAAATTGCTAATCCCCTGGTAAAAAAAAAATTAAAAAATCGGTAATATGCTGCTAAAATTGAGGAAAACGCCAAAACTCGTGGATAATTAAGAAACATCGCTCACGGGATAGAAACTATACTTTGCTGCTAATGTTGAGAAAATGCGCAAATTCACGGCTATGGGAAGGGGTGGGGCAAAACCGCTAATTTGCGGCAAAAAATTGAGAATAACGATACACTCGGCCAAAAAAGCGCTAATTTGCTTGTAGAGTCCAAAAATTGCCCCTATAACTGAGATATTGAGGCTAACAAGATGTCCAGATTCAAGAGTGTGCTGGCTGGGTGAAATGATGACTAAAATGTGAAATTATCCCCCTCCCCTCACCATTACGAGATTTCAATCTGACCCCCCCCCCAGGACAAATTCCTACCTACGCCACTGGTTCCCGTCGATTTCACAAACGTCCTCAGACTTCTCAAGACCATTGTTCCCTCCTAACGGATTTCATTTATATTCGTAATAGTGGACTTGAATAAAAATCCAAAGGAAGTTAATTCAAATTATTTTTTTTTAAGTTGTTTATCTAATTTCTTTCATTTACAGAAGTTCTCCAAATTAAATATCTATAAAATTATCTACAAAATAAACCTTTACAGCTTGAATACGGAAAAATGAGGATATCTCTACCCTGTTCAAGATAAGAATACCTTAGATCCATCTGTTTGTTCTCGATTTTCACGTTATTAAAACATTAAAAACCATACGGATCGGGGTTTTTAATTTTTAATTTAACAAGTGGGTGCGCCGAGAGGGAATTTGTCAGAGAAAGGCCTGACAAATGGGTACATGACAAATGGGTGCACCTCCGAAGTTAGCTACTAACGTTGGCTCCGCGTAGTCTCGACATTTGGCGGGAGAATTACTTCGTTCACCGTTCCGACAAGGAGTTCCTATTATGAAGATTTGCCAAAATGTCTGAAATTGTCTTGCCATAAGTTAGCCTTGAATTATGAGGAAAAGTTAGGTGAGTCATACTGGCACCGCGTATTCGAACACATTCCAACAACCAAACAAAGTCCGAAATTATTTCCTATTCGGTCTTAAAATGACTGGCTTCAATGATGCGTTGAAAGAAAAATGTACCTACATTAAAGCAAATACCTACATTCAATTATTAAAAACAAAAATACAACAAGGCAAATACCTTCCCAGAATCAATACAGACCGAGAGCTGGCGACAGTCCCATTCAACCGGAACAACATAGTCTTGAAACTGGAAATTCGAAAGGTTTTATAGAGCTGAATACGAATATGATTGTCTGCCTGAGGGCATTTGCCCTCAGTGACCTAGTCAAACTACTGTCCTCTCCATAAACATGTGTTTCAATTCCTTTATATGTCCGGCAATTAGTGAACATATAAAGGAATTATGACGTATGCCATGCACTTACCCGATAGGTGCAGTTTGAGTTCCGAGAGGGGATTTCTCCTGGGTGGATTCGATCTTTGCGTGGACTCCCGGGATAGCTCAGATGGTAAGAGCACCTGGCGCGAAACTAGGAGGTCGTGGGTTCGAATCCCAGCTGGGGAGCAATTTTTTCTCGGAACTCAAAAACAAGTAAAGAATAGTAAGTATTTAATTTAAAGATTAATTTCTTTATTTTCAGCTTCCCCACTCCCTCGAATTCACAGTTGTGTCTAGGGAGGTGCGGTGAGGAGGGGAAAAAATCCCCTAATTGTCCGTGGAAAAGGGTCTTCGCAATTAAAACATGTGTTTTAATTAAGAGAAGACGGGTAGGAAAACTTACACCACACGAGTGTGTTGCATTGAATGGAAAACGCCATAAGTGCAACTACAACTACATTTACGGCACGGTATAAAGGTGTTCGACATCTGATCGGAAGGGCAGACAGGCGACGAGAAGGACACAATGAAAGCTTCGTACGAGAAACTCCATGTCAATGAACCGCGAACGAAGTAATTCCCACTTGAGCATAGCCGTAGCAAACATTAGCAGAGCTAACTTCGGTGGCGCACCCATTTGTCGGGCTTATCACTTCAAATGGGTACATGTTTTTTTTATTCGCACCCATTTGTCATGTACCTATCTGTCAGACCTTTCTCCGACAAATGGGTACACAGGGGAAATTAACCTCTCCCCCTGACGCACCCATTTGTCCCCGTCTCTCTACATATTACGGAAGTAGGCATGTGAAAAGGTTGGACAGCGATTTGTCTCCTTTCTACGAATTGCAGTATATCCGACCTATGACCGTTTCGCGTTGTCCTTGGTTTCGACCAATTTTCTCTGTTCCACCGTGGGCCAGTAGCGTACCGCGGAAGTGGAGAGGGGGGCGGACCACCCGGGCCTCCTATCAAAAGGAGACCCCCGAAAAAATTGAAGATACAAAAATTACGATCTTTAGGTTCCATGTCCATGCAAGCGGGTACGTAAAAATGAGTTTTGCTATGAGATTTTCTGCCCATCCGAACTGGAGCTGCCAGGAAAAACTCACGTGACGTGCGGTTGCTATTGAGATCTTACGTTTATAATTACCTTTGTTTATTTTTAATCAGTTGTTCTAAAAATATAATTTTTTAAATCACGAACTATTTTTACGAACACGTTAATGGCGACGTCTGGGAAAAAATCGGAAAAACGCCGAACACGGCAGTCTTCTCCGAATCCTGTAGCGGTTGCTGACAGTGAGAAGGAAGAATCATTCACATCGTACCATTTTGACCGACCGGCCATTCAAGTAGTATTTGAGGCATTCGATCTGGGAAATGAACCGTGGGATATGTCCTAACTGATCCTCAATCGTGAAGAACGTACTCGCCGCAGGAGTGAAATGATTGAACCTTTCGAAAATGCTTTAATTGACAAAAATAGAGCATAAAGAAAATTGGGAATGGTTTGATTATAGCAACAGAAATATAAAGGTAAATAGTAACATATGTGAATTTCGCATCATTCTTCCCGGCTGTAGAATTCTTCAAGACGAATTTCAAGTTGTGTAGTCAGAGAGATATGATGGTGCTCTCCGATTTTTTGTACTTCTTCCTTTTCTAATTCTTACTTGTTCCTCGGGGGGGACCGAAACCTGGACCTAACGAAAAACCCGCTGCCACCAGCTGTAAAGCCCGACCAGGCCTCGGTTTAGGGAGCCTCCGGGAAGTGTGTTCAGAGGTAAAGATTCAAGAAGGCGGCCGTAGCGACACGACAACGGTCAAGCTTATCACGTATATTAACGAGTATCTACAACTTTAGCCTAGACTCACCTTCGTCGGGACCAGGTGGGTTTGCGGTAACGTAGACGAGCGGAGCACACGGGCAGTTCGCAGAGGCACGGTCCCGCCCCCCCTAAAGACTCGAACTAGGCTGTCGACTAGGACTCCAAGACCTTTTCCCCTTTGATTAGAGAATTCCCCGGGTTTTATATCAAATCTCAGGGCCATGTTTCTAAAAACCCTAGGTGTTGTGGATAACAAGCAGTTTCCCCAAGGATATGTTGACGCTTTCGGGCTATTCTCTCTCGCTCTTCCCTCAGCTCGCCGGGTTCATTCACCGAGCGGTGAATAATTCCCCGGACCGAGCTCCTTTTCTCTATCGCCTAACGTAACGCACTTTTTAGGGCGTTACAAAGCGATGACAATGAAATTGAATGTTGGAATGTGCGGGAGTGCAACGTAACTATCTACTAAACACTCCGAGACTCCTTTCGGAACTCAAACGTTCTGTGATTTCGGTAGTAAAAAAGGGCTAATAAAGGATTTGTCGTTTGCTTCAAACTAGTTCGGCGTTCAGATCGAAACATTTCGACTAGGTGGTAGTTTTCAAAGTCTGTTTCCTTCTGCGCGAAGTAGGTACATGAATAACTGAGTGTGAACGCAAGACATCTGTAGCAACCGGTAGCAACAAGGAAGGCAAAGTTTGATTACTTGAGCATTTTGACACTTTTATTTCAGTTTAACGTCTACTTCAATCATGTAATAATCACGCATTCGTGAGACTTTTGATGAATTAATAGTGAAAAATAACTATAGAATAATACTTGGGCGCGTTTACGCAGTTCAATCTCATTGCTCCAAGCAATAACAGGTAGGTATATTATTGAATGGGTCGGGGATCACATTTAATCGTAAATTTAATTGAGCAAGTCCACGGAAGATATATGAATACGTTTCAATTTCATCGAATCTATAATAGCATTATACCAATGAGATTGAAACATGTAAACGTGCCTTTACGTCAAAATGATCATACCAACAGTAATACCTATGGGGTTCTCAGAAGTGGCAGATGGAATACCCTCCTTGCCGCATGAAACATTTTTGCCTAATTTTCTCACCTGTAGAGGTACTGACAAACATCTTTTCAGGTGTTTTTCACCGTTGTGCTCTTGCACATTGGCACAAAGTACTTTTTGTAATTCCCTTTGTAGTCGCTCATTTCACAGTGATTAATTGATTCGTTAATTCGCATCAACATTCTGTTGTTGTAACATTTTCACATTAATGCATGTTGAAATGAGGAGTCATCAGTTCGTGCAGAGAAAATCACGGCAAGCAAAAACAATAACAAAACCAACGAGAACTATTCTATCTATTACCCACCAATACAGTGCCGGGAAAAGGTCGTTTACGTGCCTCTTTTATTCCTTAACCATTTTCAGTAAAACAAAAAATTCACGAGAAAAATAAATATGTACCACAAAGGCACAAAAAATATAAACCATACATAGGCATCTAGCCCCGACACCGGAGAGTTGTTTGGTAGCGAGTTACGTCACAAGCATGGCTCCACCCCCCGCACTATCATGGCCCCCTGTTTTATCAGAACCCCAAAATTGGAACTTTTTAAAAAATCATTAAAAATCCTGTGTTTATCGCAAAAATAAACGAAGCACACCGTTTTTCCTAATTTTGTCCCCTCTTTCGATTAGGCCAATAAAAAAAGTGTAATAGTGCCTCATTATGTGTTAAAAATTTAAGTTTTTATAGATGAACCCTGCCAAAAAATTTGGTTTAAAAAATTTTCAAACATATTTCATGCGATCTATAGCGTGAAATGAGCCATGAGCGAATACGCGTATTCACGAAAACGCTAAACTCAACAATAATAGAAAAATACGAAATTAAAAAGAAAGATTGGTGAAACCCCCACCTTATATGTTTTCTAAAAACGCTTTAAAACTTCTTGCTACAGAAATAATAGAAAAAACTTCTCACTAATAAAAAAATAACTGAAAACCAAAGAAATAAAATTCAGCTTCTTATTGCAAAAATTATGCACAAAATAAAATGAAATTTGGGTGGTGAAACACAATAAAATAAAAAACCTTCTTTTTCAAAGCAACAACTCCCGTATGTCCTCACTCACTGGCACGTGCTTCTTTTTGGGTTCCGGCCTCAAACTCGTAATAATTGGTTCCGAGGTCTCCAGTATCTTATGAAAAATGTCCTCGTTTGCAACTGTGCGAGAGTGCTTCCTCGCGTGATTCAATCTAAAGATTTGTAGTCTTCGTTGCGACTTTCTTGCGCTTCTTCAGATAGCATTCTCACGGGAAGAGCTGCAGTTGTAATAATTTCTGAGCCGTGAACCAGCAATTTGTGTACTGTTGAGGGCAAGTAGGTTCCATGGGTAAAGTTGAATGGCTGGCTATCTCAGCGGTTTCTTTCGCGTAGACCCCAAATTTAACGGCATCAATGTCGTGGTTGCTGTTGATCACATTTAAGATGGTACCTAGTCGCTCAATGGAGTGTTTATCGATTTTTGTGACTTCTGAAGTTAAATCTGGGTTGGCGAAAAACCTCCGGGCAGTATTTCCTGTATTAGATGATCCGTATCCGTATCCTTGTTTCACAAAATCCACTCGAATCCCCAATTTGACCAAGAATTCATCCTGGATGCGTTTTTTCTCGGCCTCTTTCATTGCACTAGTAGTCTTTGTCGATCGCCATTTTTTGAAACTCAAATTGTAAGCTAGATGCAAAATATATTCCATGGTTTTTATTCGGGTGGGCGTGAAGAGGTGATATTCCTAATTTAAGTGCTTCTTCATCCGTTGGCTTCTGTCGAACTTTGGCTAGGTCGTTCATTTCTGACGGACGACTGTCACAAATGAAGCAATTGCTAGATGACGAAGTCTCAGTTACAGCTTGTGCTACCTTCCCAGCCAACATTGAAAATATTAAGAGGTGTTTAACCTAGATTTTTATGCCGCTGAAATCTACTTCTGTCACTCGCAAATCGTTATATTCAGCTTCGACACATGCTTTCTCCTCACGAGCCAATTCAAGAGTCTCTTTTTCGTATCGAAAACATATTGGTCTGCAATATCGCGTGGATGAAAGACGGGGATTTTCCCACATTATTTCGTTATGAGGATCGCTTGAATTTATTCTTTAAGGGACCATGGAAGTAATGAATAAGTGGGAGTCGAAACTCGTTGCTTCAGTCGAATACCTCTGGGAGAATTCACTCTGCCCAGAGGCTCCGTCGAACCCCCCCACTTCGAAGTAAGCTGCAATGTCTGTCCGTTCCAGTTTTTGAGCTCTGCGGTGCTTTTTGTCATCAGGATCCATTTGGCTGTGTGGTTTAGAAGGTCTTGCAGGGGAACCTGAGCCGAAGTCTCGGTGATCTGTAGATTTTCAGGGTAGCACTCTTTTTTAGATTCGGTGATTTTCTTGTAGCTAGGAAAAATGTCACATCCAATACTTTTCGTTGCCTTCCTGATTACCTCGTATTGGTACTTCGTCAATTTGGCTTGAGTGAAAAGTGACAACGCGAAATCTTTACTAAAACGGGTGAACTGAGGTTCTGACGTTGATGCAGCATTAATCACTTTCAAAAATATAGTTTTTTCCACCTTTGCCCTACTGTGCGCCGCTGTGCAATGAACGTACAAGCTTTCGAAATTTTAACTTTTTTTGAACAACAACAACAAAAAAACAATTTTCGACTTTAAAAAACTAATTTTTTTGAAACCTGCACAAGTTTGAAGCAATGAAGCCGACGCCCTCAAACCTCTGAAGAGACTGAGAAAAGGTTGGCCTGAACGACAGAAGGACGCGCAGGTGCCTGTAAAAACTCAAACTCTACCCGACCGACCATCTGGTTCCAAGGATAGAACCCGCAACACTCGCAAGCAAGGTTTGAAAACTATAACGGGCAGAAATACATCTTCGGAAATTCGAGCAGTGCCACGTAGAGGTGTGACGTGACAGCTTTTGTTGGTCACAGTGACTGTGAAGTCACTGTGACAAAAACCAGTGATTTTGTCACTTAAGTGACTACTGAGGGCCTGTTCTATAACTTTTTAATGTCACTATCTGTTTGTTTCCACCCATCCTCCCCATCAACATGTGATTTAATTTGGGGCGGACGGTTGGAAAAAGATATTCCTAGAAACCCTGAAATCTTACAGGACAGGCCCCCTGAAGCAGCTCGTTTGAACAAATGCCTAATGTTACCGACTCGCCGGAATCTGTGTGAATTTCATTCCCAGACCCATCAAAGCCTATTAATAGGGCAAATGAGAGACGATTTCGCAAATCAATTTTGTTTGCATCGGTTATAAAAAAATATAAATATAATTCTTTTTCTAACTTTATCCGTGGAAAACTCCTATGAACGGCGAACCCACAGCCTCAAATGCAAAAATGAAGGTGAGTCATGGATCAAAAACTGCAATGCACGAATTTACCTAGGAACATAGGCATAGCCAAAGGGGGGCAGGGCTAGGCAGCTGCCATCCCCTAGACTCAAAAATTCAGATTCAGTGGGGCAGTTGCAAACCCCTACATGCATTCTGAAAGTACAAATCTTTCAGGATAATCACATTGTGTTTCGTCGGCGCTCACTAAAAAAATAGCTTCATGGATTTCACTAATAAAAAAGAAATAAATTTCAACTGGTTTTGTCGTTCACAAAGCGGATATGGCAAGGGTGACATAATTTAAAGACCAAATTCGCCGTTATTGCGTCCTAGAATACCATTTTCGCAGACAGACGCGGATTCAGTATATGCTCAAGAGAGGTGCTAGAAAAATAGTGTGGTTCGCTATACTAAAACTGGTTTGACAGCCTTTTCACTGCCTAAAAATAGTTAAAACTAGTAACTTGCACTATAAAAACGGCTAAAGTAACTAAACTCACGCCCAAAAATACAAAACTGTCGATTCGCGTTATGAAAATGGCTAAAACTGGACTTCACGCACCCTAAAAGTTGGTGGCGACTGGTGAACTTCCGAAAATGCCTAAAAAGATATCATGATTACCGCCCGAAAGTAGCTAAATCGACCATCCGTGCGCTAAAATTGATCAGACTGGCCATTCTTGAGCCAAATATGACCATAATGCGCGCTTTTGGCTTGACGGACTAATCAAGCCCTGAAAACGGCCAAAATGACTTCACGTGCCCTGGGAATGCCTAAAAAGATGATTGCTTCCCTGAAAATGGCAAAATCGACAATTTGCGCACCAGGAATGGTCAAACTTCATGGCCTTGGCTTGATGGACTAGGTATTTGACCCCCCAAACTGAGAAAACTGACGAACCCTAGAAATTGCCGAATTTACTTTACGAGCTCTAGAATTGGATTACCTGGCGAATCGAGCTCTAAAAATGTCTGAACAAGTGACTCCTGTCCTGAAAATGGCAAAATAGACCATTCGGAGAGCCGAAAATGGCCAACCTGGCTGTTCTCGCCATTGACTTGGAACGTACTATTCGCTCCTATAACTGGAAAGACTGACTTTATGCGCCCTAAAAATGGCAATTATAGCTATTCAAGCCTTGAAATCGTCAAAATTGACTCTATGTGCTCTGAAAAGCTGTGTCCAACAAAGTAAAATGTCAATTTTGAAGTAAAATATTCAGTTTTGAGGTAAAGTGATATTTTTTTGGGTGGAACCGCAAGTTTCAGGGTAAAATCGTCAGTTTAGGAACGTTTTTGGGATGAAATCGTAAGTTTTGGAATTAAAACAGTCAGTTTTGGGGTAAAATGACTAGTTTTGTATTAACGTCATCAGTTATGAGGCAACTCGTCAGCTTTGGCGTGAAATCGTCTGTATTAGTATATCGTCCCATTTGCGATGAATTTGTCATTTTTTTAATATATTTTTTTAGTGAAATCACCTGTTATCAAGGCAGAATGGCCTAAAATCACCCGTTTTGGGGAAAACTTACTTTTTTTTTTCTTTTTTTTTGTTTTTGGCATTGGTTGTGAACCATACAGCCATATATTTCGAACTCTAAGTATAAATTACTCTAGGTAGAGTCATTCATACCCTAAAATTGATAGTTTTAACGAATGTATATAAGGCTTCATAGACCGGGACTGTGTTTGATGAAAGGATTGATTGATAATTGAATGGATTGGTGATTGAGTTGCTCAATTTAAGGAAGAAAATATGCCTTTGATTAGAGTAGGTCTTGGAAGTGTTATGAATGCTACGAAAGCTTACTGCTAATAAGGGAGCTTTCTTTTTCATCCAATATTTAGAGGAAAGATCAAGTTGGTTAAGGGTTGACAGCTGTTGGAATAGGTGAGGATAGAGACTTTTAATTTTTAGAATCATTCTGTCAGATAGAATTCCTCTCCTGATGTGTAGTGGACACTCTCCCACCTCACGTAGCATCACATCAATAGGAGTCGATTTCAAGAAACCCACGCAAAGTCTGATACATTTATGTTGTATGATGTCCAGCTTTCGAAGATGATTATGTGCTGCCTGGCCATAAAAAACTGCTCCGTAGTCAAATAATGAGCGAATAGTAGCTCTGTAAAAGGTCAACATAATTTTGGGGTCTGCTCCCCAGCGACAATGACTGACTATCTGCATTACATTGAGCCTTTGTCACAAGCTGGTTGATGTGTTTCGACCAATTAAGTTTACGATCCAGGGTCATTCCTAAGAATTTGACTTCGTCACGTACAGGGACTGTAAAATCTCCAATGTCGACAGAAGGAAGCAATGGGAAAGCTCTTGACCTGGAGAAAGGGCAAATTACGGATTTTGAAGGGGATATGTCAAGGCCGATTTTTAGTAAAGCGGATCTTAGAGCAAGGATTCCGTCCTTGAGCAAATTCAAGGACTTCTCCGGTGTCGTGTTTTTTGCGTAGAGGCATATATCATATGCGTATTGCAAAATTTTAACTCCATTCGGGAGAGAACTCTCTACATCTCGAGTGTACAAGGTATAGAGAATGGGACTTAGGATATCTCCCTGTGGTAAGCCTGACCGAGACAATCGGGGTCCAATCATTTTGTCACTTGTTAATACATGGATTCGACGTTCACTAATTAGACCCATGATTAATTTTAAAAAACTATGGCATATCCCCACATCGAGCATTGATAGGGCCAAAGTATGCAGAGTTTTGTTTTCGGAAAATGATATTTGAATATTCGTGATTAATTCAGCTATACTATCGTTGCAAGAGCGACCCTTCCGAAACCCAAACTGGCTTTGGGGGAGTACCCTGTTGTGTTCGAGCCAGTATTCGAGTCTATTTTTTAGGATTCTTTCAAAGGTCTTAAGGACACAAGAGGACAAGGATATGGGTCGATATGACTCACTAGTATTGGGTGGTTTGCCGGGCTTCAGGAGAGGGACCACACAATAGTCTTTCCATTCTTCTGGGATTTCTATATCCGTTATGATTGCATTATAAATGTTAACCATGTCATTTTTTGTTTTTTCGGGTAGATGGTTTAGAATAGGATAGTCGATATGGTCCATTCCCGGTGCTGTATTCATCGATTTAGACAACACTCTGTCTAATTCCTTCAACGAGACTTCTTTCATTAAAACGTTAGACATAATAGGATGTTTATTACTGATCTCTGTTGGAGGTGAAGGAGCAAAATCTGGTGTAAGTTTTTCCAAAAACTCGTGACACCAGTCACCTGAGTGACTTGCGGGTGCTTGAGTAAGAGCTGCATTTTTCAGTGTCTTAAGTTGGGACCAGATGTTTTTCATAGGCGTGTTCCTATGTAATTGTTCACAAAAGTCTTTCCAAGATTCTCGTTTTGCGTTTTTATAGGCAATTTTAGCACTCGCGCTTTTTTGTTTGTACAGTAAATACGACGATAAGGACGGTGGATTTTTATAATTATGGAAAGCAGTTTTCCTTTCTTCTGAAGCCTTGCCACAGTTATGATTCCACCAAATAGCATGCTTTTTAGAGGGTAAGGGGTTTTCTGAGCGTTTTGGGATCGACTTTTCGCATGCTCGGTTTATGTTAAACATTAAATCCTTGTAAGAATTGTTATGGTAACTATGCAATTCACTTTGGAAGTTGTCCCAGTCAGCCTTATGCGAGCGCCATTTCCGCAAAGTAGGGAATTTCGCAGTTTTTGTTTTGAAGAGAGCTGAGGTAATACGGATTGGTAGATGGTCCGATCCCATAGGATCTTGTACTATTTCCCATGTAAAGTATGAGGCAATGGCGGCTGAACAGAGAGTTATATGTCGATGGCGGAGAAATGGGCTGGGTTGGCAGGGTTAATACAAGTTGGGCAGCCGGAGTTTAAAAAGGACAAATTACAGCTTCCAGCCGCATCGAGGAGTGCATTACCCTTTCGCTGAGTGAAATGGGAACCCAATACCGTACTATGGCAGTTGAAAGCACCGAGTACTAAATAAGGGTGCGGGATGACTTTAAAAAATTGTTCCCATTGGGCTTGAGTTACATTATTCGTGGGACAATTGTAGATAGAAATAATGTTTAGGCTTCTCCCATTGGAAAAGGAGGCTGAGATTCCGACCGTCATTAGACCGTTCACAGCGTGGAGGTTATCGATGATATTGAACGTGAGATTATTTCTGATTATGAGGGCGACTCCTGCTTTACCGTCACTACGATCATTTCTAACTATATGGTAACCTTTGATACGCTAGGAAATATTTGGTTTGAACCAAGTTTCAGATATAGCGGCATAAGCTATGTCATTTTCTATTAAAAAATTCTCTGTTTCACACAATTTGGCAGCTAGAGATCTAGCGTTCCACTGAAGGATTTTTATTTCATATTCCATCTTTATGCTAAAATTGTTTTTATTATTTTAAAAAAGTGAAATGGTCAATCCTTGCCTTTAATTCTGATAGTAACTCTTGTCTTGTTATCGAGACGTTATTTTTCGAGCTTAATACAATATCAATTATAGATTCACATAATGAAGTTATGTCAGAGTCATTAGGGAGTTATTGCATAACCGTCTGACGGTTAACGTTAACGGTTATGTGACGTCATGATAAGCGTAAAATTCAAATTTTTAGTTTAAGCGTTAATCACAAACGTTTAAAGTCCAGTACGAGGAGGTGTTTTATTAATTTATTTGAAGCAATTAAGTGCATCTATGCCCTACCGTGTGTTCATATTTTAGCGTAACTATTATTTGCAATAACTCTTTTTCCACCGACACAAACGGCTACGCTTATGGTGACGTCACATAACCGTAAACGTTAAGCGTCAGACGGCTATGCAATAACTCCCTACTATTTTTATTTTCCATTTCGGCGGAAGAGTCCTGTTGTGATGTATAAGGATTGTGAGTGATAGGCGTGATTCTGTTTAAAGCGTTGACATTAGCTATTATTCCTTTGTGTGCTTCCGTTGTTGCATTTGGAGGAGTTATTGGTCTTGCACGTTTTGGGGGTATACGATTTGAATGTTGAAGAGGGGGAAACACGGAGTTATTATTAATTGCTGGTACTATTTCATTGGTTACAACGTTTTTAAAAGATCTCATGTTTATTTTGTCTCTTCGGTAAAAGATAGGTTTTCATTTGCCATTATCGTTCGGATTGATTTTTGTTTACTGAACTCAGGGCATTTATTGGTACTGAGTGAAGAATGCTGTCCCTTACAATGCACGCATTTTAAAGGCTGGGCTTCCTTACATTTATCGCTGGTATGTTCCTCGCCACATTTACTACAGCGTGGGGAACTGTTACATTGGTCCTTTTTTATGTCCGTATCTGAGGCAATTAAAGCATTGGTTTATTGTTTGAATGAAAGGTTAGGCAAGCTCTGCCCTCTGAAAGTTATTAAGGCTGTTGACGGTGAAGCTTTGAAAATCACCCTGAGACAAGAGATGGCGCTGTACATCGCGGGGAAAAAATTAAAATGGGAAATTTTAGTATGAAAACTATACACCAGAATTCGTTTTCCTAACTTCTTACTTGAAGCCCTGGTATTTGAACATTTTCGCATCTAGGTATCTTTATGAGTCAGAAGTCAGAACGGTCAGAAGAAGTGCCCTTGACCCCGCGAGAAGTGTGATCTGATAATGATAATGCCTCAGCCAGTGTCTAGTGATGCTCTAATTGAAATCAGAAACGTACCAATTTCACTTCAAGTTGTAGTGTATACGAAATAGGAGTGCAATAAATAAGATGACATTATTATTGTGTCAGTCATTTTCCCGAGATATAGATTTTAGGCGAAAGCATAACGCCTAGAAAACAAGCCCAAGGAAACGATCAAGTTGCCGTCAGAAAGAATTATTTTTCTTTGACTGTGTACACGTCGGAAAATTAGACTGTCATACCAAACCTGATAATTTTTACGGTAGATAATAATTATTGACAAATTTATTGAACGCTATAACGCCCTTAATTATTTGTAATATAAGCTGACTCAATCGACACGAAGGGCAAAACAAAAAAAATTGTTTTTGTTTTGCCCTTCATGTCGATTGAGTCCTGAGCTTATATTAATAATTATTGACTATTCGACAATTGTACTGTTTCTACCGATAAATTCGAAATTTGGGCAGTATACGTCGAATTAGCTAGCGCTGTAAGTGCTTTGGATAATGGCTGTAAAAATGACTATTGATCAAAACTATCCCTTGAAACTACGATTACGATTCATTATTTCTCGACTGTGAATGGAAAACTTGCATGAATGTCCGATTTGGGGGAAAAGTATACCGGTGAATTGACACATGCGGACAAGGATATTAACAGTAGTTCCTGACCGATTGGTGCTTCTGGTGATTTTTAAATAAATTTCAAAGTTCTTCAGGAGGGGATGGATGGTACGAGGGAAAAATGACGTCAATGTGCAGTTTTGAAGCATTTGAGGAAACTCTAAAATGTTTTGTTTACAAATAACAAGAAAAATTAAACCCCAGAAACGCGTATTCCCCCCTCTTCCCAACACCATCCATTTCATTAACTGCCCTTTGGCGCAATCAAACCCCCACTCAACATTTTAAAAAATTCGCCTAAAAAAACCCTTGATTGATTTTAATGTTTAATGTGGGCAATTGTCTTGTTGAAGCACACTCTTCAAGAAACACCAGTGATTGAAAAATGGGCAAGTTCCCCTTTGATGATTTATCGACAGAAGAATATGTATGCGCAGAAAACTACGACTTTCACGCCAAGTCGTGAGAAAAGAGGTCTGTCTCTTTGCTGCACTCTAGAAAAACACATGATTTGATTGATGTGAGACCTATACCGGGTGTACTTGGTCCACGTGGCACAAATAAAGCAGGTGATTCTAGACCATATTTACGTCAAAAAATGACCAAATATACCATGGTCCAAATATCAACCGTTTCCGAGAAAAACGCACTTTTCCGCTTTTTCAACGCATCGCTGGTTTTCCTCAAACAAACTGCAATAAATCTCACAATTTTCGTCGCACGTAATATTGTAGCACGCCACTGAAAAGGGCACAAAATTTGCCTTTTTATTATGTCCACATGGTTTTGGAATCAGCTTGAGTTGAAGGCCGTTAATGCTGAGCTGAATTCCCAAGTTGTCCTACTTTACCATCAAACACGTTTTTTCCAACAGCTTTAGTTTCACTCACAGCACATCGAGCATTCTTGTGAAACACGAATGATACAGAAAAAATAAAATAAATAAATTGAAATACCTATTGTGTTTTGTGTGGGCCCTATGAGGGAGGAGGGTGTATGAGTGAAGAATTCACTGTATTCGTATTTTTATAATTTTCTGAGACCAATTTAGCGATTTGGATTTAATCATCCACCAATAAGACGATAGTTCTCTTTTATTTCCAGTGGCTACAACAGCCTTATTTTGGCGATTACACTTGACAATTTCAAACCTTTGTCCAAATATCTTGGCTGTTACAGTGGCAATGTCCATTTCATCGTAGGTCATTGGAAAGCTTTTTTTAAGAAGAAGTTTTTTCCGCAGAGCGACTCATCTTGATAATGCTGTGTGCGAAATTAAAGCTGTTAGAAAACCCTTGTTTGGTGGAAAAAGAGGACAACTTGAAATTCAGCCCAGTATTATTAAGGGCCTTTAACTCAAGCTGATTCCAAAACCAAGTAGACATAATAAAAAGGCAATTTTGTGCCATTTCAGTGGTGTGCTTCATTATTACGTGCGACGAAAATTGTTGGAGTTATGGCAGTTTGCTTGAGGAAAACCAGCGATGCGTTAATTGTGAAAGGAACTCGCAATGGATATCATTCCACTTCTCTCTTGGAGTGCTCAATTCAATGTGGGTACTCAAAAGAAATGTGACCTCAGAAAATAATCAAACTTCGCGCACAACAAACACAGCAGCTGTTATGGGCACACTATCCATTGGCGGTGGTTTTTCCCAGCGTTATGGAGATACCATCCATGTCTAGCGACACTAAGTTGAACAAGATTGAATCGAATCTGGACGAGCCATTGAACGAAGCGGCCAGGTAGTGCCTATGTCTCACAAGGCACAAGGGCGTAAGGAGTTCGTTGTGTGACTCATTCTTTGTATCATCTTTAGATGAGAAGAGTACTAAAATGACAAGATTTAGTCCAGTCAAATGGGGAATTGGCCGGGACAAACGCATAGAAGTAGTTTTGTCAACGGATCTTATGTTTCTTGGGGTGCTGAATCCGAATCCGAACTTTGCCAACAAAAAATCGGTCGGCTGCACGTCGAAAATCGCAAAAAAACTGGAAATTTTCTTACTTTTTATACTCAATCAGTTGTATCTCTGGAACTAAGTACTTTTCGATGGTTGCACCCCTTTGCATTTTTGAAATAGACTAAGTTTACGACTATTTCAGCCCAATTGTATCTCCGTACGACTAATGGTTCCTGAGATATGGCCCGTCAAAAATTGACCATTTTCTGCCGCTGACGGAAAATTAGCTGGAGCCTGAAGCTGGAAAAACTGATAAACGCTTGGCAATCTCTTTCAGATACACATCCTTCCATTTCCTAAAAAAATCCTGAAGATTCCACGTCGGGTGTTGGCACTGCACGATCTCAAATTTGGATTTGAGGGCCCCTTTGTTCGATTTGGTGAACTATCTCTGAGACCATCGGTGTAGACTAATCATGGGCGTAGCCAGCGAGGGAGCAGGAGTGGGCAGTTGCCCTCCCCTAGAATCAAAAGCGCAGATTTCGTGTGGCAGGTGCCCATGCACCCCCAAAATCCATCAAAAAGTTAAAATTCAACACTTCTTTAATGATTACAACTTTCGCAGGAATTGCTCAGCAACAGAACCGATTACTCGAATTTCGCCTACTAATTCATACACCAATTTCGCCGTTTTTTTTTGTTTTTTGTGATGAAAACCAAATTTCGCACATTACAATCTCTGCCTCACTAAGCAACCAGCATCACTGATTTCGACCACTAAGACATCACTTTTACTGACATTTCTCCCTCAAATGTCTTGTATTTCGATCCATAAAACCAATTTTGCGGATTTTTCTCACTAAAAAAAATACACATTTTCGCTTATTGGTTTCACCAAAAATCAATAACTCGCGGATGTTTGTTGCTGACAAACCGACTTCGAGGGTCAGCTTAACTTTGAAACCGATTTTGCTGATTTTTCGCGTTAAAATCCCGTTTTTGCAGGTAAGACGCGCAATTTCGTGTGTTTTGGCTAGCAAATCGTGTTTAGCCCGCAATGCCATCCAGACTGGGAGAGGAAATGCCAGTTCTGTTTACCGTCTCAGGTCTAAAATTTAAAGTTTAGCTCCACAGTTATCACTTTCCGGGGGAGAAGTTTCAGTTTTTCGACATAAAATTCGAAATAGAAGGCTACAAACAACACATTTTCTTGATTAATGTTTTTTAAAAAAAAAAAAAAAAAAAAAAAAAAAAAAAGTTCTCTGACGATGCCTTCAGCAAAAGAAGGCGAAAGCTCAGGAAACGAAGAAGTAGAAGAATAAAAAAGCCAAAACCCTAAAAACATAACATTAATCAAGTTGTATGGCTTAAAAACTGGTAATATTAGTAACCCATTTTCTTCATTTAGCCGTTAAAATGTCTCAAAAAACCGTGAAATTACGCATTTTTATTTATTATTTCAATTGCGGCCATCACTGGGCATAGCGTTCGATCTGTCAACTTCAGTCGCAAAAGAACACTTTTTCCTCAATTTAACCTGTGGATGAACGCAATTTCTCAATTTTAGCCACGACAATTCCATCAATCAACAACAAACGGTGACAATTTTGCCAATTCGTTTTCCCTCAATTATAGGAGCAAATTGGTGCTTTTCCCCAATTCTGCCTTGAGCAATTTTTTCCCCCTTCAAATTGTAGCAGTGAAAAGGTCCACATAACCCGCATGTGAGCGAATTTCATTAATTTTGACTTGGACGTTGCATCGCGAAACCAATTTCACCTGCGAACGAACAATTTTCCTTAATTTTAGCCGTGAATATAAGCGCTTTTTCAAAAATGTACGCGCTCTTTCTCAATTGTACCCGCAAACTTGCCATATATATGTATAAAAATGGTAATTTAACACTTTTTCGCAATGTTTACCGATATGTTTGTTTGAGAAACCATGATCTGGCGCTTTCTCTCAATTTTACCTGCGTGAATAAGCACCATTTCTCAATTTTAGCCGTAAATTGGCGTTTTTCCCCAATTTTAGCCGCAAGTGAGCGATTTTTCTCAATTCTACATTGAACGGGCAATTTATTTCGTCAATTTTAGCTGTGTAAAGAGCTCTATAACCCGTGAATTAGCGCATTTTCTTAATTTCGTCGCGGGCTTTGCATCGTGGAAACTGCAAATTGGTATGTTTTCTCAATTTCAACCGCGAATAATGAGATTTATTTCTCATGTATAACGTGAATCAGCGCGACCGCGAAAAAAGCCACAAGTTCCCATTCGCGTTTTCTTCGATCGCATGGAGTAGCGGAAGCCACGTGAACAACTATGCCAAATTTAATAGGTATGCCTAAATTTTTCGATGACGTACCGGTTTTATCGAAATCAAGGATACATATTGAAAAATGGCAGAGGGGATTATAAACGCACCCAACTGAAGAACGTTTAGCCAAACTGGACGCCTTGCGTCCTTACTGCGTGAACTTATCTCACAAAATTGTCTATGGATTGTTTAGCGAATATAATAAAGAACAATATTTTACGCAACTTCCAATGATAAGGCTTATGAAAATTTCTTCCGTTGGGCGCGAGCGTTTCATAATAAAAAAAAAGTGTGCTCTTTCGGGGTTTGTCACCTAAATTACCCTAAAATTGTGACGAATGTGCCTGCTGAAGTAGAGGAGACGTACCTAATTGCTCCCTATATGGAGGCGACTAAAGGAATTGGGTAAATCGGCCTTCAAAGAGAGCAGCAACATGACCTCTTTTCCCCCTAGAAGCTGCTGCCCATCAACACCTGTTACGCACCTTGCAGGTCCCAAGTGCTATACTTCATGAGTGCTAATATGTCGTTTATTTTCACTATTGCTATTGCTTTCTTTAGTTAAGAATCTACTCTACATCACTAGCATGGTGTTAATTGGCAGTAGTTAGAGTTTTTAGATAAAATTCGGATTCAGCACACCAGTTAACACGGATAGAAACGGACAGAAATACAGGTATACAATCATTTGAAAATGAAATGGAAAACTAATGTGAACTACATCAATTTCGACTTTGGATGCATACCACACTGAAAAAAAGCTTGAAAACGGAGGTTTTTACAGTTTTTTCTATTTATAGGCTGCAGCGTCTCTTGTTAGGGTTTGAGGGTTTGAAATTCCGATGAAGGACTTCTAAAAACATAATAAATGAGCGGAAACCATGTTTTAAAACCTATTACAAGCGATAGCGTGGTGAAAACGCCCCAAAAACACGATAGTTAAAAATCCACTCAAATTTCGCCGTGTTGCTGGGGTTGTAACGTTGGGCAGAGTTAAAAATCAGACTCAGCACACCTAAAAACATTAGAATCAGTCATCAAACTTAGTCCCGGAGTTTTTTCCTGTAACTACCCCGTTTGGTAACCTGCTTCCTTGACTACAACTTGCTTTAAAAACACCACTCGACATCCCAGAGTTTAATATTTGGAAGCAAAAACGGCGCTCTGTGATTCTGCCTGATGTGAAAATCCCAGAAGTCAGAAAAGCGTCAGGTTTGAGGTATGACATTGTTTGACGACTTTATGACAAGGTGAGGCTAGAAAATTGGCATTGCAGGGAAGGGGTAGCCTTACTTTTATGAGAGAATTGACAAATAAGCTTCTTAACCACCGCTTGTCCTCAGCTAATCGTCGTGATATTCTCTTTGTCTTTCTTTAAAAATCAACTTTCCTGAAATCCTGGGGGAGGTGGTAGTTTCCCCCATTACCCCCCCCCCCCATATTGGATCAGCCCCAGCGACGAGTTCTTCGAACGCTAAAAATCAATTGGTTCGTTGGGGGGTTAATCAGTATTAAACTTATTTTATTCATATTCTGCGAGTTCTGTTTTTTAGGCAAAAAACAAAAAATGAAACAACTCCCGAAGACGGTAGATTGTTTCGCCAGCCTAGCCCGGAAAACGATCCCCACGTATTTTTCAGCCCACAAAACTCAAAAGACATGAGATGAGAGGGGGGAAAAAAAAAAAAACATACTTTCTGTAACCTTGAGGGAGTTGTTGGACAAGTAGGGTAGCTATGATAGTGAAGTTAGAGGGGGGTTGGTAGCATCTCGAGTCCAACGAATAATTGTATAGAATCCACCTTTTCAAACTAGCCGCAGCACAGCGCCACGAGGTGGAATCCTCATTTCAACGAAAATCAAATTGCTATTAATTAGGAATAAGTTCTTAAAACAATACGAAAGTGTTGATGAATACGTTTTAAAAAATTGTGACTGTATTCTCAACCTATTTCCTCAAATATTTAAGGTGAGAATAAACATTTTTATCGAGGCCACGATTTTTAAAAACTGAAAATTTAAAAAAAATTGAAATTTGAAAAAAGTGAATCCATAGTGACAATTTGGCAACCTCAAAGATTCGCGAAAAAATAATAAAAAAAAGTATATTGCATTTTTGTCCAAGAAAACGTGTACCGAAGCTTTCGTTGCGGGGGGAACCCCCCCTCAGAATTTTTTTTTCCAAAAAGTGAATCCATACTGACAATTTAATTGGTTAGAAATAGCTATGTGCCAATTTTCATGAAATATCTCAGTTTCACCACAAAGAAATCGTGTACCGAAGTTGAGGAAGCACCGTCAACAGCCTTAAGACAGTTTGAGTTGGTACGTATTTCACTTGATCTTTTTCTGTCACTTTTCTCGAGAAACGTTTAGCCCTAAGAACTTTGATTGGTTCGTAAGTAGATGACTCGATGCTCTTAACAATTTCTTCGTCAGAAAGCTCAGGGAGAACTCCCCTTATTACGCCTTGTTTTTTTACGATGAAAGAAGGGGCATACGCAAGCAGTTTTTTCTCTATAAGTTTTGGGGAGTCTATTAGAGCGTTTGCACTTTCCCGGTTGGATAGTTCAACTTTGACTCTGTTTTTACCAATTTTTTTAACTGAAATAACCGACGTTTTTAATTGTGGATGATCCAAGAAAATTATTTTTCCCAAAGCCAAAGCGTCCGACTCCATCATCGCCTTCACTCTCAATAAAAACAAAAAAAGGACCTTTGTCACACAATTCGTAATGAAAGAGTTCGTAAACTTTCTTTTTGGCCTTTTCTCCTTGCGACAATTGTCCTACCGTTCCATTATTTCTCTCATCACTAACAACTTCCATTACTTCAGAACCTCTTCCGCCACTATCCGGGCGATCATTTTTATCCGGGGGAATCGTTCGATCGTCCCCTGAGGACGTCTTCTTCACGTCCATTCAGCGATATCTTCCACCAATTAGAAAATTAAAATTAAAAATTCTTCTTACTTGTACTGTTTAAAAAGGGGGGGGGGGATAATTAACTAAAAAGAAAGAAAAGGAAAAAATTAGGTGCTCCCTGTTTCCGATTTGGCGTGTATCTTGACCCGCACAAATAAGAAACTATAAGAAAAGAAAACGAGAAAATTTGATGAGAATCAAACTGCACTGTGGACTACTACACTCCTTGAGAGCTCGAAACAAACTGAAAAACTTAAGTTAAAGTGTGACATTGTCAGTTTTGGAGTAAATTATCTAATTTTGAGGGGAAATTGTCGTTTCGGGTGTAAAATATTCATTTTTGAAATGGAACAGTTAAGTTTAGTTTTAGGTTAAAATCGCAAGTTTTGTGGTAGCATCTTCCATTGAATTGTACGTTGTTGTTTTTTTTTTCTAAAATCGCCAATTGAAGGATAAATTAAAGGAAAAATTGGCAGTTTTTAGTACTGAGTGGTCTGTTAATTGTAATTAAGATCATTCGTTTTTGATCTGTTTTGGGTTAAACCCGCCATTTTTAGGCGGAATTCACCAGTTTTGGGGGTAAAGACTTGGATTTTAAAAGTTGTGCTGTGACATTTTTAGTTTAGGCGTAAGCACTTC
Source organism: Corythucha ciliata (assembly GCA_038030265.1). NCBI lineage: Eukaryota > Metazoa > Arthropoda > Insecta > Hemiptera > Tingidae > Corythucha > Corythucha ciliata. The sequence continues at coordinate 57,025,208 of CM075941.1, read as the reverse complement.
GTCTTTGGCGTAGAAACGTCAGTTTTAAAGTAAAATATTCAGTTATTCTAGAGTGAAATATTCAGTTTTTTTGTTAAAAAACGACAGTTTTGAGTTAAAACCCGTTATTGATTGGTTCAAAAATGTTTAATTTTTACGTCTCTCAGAAAAGACGTTGATGAAAAGTCGGTCACCCCGTATATTTGAATGCCAAGTATCGATTTCCGGGGAAATCGAATTGTCTGTTAATAGAAAAAGTCTGAATAGAATTGTTAGTTTTTGGACAGAAAATCAGGAATAGAAGGCTAAAACAGATAATTTCCGAACGAAGATGTTAGTTTTTGATGGATTACGACCCTTTTTTTTGTGAAAACTCAGTTTCCGGGGAAGAATTTGACGATTCATTGCGCTCTCAGTTCTTTTGTTGGGGTCTCTAGTTTCTATAATGTCCGACATACTCTGCCCACCCCTTGTTCAAGGGCTGGCTACGCCCCTGCCTAGGATGGTGTTTTTAAAAAACGTAAAATTATGCAAGACCACTGTAGCACAGGTCTTGGAAAACGAAGTGAAAAAAAAATATATTAACACTAAAGGTTCAAAACTAACAATAAGTCCAAGAAAAAAAGTCAACAGACGTGGGATATCATTGGGGCGATAGAGGAACTGGTAAAGTGTTATGTGGTAACCTGCGAGGATGGCTAGGTGACGGCTCCAATTTTAATTCAAGAGACTCTAGCGCAGTGAAGCGATAGAAATGACGAATGAAGAAGCGATTATAAGTGAAAAGGAATGTCACCGTTAGAGGGTCGGAACGGTGATTTCAATGTGGTCGTCACCGGAGCCAATAGTGACGGAGTAGTCACAGTGGCAAAATCACCGACAGTGAAATCACACCTCACCTCTAGTGCCACGTAAAAAAGCTATATTTATTTCTCGTTTCCATCCTCAGACAAGTACAAGCGATATTCTTTCCTTAATACATAACGGTCATACATAGCGGTGGATACGGTCTCCAACACCAATTCAGTGTTTCAAGTTGAAAACTCGATTTGATACTTATTAGCTCAGGCGGGCTCTGGATTGGCCACCCCTGACTTAGATCGATAATTCATGCTCCAATATTGTGGGCATGGGCTAATTTTTCAAATGGTGATGGCCACCACTGCCTCTGATTTGAGCCGATCAGCTCGAAGCTGACAAACTCGTCACCCCTCACCCACCCGCCTCACCATCAAAAGATTCAGACCCTCCGGTTTAACTGCCTATACAGATAAAAATTCATTCCGGCGACTGGCAATTTTTAAGATGAATGAATTCGTATGTATCCGTTCAAAATAAGATCTTGTGAGTGCAACTGAAAATGAGTCACTCCAGCCATTTTCTACCGTTTCTTTCTTCGCGAGCATATGACTCGCGACTTTCAAGGTGTTTTTAAGTCTGTTCCGGAAATTTGTTCAGATCCATGGAGTACGTTCATCTTACCTACGTAAGTACGTTACCCCCACCCACACCCCACCACCTTCAAGACGTTGGGCAAAAATTTAGAGAAGAGCGTGTCGTCAAAAGCCCGTCATATCTCGAACGGACGACCAATTTGACAGATGCCTTGCAACTTATGACATCCTTATTTGGATTACAAGTGCCATAGTGGGCACTAAATTGTTTTACTTTCTCGAATTCGAATCAAAGGCCGGCAGTGGATCAGTTCTAGCGTTCTTTATGTCGGGGATTATTTATTTTATTCCGAGTAAGATAAATTTCGCTGACTTGTACTAACTAGGCGATAAAAATAACTATTTTTTTTAAGTGTACTCTTACTGGGAAATGACGTCGATACAGGCGTGTATCGGTGGTCCGTACCATTTCGCCTACAGTTTACTACCGGAAATCGTCGCTTTCTCCATCGGTTACATTACACTATTGTCGCATCTATCCTGTAGGCAGTCGTTCTTACTTAATTTTGCTGTACACAGTTGTAACATTTTTTCTTTTTTTTTTTTTTTTTGTACGCTCAAGACCTTGCTTTTAATTCGGGTAGAGCGTCAGTTTTTTTAGATTGGTGCATGTATGAAGGGAACCTTACGGTCGGCTTAAAAAAGTACACGCAATACCAAAATGACGCCCCAGATTTTGTTTTCACGGAATACCCTCACTTTTTGAGCATATTGGTCTCATTAACTGGAATATGTAAAAAAGTTTTTTTTTTTTTAGTGCAGAGGGAGGGGGTGGGGGAGAAAAATTTTGTTTGACAGCTGGTAAAATTTCCAAGGCGTCACCTCTTCAACGACTGACGCGGCCAAGAAAATTAATTCTATATTTTTCATGATCGGTTTCACGTCCATTTTAATGGTGTGCGTCATCATTCTTGGATTCGCGGACGCTAAAAATTTTAAGGAGATCGATCTAAAAAACTTTGTTCACATTATTGTCGCCTCCAACATAAAAACCTGTACGATATTCAATCCGGTGATTCTGGCGACTTATCTCGGTGAGGGATGAAAAAAAAAAAAAAAAAAAAAAAAAAATTGAATCAATTTTTGCTCGAAACTGTTTTAACGCCAATGATTTTCAATAGGAGCGGAAGCCGTGAATCCGGACAAAACGATACCACTGGCGTCGATTCTCGCGTATTGTTTCAATCTTGTCGCTATGGTTCTGATTCCTATCATTCTAAACTTACCGTGGAAAATCATGGACCTGGTAAGCCTTTGACACGAACATAGTCGAAAATATGACTCATAGTGCGTCTCTAAAGGGCTCTACTTCAAATATGTTGATGACCCTGATGGATAAATTGAATCTAGTTGATTCTATGCAATTACCTTTTACAGTCGGCGTCATTGCTTCAAACTTGTGCAGGTATCAAACAAATTAGTTTTTTAAATACGGAAATATTTGTTTTTGTTGTTTTTCAAAAAAAGTTAAAATTCCGAAAGCTTATACGTTCATTGCACAGCGGCGCTTCGGCTTCTCGTTGCAATGGGTCGGGACGGCCTATTGTTTTCGGTTTTTTCCAGAGTGGAACACAACATCAATATGCCCGTAAAAGCGATGTTTATAGTGGCTTTTCTAACTGGTAATTAAATTTTGATAGCCGGGTGAGAATACCTTCACTCATATCCAGAAAACGATAAATTTACAGGCATCTGGGGGACTTTCGTTAAGTATTCATTCTTGGCGGACATTTCGCACGTATCTTTTATGCCCGTTTACATTTTGGGCCCGTATTTGACGCTTCTAATGCGGTAAAAACCACATTTAAGGGACAATTTTTTTTTTTCAAATGAATCTCAAATTTAGCTACCGCAATGACGTGGGTCACTTAGTAGGAAAAGTGGAGAAGAACGACGCTAAAAGATGGCCTCATTGTCTTTTGATCATTACTGCATTGCGTAAATTTCTGATGAATTCATTCGACAGATTTTTGTTTTTTGACCAATTTCTTTGTCCGTACCACCATAGTGTTTTCAACATGCGCTTTCGGCATTCTCCTCAGCGTCAACACTTTCGATTGGTTCATTCACGAAGCCTATGAAACGCCCAATCTCACCATTCACGCCACAGTCGCCGGAGGCATCACACTAGCCCTATTGGTTGTCGTTTATGTTCAGCCGCAAAACAAAATCCTAACGCCATACAGTGTAAAAAATAAATCACGTTCGCGATCGCGCGGGTGTGATAGCAAAAAAAAAAAAAAAAAATTTGAAAGTTTTGAAAAATTTTGACAGGTTCTCGGCTGCCCCTTCACACCCGTTATTGGCATTTTTCTAAGCGCGTTTTTACTCCCGCACATTCCAACATTCCATTTCATTGTCATCGCTTTTTGGATGATTCCCGGTACCTATAATGCTTGAAGAATGCAGGCCATGCAAAAAAAAGTCCCATTTCTAATGAAATCTACCATTTTCAGGTTATATCCTGTATTTTGGATTCTCCATCAAAAACTCGAAACAAACTCTGAAAGAATGATCCACAGAAAAGGCAGCGTGCGACGAATTTTAAGCCAATATTAAAGTTTTATATAGTTTTAAATCGACTTTTATATAGTAATTTTAGCCGCGGGTGATTTCTATTAACCTTTCAGGCTAAAATACAGGGCCAGATCTAAGAGAGGGGGGGGCTAGCGGGTGCATTTGCCCACCCTCACCGATTCAATGGGGCGCCAAAAGGGGTGAATGAACAAATTTTGTACCTACCCAAGTTTTGAACAAAAACATTTACGGAATTTTTTAAACTAAAATAATGTTTTTAAAAAAAAAAAGTTCCTCGCACTCGTCCCAAACATTTTTTGACCCTTGCTCAGGGCCCTATTGCGCAATGTTTTATTAGCTAATATTACAGCTGTTTTATTAGCTAATATTAGCTATATTATTAGCTAATAAAACATTGTGCAATAGGGCCCTGGAGTAGGCAAGATACTTGAGTATTTAAAATACTTTGTATTTTAAATTCAAAATACGTATTTTGTAATTGTATCTAAATACTTTTGGAAAAGTATTTGTATTTATGTATTTAAAATACATTTTTGAAAGTATCTTGGGCTCTGTATATGAAATACATTTTCAAAAGTATTTTGTATTTCACACTGATCGAAAATACAAATACAAATACAAATACGTTTAGTTTCAACGTTCTTTAGTTTCCACTTCTTCGCCACCATTCACCAGTATAACCTAACTTAGTGACACCATATTTGGCACGAAAATCCGGTGTAATAACAGCCTTCGACTGACGTTTTCATTTTTCGAAAAAGTGGAGAGGGAAGAGTAGTCATGGTGGGAGGTGGAAGTTCCGAATTCCTTGTTAGCACAACTGCCGCAAAAATGATGCTAGCGGATGGAAACTTGGCACAAAAATGGATCATACAAAGCCCTAGCCTACAAGTACACAAAGCTGTACAAGTAAACAAAACTCGTGGCAATTATTGCGAAAAACAACGCTGATTCGAGTTTAAACTGGACCAAAATGGCAAATTCACAACTCAAATGGCGAAAAATCGCCTATTGATAAAAAAAAAGAAAAAAAAAGAGAGAATAGATAATGTGCTAATTCACTGCAAAATTATCAGAAAACGCTATTTCACAGCTGAAATGAAGAAAAATCAATAATTTGCGGCTGAAATTGAGAAAACGAAAATCTGTATAGCTTCTGAAAGAATCGAGGCTCAAACTGAGAAACAGCGCTAATCCGTAGAAAAAAATTGCTCACGCGGGCTAAAACCTAAAAAAACTACGCGGCTAGAAATGAAAAAAATGTTAATTAGCGGGGCCAACTTTAAGAAAAAAGTAGGGACCGGAGGGGTGTATGAGGGATCGGGATAACGAGATAACGACACGCCCCCGGCCACGCCCACCGCCCCCTCCGGCCATTTTGTACCCGCCCCCTTCCGGCCCGCCCCCGAATCGGCCATTTTGTACCCGCCCCGCTCCAATCGGAGTTCCCCTCCAGTTGCCTGTTCTCGCCCCACCGTGCCCGCCCCCCGCCTAGGTTCGGCTAGCTCCGCCCCCCGCCCAGCCCCGCCCAGCCCCCGCCCGCGCGCTCTCACCCCTCGCCCACCGCCAGGACCTCCTCGCTAGTCGGTGGACCACCGCGGTGGCAAGTATGGAAACCCCCCTACTCATCACCCATCCGCCAACCACCGACCAGACTTCACAGACCCCCAATCAGCTCTTAGGGTAAAAAAAAAAAAATGAAAAAAGTTGGAACATAATTATTTATTCGTGTAGAGTAGGAACATTGACAAATTTGACTCCCCTCGGCCGCACGCATCACGGCCAGCTGCCTCCAGCCCCTGGCCAACTACGCTTGATCAGTCCCCCCCCCCCCATCTCCAGATCAGCCAATAGGGACCAGCCCCGCCACTCGGTCAAGCTACCCCACCACACGACCACCACACGCACCCCCGCCCAACCATCCCTCCCAACCACCATTTCATGACCCTTGGCGCCCCCCCCCCATTAGTGGCTTCAAAAAATTTTACCCACCGCCAGGGTTCGAACCTGCTCGCTTCAGGATAGTCCATACGAGACAGGTGCCTTAACCACTATTTGTAAGTACATGAGAGTGGAAAGTATAGAAACCGTCCACTCATGTAACACCCTCCCCCCCCCCCATTCAACGGGACTACCAAGCCCCCACCATTCGACCATCCATCCAATCAGTCCCCACGGGCCCCCTACGAAAAATTAAATGTTGGAAGTCGCGAAAACTAACCATTGTGCCAAGTTACATACTAAAAGTTGCATTTGTCGCACATATTTTCAGCCCCCCCTCCCTAAATTTTAGATTTTGGCGAAATCTAATTTGAAATATCTCGGGAACGGCTCGGCCGATTTTGTCGAGTAAGGGATCATAATTCCCCATTTTTTTCGTTGCCTTTCTTTTGATATCCCACTTGGGTCCGGTACGCTCACGGTTCGGTCAAGCCATTCCCCTATGACCGGAAATTGACCGATCGGGATGGATGATGGTTCGACAGTACATGAGAGTGGAAAGTATAGAAACCGCCTACTCATGTAACCCTCCCCCCATTCAACCGGGCTACCAAGCCCCCCCCCCACCCATTTCACCATCCTACCACCCCCCCCCTCCCACATACCGATCAGTCCCCACGGGCCCCCTACGAAAAATTAAATGTTGGAAGTCGCGAAAACTAACCATTGTGACAAGTTACATACTAAAAGTTACATTTGTCGCAAATACTTTCAGCCCCCCCTCCCTAAATTTTAGATTTTGGCGAAATCTAATTTGAAATATCTCGGGAACGGCTCGGCCGATTTTGTCGAGTGAGGGATCAAAATTCCCCATTTTTTGTTGCCTTTCTTTTGATATCCCACTTGGGTCCGGTATGGTCACGGTCCGGTCAAGTCATTCCCCTATGACCGGAAGTTGACCGATCGGGACAGTTGATGGTTCGGCTGATGCGCCTTCCATACGCGCCCCATATATCAACTAACCAGACAAATCGTTCGAGCCGGTCTCGGTCTAGGTCCCCAAAAACTCTGCATAATTGACCTTTTTGCAAATCCTTCTTATAGACGAACCACTCGTACGATTGGGCCCATCTCTTCAACACCGTCCTTATTTGGGATCCTCTGTCGCATATCAGCGATTCAGCCCTGTAGGCCCTTCCGTTTGCCACCCCACTTATGAGCCCTTTTGACACTTTGTTCCCATCCCAGAACGGATATCACACTCATCCCTGTCCCACCCGTCGTCAAACATGAAAGGAGAAACCGAATCGATCTAAGCGGTGCGGCCAGCCCCACCGCCTGCCCCTCCTACACTCCCTATGCCACTGAATTATTGTGTTTTGAGCCTAATCACTGCTTGGAGGGTCCTCGAAATGTGAATCGTCCAATCAAGTACGGGTTTACTGCTGGGAACGAGACTCGGGGGCAACATGTGGCGGTGGCCAGCACAACCGGACGTGTTCAAGATATCGGCAAGGCTGTACATGGTTAAGGTATAATCCTGAAAGCACAAGCCATGGTCATATCGAGCAGTGAGGGGGGGGGGGCAAACATACCTAACTAGGATCATGATAAAGTGCCGTGCAAGAATAATTTGAAATCGCACAGCGCCAGTTTCGCTTATAAGCGATCTCCCACCAGCGATACCAAAATACTCCTCCACCGGGAGGTACCTTAGGTAGGTAACTAAGTATTTGAACGGTTGGCAGGACAAATTTTTTCATGTTAATATTAGACCAATGGTTGTGCACTAATTGGGTTATGCAGCTTGAATTTTCAGGTTTTTTGACCGAAATGGGGATAGAAAATCTTACTTTACCAGTGAAATTAGGCGTTTACGACCTCAGATCCTCGATTTTGAGTTTAATTTGACAAGTTTTAACCCCTACCCCCCCCCCGCACTTTCATGACACCGTACGTAATGCCCGAACTCCCCCCCCCCGAACACCCTACATTGGACCACCGCTCATGTGACCTTGGACGGCCGAACGCCTGACCTTCGTCCGCCGAACGTCTGACCTTGGGTGGGCCTGACCTTGGGTGTGCCTGACCTTGGTCCACCGAACGCCTCACCTTGGGTGCGCCTGACCTTGAGCGCGCCTGACCTTGAGCGCGCCTGACGTTGGCCAGCATGCTCCCCGCTATGCCAGTTCGCTAGTCGTAATCCAGATGTCGCTGTGCATATGCTCCCACTAGGCCGCAGTTCCCTAGTCATAATCCAGGTGTCGCTACGCACTGCCCCCTTCAGTCCAGTTCCCAGTCCCTAATCCAGATGTCGCTATGCATAACACGATACCTTCCCGTTATAGGCAAGATCTCCAGTCCTAATCCAGATGTCGCTATGCATAACATGATACCTTCCCGTTATAGGCAAGATCTCCAGTCCTAATCCAGGTGTTGCTATGCATATATGCTATGCAATGTGGGTCTCACTGCCAAGCAGCCCCATGGTCAGGCGGCTCAACGCTCAAGGTCAGGCGCGCTCAAGGTCAGGCGCGCTCAAGGTCAGGCGCGCTCAAGGTCAGGCGCGCTCAAGGTCAGGCGCGCTCAAGGTCAGGCGCGCTCAAGGTCAGGCGCGCTCAAGGTCAGGCGCGCTCAAGGTCAGGCGCGCTCAAGGTCAGGCGCGCTCAAGGTCAGGCGCGCTCAAGGTCAGGCGCGCTCAAGGTCAGGCGCGCTCAAGGTCAGGCGCGCTCAAGGTCAGGCGCGCTCAAGGTCAGGCGCGCTCAAGGTCAGGCGCGCTCAAGGTCAGGCGCGCTCAAGGTCAGGCGCGCTCAAGGTCAGGCGCGCTCAAGGTCAGGCGCGCTCAAGGTCAGGCGCGCTCAAGGTCAGGCGCGCTCAAGGTCAGGCGCGCTCAAGGTCAGGCGCGCTCAAGGTCAGGCGCGCTCAAGGTCAGGCGCGCTCAAGGTCAGGCGCGCTCAAGGTCAGGCGCGCTCAAGGTCAGGCGCGCTCAAGGTCAGGCGCGCTCAAGGTCAGGCGCGCTCAAGGTCAGGCGCGCTCAAGGTCAGGCGCGCTCAAGGTCAGGCGCGCTCAAGGTCAGGCGCGCTCAAGGTCAGGCGCGCTCAAGGTCAGGCGCGCTCAAGGTCAGGCGCGCTCAAGGTCAGGCGCGCTCAAGGTCAGGCGCGCTCAAGGTCAGGCGCGCTCAAGGTCAGGCGCGCTCAAGGTCAGGCGCGCTCAAGGTCAGGCGCGCTCAAGGTCAGGCGCGCTCAAGGTCAGGCGCGCTCAAGGTCAGGCGCGCTCAAGGTCAGGCGCGCTCAAGGTCAGGCGCGCTCAAGGTCAGGCGCGCTCAAGGTCAGGCGCGCTCAAGGTCAGGCGCGCTCAAGGTCAGGCGCGCTCAAGGTCAGGCGCGCTCAAGGTCAGGCGCGCTCAAGGTCAGGCGCGCTCAAGGTCAGGCGCGCTCAAGGTCAGGCGCGCTCAAGGTCAGGCGCGCTCAAGGTCAGGCGCGCTCAAGGTCAGGCGCGCTCAAGGTCAGGCGCGCTCAAGGTCAGGCGCGCTCAAGGTCAGGCGCGCTCAAGGTCAGGCGCGCTCAAGGTCAGGCGCGCTCAAGGTCAGGCGCGCTCAAGGTCAGGCGCGCTCAAGGTCAGGCGCGCTCAAGGTCAGGCGCGCTCAAGGTCAGGCGCGCTCAAGGTCAGGCGCGCTCAAGGTCAGGCGCGCTCAAGGTCAGGCGCGCTCAAGGTCAGGCGCGCTCAAGGTCAGGCGCGCTCAAGGTCAGGCGCGCTCAAGGTCAGGCGCGCTCAAGGTCAGGCGCGCTCAAGGTCAGGCGCGCTCAAGGTCAGGCGCGCTCAAGGTCAGGCGCGCTCAAGGTCAGGCGCGCTCAAGGTCAGGCGCGCTCAAGGTCAGGCGCGCTCAAGGTCAGGCGCGCTCATGAGCGGTGGTCCAATGTATGGTGTTCGGGGGGGGGAGTTCGGGCATTATCGTAACGGATGTCATGAAGTGCGGGGGCGGGAGTGGTAGGGGTTAAAACTTGTCAAATTAACTCAAATCGAGGATCTGAGAGCTCGTAAACGCCTAATTCACTGGTAAAGTAAGATTTTCTATCCCCATTTCGGTCAAAAAACCTGAAAATTCAAGCTGCATAACCCAATTAGTGCAACAACCATTGCGTCTAATATTAACATGAAAAAATTTCGTCCTGCCAACCGTTCAACTACGGACTATTTCGCAATGTTACATCTCCTGGTTTCTGGAGGGAACTCCGATTGGGCGGGGCGGGATACAAATGGCCGATTCGGGGGCGGGCCGGCAAGGTGCGGGGTACAAAATGCCGGAGGAGGCGGTGGGCGTGGCCGGGGGCGGTGTCGTTATCTCGTTATCCCGATCCCTCATACACCCCTCACGGTCCCTACTGAAAAACTCTAATTTTCAACCAACCTGAGAAAAAAGTGCATAATCGCAGCCTAAAAAAGGCTAAACTGCCGCTTAAATGAGGAAAAACGCCCACATCTGTGGCTAAAATGCGCAAGAATCGCCAGTACAAACCGAAGAATCCCTACTGCACTACTAAAATTGATTAAAAGCGCTATCCCGTAGCCAAAATTAGATAAAGTTGTAGCGTGCCAACGGCTAACAAACCTCAATTTTAATTTTATAAAATAGCCAAATATTAATGTAAAAAAACAACATAAGTCAGTTTGATCGCGAGTTCGTATTTTCCCAATTTTTCATTGTCGTTATAAAAAAGATCTCTAAATTTTTCGGTGGCCGTTAATTTGTATACCGAAGAGAGCGCGACCCATAAAGTCACTAAACCTTGAAAAATTGACAAAAACGCGTAGCTTCTGTTCGAGGCTAAAAGTAAACAATAAACGCTAATCCATAGCTAAAATTGAAGGAAAAATGCCAACGTGGGACTGAAGTGAAAAAAAAAAAAAAAAAACAAAAAACAAACAACAGCTAATTTTGAAAAATTCACTATAGTTAGCCTGTCATAAATAAATAAAAACTCTCGTTTTCAGCTCAAATTGGGAAAAAGTGTTATTCCCGGCTAAAGTTTGAGGAAATCACGAATTCGTGGCTGAAAAATTGAGGTAATTCGCGAATTCACAGATAAGAAACGCTTCAAAGCAGCTAAAGTGGAAAAAAACGCAAATTTACGGCTAAAATTGAGGAAAATAATCGCGGATAAAGTGTGTTGGAATTTCTAATACCGCCTTCTGACGACAACTTTGTGGCTAAAATTGAGGTAAACGGCAAATTCATGGTTATAAGTAAAAGAAAAAACACTGATTCACGGCTAGAACTGAGATGAAGCCCTATTCTACATGTAAGTTAAAATTACTAATGCTGTGCCAAAATGTAAGAGAAACCGCCAATTTGCGGCTAATGTAGAGAAAATCAGTAATTTTTCTGGCTAGAATAAAGAGAAAGTGAAAAATTGACAAAACGCCAATGCGTAGCTTCTGTTCGAGGCTAAAACTAAACAATAAATGCTAATCCATAGCAAAAATTGAAGGAAAAATGCCGACGTAGGATAGTCCAGTCAAACGGTAGTTCCACGTGGACAAAAATCTCGTCTTCGATTTTTTGACTTTATTTTATGTTTTTTGGGGTGAGGAACAAGAATCTGAAGAGATCCAACAAAATTTCCTTGTGCGTTTTGAGAAACTCGCGAAAAACTGCTCATTTTTGGCACTTTTTTCAGTTTTTTGTTTATAACTCCTTAATGACGCATTCTACGGAAAATGTTACTCTCTCATTTTTTGAAAAGCATTGAATTCTGCGTCGAATCGTATTTTCTTTTGTCACAATTGACCCAGCCGTTTCACTGGAAGTGGTGTCACATCCGCTCACTGCATGGAGGAAGAGGATGTTGTCACGGATGTTATTGCCGACTACGCTCGAGGGGTGAAAACATACGGTTTTGGCTTTTCCTCTGCCTGGTTTCGTGAGGTATACGTTGTAAGGAGCTGAAAGTCCTATCAGCAGTACTAGCAGGTCGACATCCTCCCCAACCACAGTGACAGTGCTGGTGTCTGCGGATATCTGGATTGCTGTAGTGATGATCAGCCTATCACCGTCTTCTTCTGCCTGCTTGGTGGGGATGTTGCAGGAATGAAGTTTCGTCTTCAGCAAAGTGATGAACCGCTTCTTATTACGGTCGCTCCCCAAGAAGTGCTCTTGGGAAACCTCTGGTTTCATATCTTCTGTGAACAAAACTTCTGCCGAATGTTTTTTTGTTGCTCTTCTCAACCGTTCTGCATGTTTTGTTCCACTGCGGTCTTCAGGGTATCCGTCAAAAACCACGATGGGGTTATTGAAGTGTCGGTTCAAGTAAGAGATGTAGGAGTCGCAAATTTGATTAAACGTTGATCCGTATCCCCACATCACTCTGTGTAGTAAAAAACCCCCATCTATTACATGACGGTATCTCCGGGTATTTGGGAGTCGGGCAAGGGGCGGAAACAATTGTATAGACTGGATTTAGTGCCTTTCCTCATGGACCCTTCATGAAAGAGAGAAGTCGGGTATGGACTCAAGTCGTACTGCAGGAACTCCTTTAATTCCTCTTCAGTTTGTTTGATGATGGTCATTCGGTGGTATAATGTGGTGGGATCGACAATTATTTCCTTGTCAAGAATTTTAATTGCTGAGTGCATCACGGAGAGAGGCTTCACTCGATCATTTCTGTGGAATTTGACTGTCTTGAAGTTCAAACCTATTATTTTCGCCAAACCGTTCTGGCCAAGCTCTCTCGCACGATGGCAGTTGACACGTTCATCTCCAACTATTCCGGTGCTCACAGAGATGATCTGTTTAGTCTGTGGAAAAGGGTAGTGACTCTCCAACCATTCAATGAGTTTCATCGAGTCTGACTCCCTGCTGTCAATATGCTGTTCACTGGTCTGAAAATGAACCCCACAGAAGGATTCAACGATCTGAGCCATGGCTGCGTGTCCTAGCAACCATCTGGTGGCAACGCTGTCAGAAAGGTTTCGCGATCTGGTCAGTCCACCCTCAACTTTGATGCTTCTCATAAGTACTTGCTCTATAGTCTGATCTGTAAAAGTGCCACACCACAGTTTGTCACTCCTGCGAACTGTGAAGGCTCCTCCATCAGTGAATCGCATGTACTCTTCTTGCGGCATTTTTTTTTTTCAAACCAAGCATGTCCTGAAGATACAGGTGCGCACACTTGGCGTAGAGGTAATGTCCACTTGAGTGGAAATACGGGAGCATGAAGAAAATAGTTCTTAAATGCAGTCCCCAATCACCTTTTCTCTCTGCCTCAATAATTTGTTTTAGAAGAGTAACCATCTCGAAGTACTGTATCCATAGTTGCGCTGTACTTCCACACTTTGACAGCTCAATGAGTGTCTCGCTAAATTTGGTTGACAGTTCCTTCAACACTCCGTCTACATGATTGCTATTTATTTCACTTCGGTCGCCACCGTACAAAAGCTCTTGTGCTCTTGAGTGAAGTTCAGAATCAACCTCCATAGATTTCATTATGACGCAAGCCAGGCTTCTATGAGTGAGAAAGTGTGCCCTAATAGCACGTGCGTAGGAATGACCGGTCATTATCTTTGCAGTGCTGTTAACAGCGTAAATCGTGCTGAACAGCTCGCTCAGGCCGCTCCCTTCCATGATGTATCCGATCGCTCCCATGAAGGACATGATGAGGTGAAACCCATCTAGTCGTACGACTACGTTTGGGAACTCGTTGGGGTTAGTTGCTATGATTTCGCGAGCTTTCAGGTAGAGGGGCTGATCGAACGTCGCAATTGCCGTCGCTTGGCCCATTGACAAAGTTGTCTGCTTGGCGCAAACCAACGATGTATAAACGGTGTCGAAATCACTTGGTGGTGCGTTTATGAAAGGTTGACAGGCGACAAAGGTGGTTTCACCATACCCCTTCTGACACTCATTTCAAGCAGTCAGACTTCCTCTCTATTGCGTCATAACGTCACCACAACGTATTGTAGGTAGCGTCATAGATTACATCACTCAACTGAGAGTTGAACTATTTTTATTTTTTCACACATTTTTCCAAAAGCGGCTAAAAATGACCATTTAAAAAAATCAATACCGGTGAAACGGCTGGGTCAATTGTGACAAAAAGAAAATATGATTCGACGCAGAACTTGATGCTCTTCAAAAAAGAACAGGGTACAATTTTCTGTAGAATGCGTCATTGAGGAGTTGCAAGCGAAAAACTGAAAAAAGTGCCACAAATTAGCAGTTTTTCGCGATTTTCTCAACACGCACAAGGAAATTTTGTTGGATTTCTTCAGATTCGTGTTCCTCGCCCCAAAAAACATAGAAAAAAGTGAAAAAATCAAAGACGAGATTTTTGTCCACGTATGGGTTTTTTTTATACGATTTGACTGGACTAGGACTGAAGTGTAAAAAAAACGCAGCTAATATTGAATAATTCACATTAATTAGCGAGTCATAAATAAATAAAAACTCTCGTTTTCAGCTGAAATTTGGAGAAAGTGTTATTCCCGGCTAAAAATTAAGGAAATCACCAATTCGTGGCTAAATTCGTGAATTCACAGGTTAGAAACGCTTCAAAGCAGCTAGAATTATAATCGCGGATAAAGTGTGTCGGAATTTCTAATTCCGCCTTCTGACGACAACTTTGTGGCTAAAATTGAGATAAACGGCCAATTTATGGTTTAGTAAATGAAAAAACACTGATTCACGGCTAGAACTGAGATGAAGCCCTATTCTACAAGTAGTTAAAATTGAAAAAAAAAATTACTAATGCAGGGCCAAAATGTAAAAGAACCCGCCAATTTGCGGCTAATATCGAGAAAATCAGTTATTGTTCTGGCTAGAATAAAAAGAAAGGTTAATTTTCAGCCTAAATTGAAACAAAAAGTGTAAATTCACTGTCAAAAATGGAAGAATTGCCGATTTGCAGTAAAAATATCGGAAAATGCCAATTCGTGGCTAAAATGAACAAAATTCGCTAATGCACGGGCTAGAAATAGCTACTGCACTGCTAAAATTACGAAAAAGCGCTAATTCACTGAATTAGAAAAATTGAGACAAACAATTTGCGTCAAATTCACTGTCAATTTTTTTTTTTTAAATACATGGCCTGCCCGAGGGCAATAACATGCACTGCTAATAAGGAAAAAACAACGGGATATAAATACATTGCGCACTCGCAGGGTACTTACAAATGACAAAATAAATAGCTGACGTGATTAATTGATTAAAATCTACACCATATCTAGCGGCATGCGCCTTTTAAGTCTTCTATTAGGTGGCTCTTCAAGTAGTCGAATCGCTAAAATGTTGGGGTGGCGGTGCAGTCTCCGCTCGTAAGACGAGGGGTCGATCTGCAGGTCATCATGCCGTGTTTTATTTTGCACATAGTATGGCGCCCCCACCATATTGCGTAGCATAATGTTCTGCCTTCGCTGCAGAAGCTCCAAATTTGAGTCGGCACAGTAACCCCACACCGGAATACCGTACGCCCAAATAGGTCTGATCACCGTTGTGTACAACAAGCGTTTGTTATAGGTTGATAATTTATTTCTTGCCCGTAGCAACCAAGATAGTGATCTGAATCTAATCCTAATTTCAGCGCATTTGGATACTATATGCGGCTTCCAGGTAAGTCTTTTATCAAGCGTGAGCCCAAGGTATTTGACTTTATCACCCACTGGAATTTGTTGGCCGTTGACTACGGAGGGAACATAAGCATGAGGCCTTAATGCAAAATCAATCCTAGCTGATTTAGTGGAGTTTAATTGGATTTTCCACCTCCTAGTCCAGTCAGAAATATCATTAAGCGACCGTTGCAGATTTTCCACGGCTGAAGAGTAATCACAATGTGGCGCCAAAAATGCCGTATCGTCCGCGTACGTAGCTACGTGGGTTTCCCGATTCACTGTCAAAAATGGAAGAATTGCCGATTTGCAGTAAAAATATCGGAAAATGCCAATTCGTGGATAAAATGAACAAAATTCGCTAATACACGGGCTAGAAATAGCTACTGCACTGCTAAAATTACAAAAAAGCGCTAATTTACGGCTAAAATTGAGACGAATTTAAATTTGCGTCAAACATTGGAAATACGTTAATTCGCGGCTTCCTCGGGAGACTTTGAGGCTAAAATTGAGAAAAAGCTCTAATTTATGGCTATGAGTGAAAAACTCGCAAACTCGCGGCTAAAACTGAGACGAAATCGCTATTTCGCAGTGTATGGTTACGGTGAACAAAAAATGCTAATTTGTGGTAAACATTTCCAGAAAACCGGCATTTTACGGATAATATTGAGTAATTTTCAGCTCATACTGAGTAAACCGCTAGAAAAAATCGCTAATTTGCGGCTAAAATTGTGGAAAACGCCAACTCGAGGAAAGATAAAGAAACATCGCTGATTCACAGGATACAAAATCTACTTTGATGCTAAAGTTGGGGAAAAGCGCACATTTATATCTTTATTGTGCGGGGGGTATTACCCCGCTAATCAGTTGCTAATTTGCGACGAAAAGCGCTAATTTGCTGTTAAAGTTGACAAAACGCACTCATTCGCGGCTAAAATGGAGAAATTTGCAGTTTAAACTACTTTTTTTACGCATCGCGGCAAAGCGCCATTTCGCGCTGCTACATTTTGTCAACTTGTCTATTGAAGGACCTGATATTTTTGAATTATTTAATTTTCGCCATCAAAATCGAATTTTTGAAAAGTATTTTAAATTGTATTTGTATTTTATTCAAAATACAATTCAAAAAGTATTTGTATTTCAGTATTTAAAATACATTTTTGAAAGTATTTTGGGCTTTGTCTTTAAAATACATTTTCAAAGTATTTTGCCCACCCCTGCCCTTGCTCAGGTGCGCCACACGCTGAAAGACTGACGCTCATCTTGTTACGCCCCTGGACTGACGTGGAGCCACATCCAGAACGCGGAATGAAACGAAGCGGCGAGTGAATGGGAAAACCCCTAGGAGAGTAGGAAAATATTAGTGGGTGACGTTAGAACCTTCGGATGGGATAGCACGCCTCTTTGACCCCCACCCCACCCCCACACTAAAAACTTCAGCACTTGGCACTGGCGAACCGACACCTATCGGGGTCCGGAGCGGAAATCTCTATGAGGCCCCTTGAGAGTCACTAAATAAGCAAGAAATAAAATTATTACGTAGCATAAAATTACGGATTTCCCCTTAATTTAGCCACGAGTTCTAGGTATTTATACATCCTATCCGCCAGGTATTTATACATCCTATTAAGCCGCAAATTGGATATTTTATCAATTTTAGTCGGGAAGAACGGATGTTTTTACACGTATTTTGCCAGGAATTCGCGTTTTTTCTCAATTTTAACCACTAAGTTGCCTTCAGAATCCGCAAATTGGCGTATTTTCAACAAACAGTCGAAAATTTGAATACTTTCAATTTTACCCACGAATGATAGCTTTTTCTACACAATTTATCCACGAATATGTGAGTTTCCTCAATTATAGCCGCGAATTGGAGTTTTCCTCAATTTTTGCTGCAACTTATAGCTATGTTTTACCTTTTTTAGCAGCGAATTAGCACTTGTTCTCAATTTGAGCAGCAGATTAGCGGTATTTTTACAGCGAATTACCTTTTATTCCCAATTTGAGAAAAATTTTATCGTTTCTCTAAATTTTAGGCGAACTAGTTTTGAGCTAGTGATTTTTCTCAATATCAGCCGCAAATTAGTGGATTTTTGAACATTTTTGGGATATAGGGAGACTTTTCACGAATTAGGATTTTTTTGGTTCACCATACGCAATGCATGAGCGATTTTTCACAGTTTACTGGCGAATTAGCGGTTTCTTCGTCTATTGCCACAAATTGGCGCTTTTTTTTTTCAATTTCAGCCTGAAAAGTTGCCTTCAGAATCCGCAAATTGGCGTATATTCAGTTTTTGGCGCAAATTAGAATTTTTCTCAATTTCAACAACGTGTTAGCCCTTTTTTAAAATTGTAGCGGCGACGCGTCGTAGCGTTTCAAACCTTGAATTAGCGAATTTTCTCAATTTCAGTCACAAAATTGGCATTTGGCGCAATTTTAGCTCTAAATTGGCGATTTTTTCCATTTTTAGCCGTAAATTAGCAATTTTCTTAATTTTTAGACTTGGGAAGATGGCAACTTTTCGTGATATAATTGTTCCTTTGTCAGTTGACATTGTATGTGTCACCGAAACATGGTTGAGTGGAGAGGTGCTCGATGAGGAGATAGGCCTTGCGGGTTATTCGGTTTTCCGTCGTGATCGTGAACACAGGAGTGGGGGTGGAGTTGCATGCTATGTAAAGGCGGGCATAAATGCTGAGCTGGTTCTTAGATCCGACGCAGTTAAAGACGGGGGAGTCGAGTTTTTGGGCCTGCAGTTTGAGCGCGACGGCCTTAGACTGGGCATGGGTGTTTTTTATCGACCACCTGACGTACCCTTCGGATCACTGGTTGAAAACGTACTGTCTTTTATGGTACCTCGTTGTGATCATTGCCTCGTTGTGGCTGGAGACCTAAACGCTAATCTTTTGGGGAATTCGAGTGACAGCCGCAATCTTGTTACTATTTTTAATGATTTTTATATGTCACTGGTCCCGTATTCAGCTACTCACCACTCGGTGCTGGGGGACAGCTGGCTGGATGTTATTGCTTATTCGGGAGAGCGTTGCGGTGACGACGACAATTGCTGGCAGTCTTCTTTTGGCGATTTGTCTGACCATGACGCGATATTTTTCGACATGTTCTTGCCACCGAAGTGTCTTCCTCGGAGCGTTTTTTATGGCAGGAATATCAAGGGACTCGATAAGAGTAGGCTGGTCGAGATTCTTTCGGCTCAGGATTGGAGCGAGGTAGTGCACTCTGTGTATCACGACAGTGTACCCCATGTGACGTGAAAGTGCACCACCCGAAATCGTGCCCGCGTTGGATACATACCCACTTGATGGCTTGACCAGCGAGACATTTACCTGGTCCACCCCAGACCCGCCAGCCGCTTCATCACCCGATAAGCCCGTATCACCACGCCGCCGCACTTTTATTCTCGACAGATCTGGACGAGTGATGGCTCAAAAGTTGTGCCTTCATCTCTAGATGCACACCGTAAAATTTGAAAACGATTGGTTGAGCGATATGGAAGATATTATAACAAATGTGCTCGATGTCGACGAAAAAGTCGAAATACTCACTGGGCGCCTGTTGAATATTCTTGATGAACTTGCTCC
The DNA here is from genome assembly GCA_038030265.1 of Corythucha ciliata. Taxonomy (NCBI): domain Eukaryota; kingdom Metazoa; phylum Arthropoda; class Insecta; order Hemiptera; family Tingidae; genus Corythucha; species Corythucha ciliata. The sequence goes on along the minus strand of CM075941.1, from coordinate 57,006,097 downwards.
ACTTAGGGTTCGAGCCCATGGACGAGGGGATGGGCGGGCCACTCCGTGGATGACGCCGGATTTGATAGGCCAAATTAAGCGTAGGCAGAAACTTAGGACACTCTACAAAAGGCGGAAAATGCCCCATTTGTGGACCGAATATCAAAGAGTGAGAAACGAGGTGAGCCAGGCGATCAGGAGGGCTAGAAATCGATACTTCTGTGACTTGTTCCGGGGGGCCGAGGGATCCCGTGAAACGTTAGCTTTAGCCACTTGAACAAGCGCTTTTCTCAATTTCATTCCTGAAGTTGTCCCACGAATCGGCGAGCAGGCGTTTACTTAATTTTAGTCGTGAATTAGCGTTCTTCTCCATTTTAAACGCCGAATTAGTGTTTTTCTCTACTTTTCCCGTGAATCACGTTTTTCTTTCTTTCACCCGCGAGTTATTAGCGCTTTTTCACAGTACTAGTCACTTAAATCGGGGCTTTTTCTAAATGTCATTCCCGAGGTTCCCCAAGAATGTTTGAGTTGGCGTATTTAATTTAATCTGTGAATTAGCCTTTCAACCCTCAATTTTAGCCGTAAATGAGCGCGTTTCTTAATTTACCTGGCAATTATAGCATTTTTTCTCGATTTTATCCGTAAAAATCGCAATTTTTGATAACTTAGCTGCGTGAATTAGCGTTTTCCTTCACTTTCAGACCCGAATTCGCATTTTTCTCTATTTCACGCCGTGAATTAGCGCTTTTTCTCAATTTCAGTCCTAGCCCCGAGAATCCATGAGTCGGTACTTTCCCAATTTTAGGTGTGAATTCGCGCTTTTTCTCAATTTTTCAATCTGCCAAATTGTAACATTTCATCACAATGTTATCCGTGAATATAGCGTGTTTCTTTATTAGTGCATACAGGGGTGGGCAAAATACTTTGAACATGTATTTTAAATACAAAACCAAAATACTTTCAAAAATGTATTTTAAATACTGAAATACAAATACTTTTTGAATTGTATTTTGAATAAAATACAAATACAATTTAAAATACTTTTCAAAAATTCGATTTCGACGGCAGATAGTGCGAAAAACACGAAAAATAAATAATTCAAAAATATCAGGTCCTTCAATAGACAAGTTGACAAAATGTAGCAGCGCGAAATGGCGCTGCGCCGCGATGCGCAAAAAAAAAGTAGACAAGTTGTCACCAAGTATTTAGTATCGAACCGGCGAGCATTGGTGGATCGTGAGCTGAAAAGGAGATGAGCAGGTCACTGGTGGACCTATATCGGGGCCCGGGGCGGAAATCTTCAAGAGGCCCCTAAAAGTCTCTAACTATATGTAAAACCTCTATTGGTAACCTCTAAGGCCTTTTCCTAATTTTAACTATGGCCTTTTCCATATATTGTAGGCAAATTACCGCTATTTCCACAGTCTATCCGCCAAACAGCGCTTATGCCAAGTTTAAACTGCGAATTTCTCCATTTTAGCCGCGAATGAGTGCGTTTTGTCAACTTTAACAGCAAATTAGCGCTTTTCGCCGCAAATTAGCAACTGATTAGCGGGGTAACACCTCCCCCCCCCCACCATTAAGACATAAATATGCGCTTTTCCCCAACTTTAGCATCAAAGTAGACTTTGTATCCTGTGAATCAGCGATGTTTCTATATCTTTCCTCGAGTTGGCGTTTTCCACAATTTTAGCTGCAAATTAGCGATTTTTTCTAGCGGTTTACTCAGTATGAGCTGATAATTACTCAATATTATCCGTAAAATGCCGGTTTTCTCGAAATGTCTACCACAAATTAGCATTTTTTGTTCACCGTAACCATACACTGCGGAATAGCGATTTCGTCTCAGTTTTAGCCGCGAATTTGCGAGTTTTTCACTCATAGCCATAAATTAGAGCTTTTTCTCAATTTTAGCCTCAAAGTCTCCCGAGGAAGCCGCGAATGAACGTATTTCAAATTTTTGACGCAAATTTAAATTTGTCTCAATTTTAGCCGTAAATTAGCGCTTTTTCGTAATTTTAGCAGTGCAGTAGCTATTTCTAGCCCGTGCATTAGCGAATTTTGTTCATTTTAGCCACGAATTGGCGTTTTCCGATATTTTTACTGCAAATCGGCAATTCTTCCATTTTTGACGGTGAATTAGCACTTTTTGTTTCAATTTTGGCTGAAAATTAACTTTTCTCTTTATTCTAGCCAGAATAATTACTGATTTTCTCTATATTAGCCGCAAATTGGCGGGTTCTTTTACATTTTGGCACCGCATTAGTAATTTTTTCAATTTTAATTATATTATGTAGAATAGGGCTTCATCTCAGTTCTAGCCGTGAATCCGTGTTTTTTCTTTTACTTATAACCATGAATTTGCCGTTTACCTCAATTTTACCCACAAAGTTGTCTTCAGAAGGCGGAATTAGAAATTCCAACACACTTTATCCGCGATTATTTTCCTCAATTTTAGCCGTAAATTCGCGTTTTTTTTCAGCTTTAGCTGCTTTGAAGCGTTTCTAATCTGTGAATTCGCGAATTACCTCAATTTTTTAGCCACGAATTCGTGATTCCTCAAATTTTAGCCGGGAATAACACTTTTTCCTAATTTGAGCTGAAAACGAGAGTTTTTATTTATGACAGGCTAATTATAGTGAATTTTTCAATATTAGCTGTTTTTTTTTTTTTTTTTTTTTTTTTTTTTACACTTCAGTCCCACGTTGGCATTTTTCCTTCAATTTTTGCTATGGATTAGCGTTTACCGCCTCTAAGTGCCGCAGAATTCAATGTTCACTTTTTTAAAGTTGTCGGGCAGGATGTTTTGAATAATATCAAGCCTGGCACTAGTAATTTTGCTGATTTCTAACGAAGGAATAAACCTCTTAAGACATTCGATTTTAAGCATGTGAGTGAGCTTGCGGTGAAGCAATGCGTTTTGTCACAGAATAACAGCAAAGCTCCTTATTGGTTTGGCCTGAGCGTTCCCATACTAACGGGCATTATCGATGAGAATCTTCCCGAACTCACGTACTTGTTAAATTACTGTATTTCCGCTAGTCTTTTCCCGACGTGTCTTAAAACGTCTTTGGTCTCAGTTATATATAAGAGGGGCGATCGTTTGAACCCAAATAATTACAGACCAATAAGTATTTTGCCAGTTTTCTCCAAGATCTTGGAGAAATTAATGAAAAGTAATATTTTTAGATCTGGTAAAAGCACGACGGCGGCGATTGTTGATCTTATTGATGAGGTTATGGCTGGTTTCGAACAGAAGGAGCACGTGAAGGGGATTTTCATTGACCTCAATAAAGCTTTTGACAGCGTGTCACATAAGGTGCTTGTGGCTAAATTAAAATGGTACAACTTTTCACCCGATGCTGTTAACCTTGTTGCATAATTTCTTTCGAACCGAAAGCAAGCTGTAAAAATTGGTTCTGATGTGTCTGATTTGTCCCTTGTCCAGCACGGTGTGCCTCAAGGGTCTATTCTGGGGCCAGTGCTGTTTCTGATTTTCATCAATGATTTTCCAGCCGCTTTAAGTCCATCCACTCACTGCGTTTTATTTGCTGATGATGCTGATGTTTATATGTATATTTCTCTTCTTCATGTACACAAGTCCAGAAAAGAGTGGGCCATTCAAAGTTATCCTACTCGGAATTGTGGCAGATTAATCACACCCTTTTGTAGGCTTGCCAAGTCGCAGGGTACGGCTGATTGGTGGGGCATTAAATTTTAAAATTCCCTTCCGTTTGAATTTGTGAGTCTGGATTTTGAAAATTTCAGATCAAAGTTGAAGATTTTTTTTTGTGGAGAACAGTCTTTATAGTTTCGAGGAGTTTAAATTACGTCACGAGCATAAAAAGCAAGCCAGAACATTTCCTACATGAAGTCATAAGCAATGAGGACTTGGATGCCGAGTATAGAAACTTGCCGACAAGGACACGCCCCCTACCTATACGCTACCGTGAATTCGTGGCTCGAAATGATTATGATACCCATCCAGTTATTCATAATTCATCAGGTTACTCGCCATGGCTTTTTCCAAACGTAGAAATCGATCTCAGCTTCCACGACCAAAATAAAACCCAAATTATGTTACCAGAGTGCCACGCTAAATTTCTTCATTTTTTAAATGAGCACCGAGAGTTTACTTTCATCTACACAGATGGGTCGAAGACAAATAGTGGTGTTGGTTGTTCATATTTCACTTCTTCTGGAGAATCACGCCAATTTTCTCTACCCACTATTTCTAGCGTTTATTCTGCCGAGCTCTCGGCGATAAATCTATCCTTAGATTATTGCCTGGAATCAAATAGCCACAAATTTTATGTAGTAACATATTCACTTAGTTCTCTTGAAGGAATGCGTGACGTATTTTCGCTGAACCAATTAACTAGGAA
>CM075941.1:56964580-57001233 GCA_038030265.1 Corythucha ciliata | reverse complement strand
TGAACTTAACCTACGAGCAGCGAAACGGAGATATCGAGAGGGGTGGGATCAAACATGGCGACTGTCAGTACTCGTAGGAACTCATAGAGCCTTAGTAAAATCTACGGACTATACATCATTAGTCATTTCTATGGCAACAAAAAATAACTAAGTTTCATTTGGTACGTTTCTTTGCTGCTCTAGTGTTTTTCTGGTGTAGAAAATCACATGATTTGATTGATAAATTTCGAACTAATGAATTATATCAGATGATTTTCTACACTAGTGCAGCAAAAAAACAGACCTACCATATCCCTCGCGATTCATCAATTTTTGAACAGGTTTATTTTGAACCACACAGGTCGACTTTTTTCTATCTGTAAGAAACGGTTTATAACAACGTAGTAACAAGGTTGAGTCTACAACAAGGTTAGAGTTTCTCTAAATTTTTTCATTTTTAGCCGCGTTTTTATTACATTTCGGACCCACATTGGCGTTTTTTTCTTGACTTTTCGCTGTGGATGTTTTTGTTTTTTTTTCAATTTTACCCACGATTTAGTGATTTTCCTCAATTTTAGCCACTCGTTAGCGCTTTTTCTCAATTTTAGCCAGTGCAGTAGCGTTTCTACCACTTGAAGTAGCGGTTTTTCTCAATTTTAGCTGTAGATTAGCCATTTCGAGGGTGTCACTCCATCATCACATAACGTCATTTTGGTTAGTTTTGGGTTTATTATTCATGGATGTTGCCAAATCCGGCTTGAAATAACATGAAAATCGACACCACAAAACCTTTGAAAATCCCCATTTTGGACCCGCTTTCGGCCCATAAAAAAACCCAGGGAGTTCTTTTTGGGCAGTTGGATAAAGAAAATCCGGACTGGAGTAAGTGGATTCGACGATGGGAACGTTATCGAACCGGCTCTTTTCTGCACAAAATGCCAGAGGAGTATCAAATAAACCAATTACTTTTGGCACTCGGGGAAGAATGTGAGGATATATTCGAACAGTTGGACATCTCCAATGCGGAGAGAAAGAAGTACGATGCGGTAGTAAACAAATTTAGTAATTATTTCACAGGTATCATTAATTTATTTTATGAGCGTGCAAGATTTTTTAGTCGTAATTCAGGGGAGCCAGTGGACCTTTTCACACGAGATTTGAACAGGATTGCATCAAAGTGTGACTTTGGTGACCTAAAAGATGACTTTTAGGCGCTGAATGTAGGAAATGTGGTTATAAAGGGTATTTTGCGAGGGTGTGCCAAAGTAGGCGTACCAAAATTGACGTCGAGAGGAGTAGCGAGTCAAGAAGTGAAAGTGATGTATCATCGGTGGGTCTCGGTTTCCTTGGAGAAGTGTGCAAGGTCAATGAGAACCCATGGGAAATACATTTAAGACTCGGGAATCTATCTACCCCTGTCAAATTCCGTATAGACACAGGTGCCGATGTGTCTTTAATGTATTTCTCTCAATTCACAAATTGCTTTTCAAAAACTCATGTATTAAAGACTACAACAAAAAGGTTGTACGGTCCTGGGAAAATTCAAATTTCAGTAAAGGGAAAATTTTAAACTTTTCATTAAGATGCAAGGACAAATCTGCAGAGGAAGAAATATTTGTAACCAAAGGGTCCCAGGTTCCTTTACTAGGGCGACCAGCTATATTGAAATTGGGAATTTTGAAATGGGTAGGACAGGTCTCTAAAGTAAACATGAAGATAGAAAAACAGTTTCCTGAACTTTTCAAAGGAATTGGTCTCATGAAAGCGGAACATAAAATAATTTTAGACGACCATGCTAAGCCTTACGCGGTCGGAGTCCCACGAAGAATTCGAATTCCTTTGAGGGAAAAGACAAAGAGAGAGTTAGACTGGATGGAAAAGCTTGGCATTATCACTCACATTGATGAGCCATCGGACTGGGTAGCTCATACGGTGATCGTACCAAAAGCAAATGCAGAGGAAAGTTCAAATCTGTGTAGATTTACCGCTTAAACAAAGTTGTAAAAAGGGAGAGGCTAATGACGCCGTCTGTGAACGATTTATTGTCCCAGCTGAAAGGTGCCAAGTTTTTCTCGAAAATAGACTGTCGGTCGGGGTACTATCAGATAAAATTACACCCGGAAAGTACTAAACTGATAACTTTTTCAACACCTTTCGGTCGGTACTATTACAACAGGGTTCCAATGGGCGTTGTCAACGCGCCCGAGGTTTTCCATAAGTACAGGACGAACGTACTACAAGGCATAGACTGTGTGTACTTTATTAGACGATTCACTTATTTATGGAAATTCTATCTGGTCACAACGTTCCGCTACAATTATTAAGGCCCGTTCACAAGCTCTATGTTTACGTTCTGTGGAGTCTATGCAACCAAACAAATTTATTCCCTCGAAAAATGAAGCATTTTGATAGGTTACACGGACTCCACAGACGCATTGCACAGAGCTTGTTAACGGGCCATTAAAAAATCATATGTACATACATAAAAAACAATTATAAGACATTATTCCCTTTTTTGGATTGAGATAAAAAATATTCAGAGTCTTTAATCAACATAATCAAACCAGCATAACTAGCGCAATCAGCAGCTTATCCATTGGTCCTCCGGAGCGCGGGACAACTCGCGCGCAAACATTAAAAATAACGTAATCTGACAAGTCGTTTTGTTAGTAAGTAACCAAAACTAACATGAGCGTTGATGGTTACAGTTCTCTCGTTCGGAAGAGGGGAAGAGTCAAAGCGTCGCTCACTCGAATCGCCTCTTTCATTGATTCATTCGATCCTCATCGGAACACTATTACGGATCTAGAAATTCGAGACGCTACCCTCCCTGACCTCTGGGCCAAGTTCATGGAGGTCCAAGGAGAAATTGATTGAGAGACGAATCTCTAGAACAAAGTCAAGTTGAAGAACAAAGCTCCTTTGAAGACTGTTATTTCGGTATTAAAGCTTCGATACAACATATTTTAAAACAAGCCCAACCCACGTCCACCAGTTCGACTCCCGCAACCGACGTGATGAATCACCCACCACTCACTATCCATTCAATCCCCGCGGCCAAACTCCTTTGGATATTCCCAAATTCAAGGGAGATTACGAATCGTGGCTACCTTTCTCGGATTTTTTCAAATCGACTATTGACCAAAATTCTTCACTTTCGAATGTCCAAAAGTTCCATTACTTGCGGTCAAGTTTGGAAGGTCCCGCAGCCGACTTAATACAGTCAATTCCGTTATCTAACGACGGGTATCAAACAGCGTGGGAACTTTTAGGAAAACGTTTTGAAAACAAAAAACTTCTAATTCAAAATTGTCTCAATGTTTTGTTCAATGCCCCACCAGTAACTCGTTCAACGGCTAGTGACCTGAGACAATTACAGAACACATTTGTTAAAACCATTCGGTCCCTGAAATCACTTGATCGACCAACAGATCATTGGGATGATATATTAGTTCACCTTATTGCGTCGAAGTTCGATCGAACAACGCTGTCGCTTTGGGAAAGAGAATGCCATTCCGAAACGCCTTCGTTCGGGGAAGTAGAAGAATTTTTAGGACGCTACTGCAATTCGTTAGAAGCCATCGAATATAAATCACTGGCAAAAAAGAGCGCTTCAGAATCATTAGGTAGTGTGAACAAGAATAAACGTTCGTTCCTCACGTGCAGCTCGTCACATAAAATTTTCGAATGTCCTCAATTCACAAGTAGTGACATACCTTCACGACGTGAAACTGTAAGAACCCTTCGATTATGTTTCAACTGTTTACGTTCAAATCACACGGTTGGCCAGTGTTTGTCCAAATCATTTTGCAGAGTGTGCACTAAAAAACATAATTCGTTACTTCACGACTCTAAAACCGAAAACTCGGCTAATTTATTACCCCCTTCGAAACACGTAGCGCTCACCACGAACGTAAAAACGGCCAGTCAAGAGCAAAATCAAGTCATTCTCCCCACTGCTATCATACAGTTAGAAAACGCTGGGGGACAGGTCATGAAATGTCGAGCCTTGCTCGATTCTGGGTCGCAAGCCAGTTTCATTTCAGAAAGGATGACTCAACTTCTCAAATTAAATAAAACAAAAATTCATATTCCTGTTTCTGGTGTGAACGAATCTCGAACGCCCATAAAATTTAAAACGTCTGCAAGGTTGCAATCATGTAAAAATGATTTCTCAATGAACGCTGATCTTCTAGTCGTTCCACACATAACATCGAATCTTCCTAGTCGCGCTATACCTCTCGTTTGTCGTGAAATTCCATCCGACATCACTTTAGCCGATCCTGATTTCCATTCTCCAGGAAGGATCGACATACTAATCGGAGGTGAATTTTTCTGGGATGTTTTAGGACAATGTAAAATACAACTCCCTTCAAAACTCATTCTCTGGGAAACCAAATTCGGGTGGATAGCTGGAGGAAACTCCGATCAATCATTTAACAGCGTCCATCGGCAAAATTCCGACGCTTTCGACAAAAAATTGTGTTTTTTCTCGGCTATTGAATTAGATAAACAGCTCGAATCCATTTGGAGTCTAGACGAATGCGTATCTCAAAATAATCGGTCTCAAGATGACAACTTTTGCGAAACACTTTACCACGAGTCCACAGTTCGAAATAACTCGGGAAGATACGTAGTCAAAATTCCATTTAAAAAATCTCCTACATTGCTTGAAGATAGTAAAAAAACAGCAACAAGTAGGTTTCTCTCTTTAGAACGAAGACTGAATCAAAACCCAAGTTTAAAAACTCAATACTCCGATTTCATGAGAGAGTATTTCGATCTTAACCATATGGAGTTACTTGAAAAAACGGATTCAAGTTGTTCAGGTAGTCAATAGGGCCTCTCACACGTACACTCAAGAGTCGACGACTGAACGGGACACACTTGAGTCGAAGTTTGAGTGCGGTTAAAACTTCACAGTTCAATTTTTGTGCTTCCGCTCTTGCGTGCACTCAGAACTGTCGTTCAGGCGTCTGCCGATCAAGAGTGGGCCACGATCTTCAATTTGGACACCACAATCTTAACCGCATGCAAACCTCGGCGCTGGGTTCTTCCTCTCAAAAGTGTACGAGTAAAGGAGAAATACCTTCCTGTACCTCCATTCCTAATTGGCGCGTGGAAGGAGGAAAATTTGGAAAGTTTTCGCCACAAGCCCAGTCGTCTGTTCTATCCTGAAATTGCTGTCGTGACAAGCCATTACGAAGGGGCTGTTGTTTTAGCTGCGGCTTGTTGTTTTGTGTATGTGCAAAAGAAGTTGGTGAGGAAACGTTGTATTTGGGTGAAGAGATTCCGAGAAGAATGTAATGACAGACCGCTCCTTCGGGAACTAAGAGAAAATTACCCGGACGACTACAGGAACTACCTGAGAATGGATGGTCCTTCATTCGATTTACTTTTCGATTTAGTAAAAGAAAGGATCACCAAAAAGGATACAGTGATGAGAGCTAGCATATCTGCAGATCAACGACTTATTGCCACTTTGAGGTTTTTGGCAACTGGGCGTTCTTATGAAGATCTCAAATTCACTACTGGCATCTCAATTTCTTCTCTGTCAGCAATTGTTCCGGAGGTGGATCGCCCTCTATCTCCTCTCCTTCAATAAAATCGACGTTCGAGATACTCGGATTTGGTTTTTCCTGGTCCATTGTGAAAAGCATTAAGTCGTAATACCAGAGGATGGGTGTGTAAATGTCATCTGAGCCTTTCCCCGATCTTAGTGAATCCGACAGTTTCTTAAATTCCTTCCTATAAGCTCCACGAAGGCTTTGGACTTTCTTGTAAACGAAATTCCGGTTCGCACTGGGAAATATTGGTTTGTGAAATTCATCGAGCTTGTCGTAATAAGCTTCGTTCATTAGATTTTTGTTCAAGTATTCCTTTGATTTAATTTTCAAAAGACTCTCGTCTCGTTCGATGAAATTAGTTAAAACTTCCCTTCTCCAACATCTGCTGTCTTCAGCCATGTCTTGACGCAAGACACACTTCCAGTGGCGGACTGGCCCGGAAGGGGTAGGTGTCCAAAACTCCCCCGCGCCCCTTGGGCGTGGTGCCCCTCTAACAATCAGACCATCGTCATATACCTATTTTCATAAATAACGGTTAGTGGATTTACAAACGAATATCTGTTTTTGGACTTGACAAAGTTAAGTTTCAGAAAAGGGGCTCTGTCCCCTTCGTGGTTATATCGTATCACGAAGAGGCATAGAGTTTAGGTTTGAGCTGGAGTGGGCCTAGGAGGGGCGATAATAAAATTCGTTGGGCTTATAAGTAAAATGAGGGCGGCTGTCAAAGATCTCGTTGCATATAATATGAATAAGCAAAATTCGCCTTCAGAGGACAAACAACTCGAACTTTGGCTGATTTTCATGGCAGAAATAACCACGACCGGGCTAACTGGAAATTTAGCCCCAATAACTTGATTGGTTTTGCTAGACGTAAATCGTGTATTTCAGACCAGAAATCGCAATGTCGCAACTGACGCTTTCAAATTGGTATCTGGCACTGCCGCTAGACCAGCACTCTCTTATACCGGAAATGGTCAAATCTTGCAAACTTAGCCTCTCAAACTAATTATGTATTTGGCTTAAACCACTTGACCCATGCCCTGACGATTCATTGTTACAAAATCCGTTATTTGGTTAAAAACTGGTAATTACGCCGCTTAGTCTGACCATTTGGCCCAAAACCGTTCAATTACGCCCAAAAATGTAAAAATTTAGCCAAAGTACCTGACTTCTGACTCGAAAACGATTGGGAATTAAGCAAAAAGAATTACTATTCGTATACCTTTAAGAAAAGTCCGGTTTCCCCCGGAATCTCCCAAATGCCGGAACCGTTAATTCCCTCAACCAAGATAGTACCTCACCTTTTTTTTTTTTAGCAGAAAAAGAGAAATACGTGGGTAAAAATGACACCCTCTATTCTTATCTGCCAGTAGCCCTATTTAGCATCAAAAGCAATGCGTGATTTTTACGTTGACGATGTTTTGACTGGTACCAATTCACTCGAGGAAGCGATAGCACTCCAAAAAGAACTCGACTCTCTTTTGAAAAAAGGTGGTTTTCATTTAAGAAAATGGTCGTCTAACGATCATCGTGTCCTAGCCTAGCTCACGTTTCAAAACTTGACAAAGAGCTGAAAACAGACATCAGTCTCAGCGATGACAATATGCTTCGAAAACTAGGATTGCTTTGGCATCCTAATCGAGATATTTTCAGAATTTCTGTACCGGAAATACCGGAATCAACAAATCAACAAAACGATACGTTCTGTCAACTCTAGCCAAATTATTCGATCCAATCGGGCTCATAGGACCCATCCACACAAAAATAAAAATATTCATTCAAGCATTATGGCAAACAAGCTTAAATTGGACGGATCCGTTACCTGAAAATATGGGACAGTTATCTTAAAGAGCTTTCCCTTTTAGCTTCGATCAGTGCACCTCGATTTGTGGGTGCGACTTCGTTCTCCAAAATTCAATTACATGGGTTTTTTGACGCTTCTGAGCTTGCATACGGCGCTTGTATATACCTTCGCTTCAAATCAGATAGTACTCTGAGCAATAATTGCTCCTATCAAAGCCGTAAGCATTCCCAGGCTGGAACTGTGTGCCGCACTATTGCTAACGCGTCTCACCAATAAATTACTCAAAGCTCTGAAAATAGAATTTGAAAGAGTAATTCTTTGGACTGACTCAACAATAGTTCTTGCTTGGCTCAAATCCACATCGTCAAATTTAAAAACCTTTATCCAAAATCGAGTTTCAGAAATTCAAGGAGAGACGAAAGATTATGAATGGTGCCACGTTCCTACAACAGATAATCCAGCCGACCAAATTTCAAGAGGAAAATTTCCCAAACAACTGTTGGAGAATAATATTTGGTGGCACGGTCCACAGTGGCTTACGGATTGTCCTTCCACACGGCCGAAGAAATCTTCAGGTGTCATTTCAGTGATTCCTGAACTGAAACAGCAGTTTTTTTGCTAGACAGCTATTTCATTTTTCTCCCTCATATCGCGTTTCTCAATTTTTGTTAAATCCTTTGAGAGTGCTTGCTTACTGTTACAGATTCACAGCAAATGTACGAACAAAATCAACAAAGAAACAAGGTGGGGCCTTAACACCCGAATAAATTCATTCAGCAAAATTAAAATGCATCAAATTAATTCAAGAAGAACATTTTTCAAAAGAGATATTCGTTTTAAAACAGGGTTCTCCAGTCACGAGTAAGAAAAGTAGTATTTACAATTTAAATCCATTCCTAGATGATCAAGGGATTTTAAGAGTAGGCGGAAGATTAAAGAACGTTCAAACTATCCCTTTCAGTCAACGACATCCAATCTTACTCCCTGCTAATCATCACTTAACAAAATTAATAGCACGGTATTTTCACAAAAAGGAACTTGACTCAGGCCCTCAACAACTTCTATCAGCTATTCGTACCGAATTTTGGCCATTAAAAGGGCGCGACCTTGTGCGTCGTACAATACACAACTGTCTAATTTGTTTCAAGTCGAAACCTCCGGTATCATCCACACAGTTAATGGGTGACTTACCAATCGGGAGAGTCAAACCTTGTCGACCATTCTTAAGCTCAGGTGTTGATTTCTGTGGACCTTTTTTTGTTCGCCCCAGTAAAATTCGAAGAGTAGCCCCTATCAAAATCTACGTAGCCTTATTCATTTGTCAAGCGAGCAGGGCCATTCACTTATAGAAATTGTATTTGATTTGACTACTAACGCGTTTATTGCAGTTTTAAAGCGTTTTACATCGAGGCGAGGAAAGGTCACAGACATTTACTCTGATAACGCAAGAAATTTCGTCGGAGCAAAAAATAATTTGAAAGAAATAAGTACAAAATTACAGGATCAAGAATTCCAAAACAAAATTAACAACTTCTTGTCCGTCGACGGTATCAAATGGCACTTCACTCCTCCTTGCTCTCCGCACTTTGGGGGCTCATGGGAATCCAGCATTAAAATGTTCAAGTATCATTTCAAAAGAATTGCAGGTACCGCTTCATTAACCATTGAAAAAATGCTGACTCTGACAGCAGAAATCGAAGCATGCTTGAATTCTCGTCCTCTGACCCCACTAAGCAATGACCCTAATGACCTGTCACCACTTACACCAGCGCATTTTCTAATAGGTCAGCCAATGACAACAAGTGTTAAACCAGGATTTCATTATACTCCCAGTCATGGACTTAGCAGATGGCATCGTCTACAGCAGCTTACGTCTCTCTTTTGGTCAAGATGGCAACACGACTATTTGGGATCATTACAACAAAGAACGAAATGGCAAGTCACAGAAGAAAATATCCAAATTGGTGACATGGTGATACTAAAGGACGAAAACCAGCCTCCGCTTCATTGGAACGTCGGTCGAATTGAAGCAAATTACCCTGGCAAAGACGGATTAGTGCGTGTAACGTCAGTACGAACAGCCGCAGGGACGTTTAAAAGAGGGATAAACAGCATCTGCAAATTACCCTCTCAGTCCACTTTGGGGGCGGAAGATGGTCACAACGTGATGATATGTACATACATAAAAAACAATTATAAGACATTATTCCCTTTTTTGGATTGAGATAAAAAATATTCAGAGTTTTTAATCAACATAATCAAACCAGCATAACTAGCGCAATCAGCAGCTTATCCACTATCTAAGAGCACGACGAACGATTAATTAATGTTCTTGAAAGGCTAAAGGATGAGAAGGTGACTTTAAATGAAACGAAATGTGTATTCAGAACCTCTGCGAAATGTGTCGCAAAACCTCTCCGTGATTTACTTGCAAAGAAATCAGAATGGTATTGGGATGTAAATCAAGATGATTCATTCCAAAGAACAAAACAGCTTTTATCGTCTTCGCCCGTACTTAGTTTTTATGACCCGAATAAACCCTTGAGATTAGCTGCAGATGCAGGTATGATTGGTTTGGGGGTCATTCTGGAGCAAGAGCAAGTCCCAGGGTCATGGAAGCCTATCCAATACGCCTCAAGAGGACTTTCAAAAGCTGATAAAAATTATATCGAACATTAGGGGTTACTTGGGGCTGTGAACACTTCAGGGACTTACTTATTGGGAAAGAATTTGAAATTCTAACTGATCACAAACCTCTTTTATCGCTATTAGGAAATAAAGCAATTGTGGAACTATCCGCTAGGATACAAAGGTTTAGAATGAGGTTGATGCAATTCAGTTATCGACTGACTCACTTTTCGGGAAAGAAATTCTATGGTCCAGATGCACTTTCAAGAGCACCTGTTCAAAATGGTGAAAATAGGGAAGATATCCTCTTTGAAAAGGAAGTCGAAGTTTTTGTAACTGAGGCGTGCGGACCAGAATTGCTAGACTCATGTTTGGATAAAGTCCGAAGAGCTCAGCTTAAAGATTCCGTTTGTTTAGCTGTAAAACGGTTTTTGTTGAACGAACGCCCCAATAGCACGGATCACAACGGGTTAGCACCATTTCGGAAATTTGTAAACGATCTCTGGTTGAAAGGAGACGTTTTAATGTTCAAACATCAGGTAGTCATTCCACATTCATTTCGAAAAGAAATGTTAACAAAAATCCATGAGGGCCATGGAGGGGAATCCAAGTGGTTAGATAGGGCTAAAGTCTGTGTTTGGTGGCCAACAATTAATCGGTAAATTAAAGAAAAATTTGGCGAATGTAAGAAATGCATAAAACACAGAAATCAGATTTCAGAACCGTTAATACCTTCAAAGCTACCAAGACGGCCGTGGCAGGTTGTAGCAGCAGATAATTTTAAATTTCAACGAAAATGGTACTTGGCGGTTGGAGATTACTTCTCTCTCGCTATCTTAACGTAGAGTGTGTCGGTACAGACTTGACGTCACGACAAGTCATATCTGTATTGAAACAAATGTTTGCAACTTTCGGAATCCCAGAAACTCTTAGGTGTGACTGTGCGTGTAACTTGACGTCCTACGAAATTCGATCTTTCGCAAAGGATATTGGAATGTCGATAATTACTAGCTTACCGAAGTACCCTCAAAGTAATGGCACATCTGAGGCAATGTTCAAAATAGCAAAGAACATCCTTCGGAAGGAAGACTTGTTCACGGGACTTCTAGCATACCGCACCACTCCAACCGTGACAGGTTACAGCCCTGCAGAGCTGTTGATGGGTAGAAAGGTACGAGGAACTCTTCCTTTGAACCCGAAACTTCTCGAGCCCAACTGGTCAAATTTGGACAACCTTCGCAAAATTGATGAAAATAATAAGGTCAAGCAAGCTTATTGGTATAATAGGAGTAAAAAAAACTCGTGAACTCAGAGAATTACAAGAAGGAGAGCAAATTTACATTCAGGACCTAGGGCATCATGGAATCTTCAAAAATAAAATAGAAGGCATTCCACGGAGGTA
This sequence comes from Corythucha ciliata, assembly GCA_038030265.1. Lineage (NCBI taxonomy): Eukaryota > Metazoa > Arthropoda > Insecta > Hemiptera > Tingidae > Corythucha > Corythucha ciliata. Next base: position 56,989,853 of record CM075941.1, on the reverse strand, counting down.
CGAGGTGATTGCTGGAGAAAGAAAGTATCAAATAAATCGAAAGGCTTTAGTCGGATCTAAAAGACCAATCAATCACGAAACATCGCGAAAACAAAGATATCCATGCCCCCTTCTAGAAGACAACGCACGAAATTGGAAAGAAACGAGAAGAAGATCATTCGTAAGCGTTCCTACCAACGAGCTACCTGAAATGTGTGAAAGGAGTCGTTCAAGTGAAGTGGACGAGAAATTTATAGAAGCTACGCCTGATAAATTGAGGCGTTCTCAAAGAATAAGACGTCCTCCAAATCGACTGGCATATCCTTGAGCTCGTGTCATGAAGGAAGGGAGGAAGTGATACAGCCATATGTGACACATGGTTAGAATAATTGAATTGATAAATAAACAGTTTTGGATTTGTTCGATTTGAATAAACTTGGAGTTTTTATTGCAAACTTAAAACACGTATCGCAATGGTTAGACGATTTCCATGATTAGAGAACAAAGGGAAGCACCACCGTAATCGATCCACCGATTCTAATCGGATTGTTCTATTCTATAACGTGAAATTCTCCTGCGGCTTACTCAGGCGTGAATCCAGAGTTTTTATTCAAAAGGGGGAGGGGGGTAGCCCAAAAAAGTTCCACCATGCTTTTTCTCAATTTCAGCCGCAATCGAGCCCTTTTACTCAATTTATCCTAGAAAAGGTCTCAATAAAGCGTGAATTAGCTGTTTTTTCATACTTTTGGTTCGGATTTTACATCACGAAACGAGGAATTGGTGCGCTTTCTCAATTTTAGCCGCGAAAGAGCACTTTTTTTCTTTATTTTAACAACGAATATTGGACAGTTCGCTTCGAAAATCGTCCGGTTCAGGAGTCTTCTGTGTGTTTTTTTTTTTTTTTTTTTTTTCTTCACTGCGAGTTCTTCGTTCCGCGGCGTTATGGGGTTGTGATTGTTTTTATTTTTTATTTTTAACGTGAATACGTTTTTCGGAATTATAGAAACCAATTCGGCAGAAGTGGCAAAACAGACAGTGCCGGCCTTAGACATTAGGCGCCCCCCGGGCGAATATTTCACCAGCGCCCCATAAAGTCACCGTTCAGATTAAGCTGAGAATTGGTGTTTTTTTGTTGTTTTTGTTTGTTTTTTTTTTTCACATTAACCGCGAATTATTTTTTCAACACTTCAGCTTCAGCGCTTTTCAATTTCATCGGCAAATGCGAATTTAATATTTTTTTTCATTTTAGCCGTGAATAATCGATTTGTCTCCATTTTAGCCGGAAATTTCCGTTTAATTATTAATTTTTGCCGCGAGTTAGCGATTTTTCTACACCTCTGCAGTAAATTATCACATCTTACTAATTAGCCAAGAAGTTGCCTCCGGGAACCTCGGCTTGCCATTTTTTCCATTTTCTTTTAATTAGCAAAATTTCTCAAATTAACCCACTTTAAGATTAAGACCACACATTAGCGTTTTTCCTCATTTTAGCCACTAAAATTCCAAGTTTTTCTAGATTTCAGCCGCGAATTATAGTTTTTCCCCAATTTTCCTTGCGAATTACCTGAACCTTTGCCGGAATTTGGCCATGAAGTAGCTATTTTTTTCACTTTCTGGCACAAAGTTACCCTCAGAAGCCGCGAATTCGACGTTTTCTCCACTCGATCCGCGAATTAGAGTTTTTCCCTCACTTCAGCGCTTCTTTTCAATTTTATCAGTAAATTAGTTACAGAGTAGCAATTTTTCACTATTTTAGCTGTGAATTGGCGATTTTTCCCAATTTTTTCCTGTGAATTCTTGTTTTTCCAGATTCCAACTTCTAATGAGCCCCTTTTCTTTATTTTAGCCATGAATTAGCACTTTTTCTTAATTTTTACTTCGAATTTAGCAATTTTTTTCGCTTTTAGCTATAAATTAGCGCTTTTTCTTAGTTTGAGCCACAAGAACTGTCGTTTCCATACTTATATCCACTAATAAGCGATTTTTCGGTACTTTATTCGCGGAAGCTTTGCGAATCAGTAGCAGTAGGGCCCGAAAAGCTTAAAGGTGATGGAATAATGAGGATTTTTAGATCCTGTCTATGCAGGTACGTGAAAATGAGTTTTTGGCGTGCGGTTGAACAGCGATATTGGCTACTTTCAACGATTTTCAATCCATCCGACCTAGGACGGAATGCGACGTTGCAGGTGATCAGCAAGGAGTGTAGCTGAATATTCGATTTAGGCGTATGAAATTCAAAATGGTCGTCAGGCCTTTGAAATGGTCATGGGCCTTTGAAAACGACATTATAAGCGCTTGAAATGGTCATTGAGCGTTCAAAATGGCTATTGAGCGTTCCAAATGCTGGCCATTTTAAAACATTCAAAATGAACGTTATGCGCCCCATACACTGTCAGTTTAACTGAAGGTAATCGTGAGGCCGTCGATCGGGGTTACTCACACATTTATCAGTTAATCCGAAGGTCACGGACTGCAGTACGTGAAAACTGAAGGTGTGTGGCCGTAGGACCGGCGAGGATCGGACGTGAGATCGGCGTCAGGCATGAGCCTGTCAGATGATGATCTCAAGGGCCCCCGGCCACACATTATCAGTTGGCCGGCCGTCGAGTGATACTCTCAGTTCAAAAACTGTACTTGAGGTTAGTTTTTCGTGCCATCGATTTGCCAATTGTTTTGCAAGGCGGAGATTGGACTGACGTGTCGGGCCGCCTGCAGTCCACGATTCGCGGCCAGCAGACCGCATGCAGGCAGTGGACGTATAGTGTGTGCTATAGGCATTTGAAATGATGATTATACACCCAAAATGGTCGTTATAAGCGATCAAAATAGTCAAAATGCACAGTGGCGGACCTATACCATTGCACCAATCGAAATGATATTTTTAAGCAGCATTTCAGCGCTTTTTCTCAATTTTAGCCGCAATTTAGCACTTTTTCTCAAGTTCAGCAGAGAATAGCCGTGTTATTTCAATTTTAGCCGGATATAAGACGGTGTTCCCCAGTATTAGTCACGTATTTAGCATTTTTTTTCTCAATTTAAGTCGCTAATTAACGTTACTATTCGATTCTCTGCAACGCGGAATAGCAATTTTTCTCAACTTTTGCCGCGAATTAGCGTTTTTTCTCAATTTTTGCCGCAAGTTAGCGCTTTTTCCCAATTTCGGCTGAGAAATATATCCCAGATTTAGCCGAAAATTATAGCTTTACCTCAATTTTATCCCGCGATTCCACGAATCGGCGTTTTTTCCGCATTCAAGTTGCGAACGAGCTCTCTTTGTCCGACATTATTGCCGCGAATTAACGCTTAATATAAATTTTAGTAGCGAGTGAGCGCCTTATCAAAATTTCAGACGTGGGAATTTAGTGGTTTTTTCTGAGTTTCAGCCGACCTTAGCAGGTTATCTCAAATGTGTTTACAAATTAGCGTTTTTGGTCCTATTCAGCCCACGAATTAATTTCTAATTAATTAATTAGCTTTTACCAAGAATTTGCGGATTTTTCCAAAATTGATTCGCGAATTAGCGTTTTTATCCATTTTACCTCCAAATCAGCGCTCTTTGTCAACATTAAAGACACAAATGAACGTTTCTTTCTGAATTTTAGCAGCGAACGCGAGCGCGTTATCTAAATTTTAGTGGGAAATTAACGGTTTTCCCGGTTCAGCCGGGGAGGCACCCCCAAAAATAAAATATTTTTAAAAAAATAATTTAAAACAAAAAAAAACGGTTTTCCTAAGTTTCAGCCGATGTATTACTGAGTTTTCTCAAATAAACTTGCAAATTAGTGTTGTTTCTCTTTTATCCACGAATCATAGGAGGGGTTTTCCTTCAATTTTGTGTGCGAATTACCGTTATTTCTCAATTTCAGCCGGGAATTAGAAGAATTTCTCAGTTTGAAACGCGAATCAGCTGGTTTTCTAAAAAATATCTGCGAATTAGAGTTTGTTCTCACACCTAGCTGCGAGTTATTAAGAGCCTTTTTTCCATTTTAGCCGCAAAAATTAGCGCTTTTTCTCAATTTCAGTCGCCAAATGGCCAAAGGTAGCCCACGAATTGGCGTTTTCTCAATATTAGTTGAGAAAAAGAGCGAGAAAGCGATTGAGCGATGCTTTCTTTCAATATTTCAGCCATGGATTGGCGCTTTGTCTCAATTTGTTTTCCACGAATTAGTGTTTTTCTTAACGTTTGGCCGCGAATTAGCGATTTTTCCCCGTTCTTTTGCGATAAAATAGCGGTTTTTCCCCTCATTAGCTACCTACGAATTTTAGTTCAGCACTTTTTCTAAACTTTTTACCGCGTAATTAGCACATCAGCGGGCCTTTTCAATTTTCGCCGCCTATTGAAACTCTCTGTTTTTTTGTTTTTTTTCGCGAAGTTGCCTTCAGATATCTAAAAATTGGTGATTTTTTCCTCATTTTAGCGGCAAATAAGGCGGTGTGGTGTGATTACGTCCCCCGGCAGTACGAAATACCCACAAAAATCTCGTCCTTTCGCTGTCTTGTAAAGTTTTGGCTGAGAAGAAAGAGCGTTCAAAGCTATAGGCACTAACACGCAACGCGTAGCGTGTTGCGCGGGCTATTGCCTTAAAAGTTATGACAACTTCCCCACTTGGGCTGGATTTGTGTAATTCCCCCCCCCACCACCACCACCACCATGGAAACGTCCCCACCCACTCTATTTAAAATGATTGTAACCACGTATCATTACTGTCTTTTCACAGCATCGAAGCGGATTTTCTTTGGGAGTGTATTATTAGCTGAAAATCATCTTCCACAAACAGAACAACCTGACTTCGTTTCCTCTGTAACGCTAATGATGATAATTGCGTGTGATGGTAGTTGTAACGCCTCCCCCCCCCCCACACCTTGGCGATTTCCACCACGCCAATTTCACGCCATAAATTACGCTTCTAAATACGCTATTAAATTGTTTGAAACCAGGTTAAAAGAAAATGAGTGATCTCTGGAACTCAAAGGGAACGTTTTCCATTTCCCGGAGATCTTTCATAGAGGGTGGCAGAGTACATAATTGCAAAGATGGTGTCACGTCACGACTTGAAAGTGAAAATAAACAAAAAACCCAAAGGGAAGGAATGAGCTAGAGCGTAATAAATAATGTTATCGAAGGCGCATAAGGTCAAGTGCTGTGATGACAAGTTTTCATCGTCAAAGCAAAGATTTGCCTCGAGGATGATGACTTTTATACCGTCACACTTACCATATTTCACTCTCCCCTCCTACAATCCTCCCCCCCACCGTCATCGAACGTCATTTATCTATTGAACAGCCTCGACCCTTCGAAAGCATCTTTTTAAGCCTTATACGTCACAGCACTTCCAAAGTTACTATTTTCCCCTCTTTTTTAAAATTAATGATATCGAGCGAGGACCTCCTGAACTATTAAAAACAGTGTGATTCCTTCATCGCGAAATGGCAACGAAATTCATCTCATATTTCCATCGCATGAATATAGAGCCTCTTGGGGAAGGAAAAAAAAAAAAAAAAAAAAAACTTTTTCCTCTCGAGAATTGGAAAGAAGGATGAATGACTCGGCAAAGTATGGCGGAATTGGGTGCTGGGAGCGAACTCGTAAGTTTCCACCTTAATCATGCCCCTTGAAGGCGAAAGGTGTGCAAGTATTTCTATTCCGGTTGTACTACGCCTTAAAAGTTTATATTCTGGAGTAACGAGGGGGGGGGATACTTGTTCCTCTTTATGGAATGGATAAAGTGTCGTTCAAAGTTTGTTTCCACAACCGTAAAAAAGTAATATTATGTGTTTTAATTTTCCCCCACCAATTTTGCCCACCTTTTTTTTTATTTGGAGTTACATGTTCCTCTTTATGGAATGGATAAAGTGTCGTTCAAAGTTTGTTTCCACAACCGTAAAAAAGTAATATTATGTGTTTTAATTTTCCCCCACCAATTTTGCCCACCTTTTTTTTTTATTTTTTTTTTTCTTTATGAAAACCCAGGGAACCCCATCCAAGTGAAATTAGGTCTTTTCACCTGCCAAATTAACAATGGACTCGTGTAAGGAAACTAGTTGGACTCCAGGCGCATAATTATGGCGAACATTTCGTGAGTGGTGGTTGCCACCGACGTAAAAAGAAAAGACGCTCCCTAACCGCTATAAGGTTCCACCCGTTTATCATTTTTCTTTGGAATATCGTTGGACAAACGCTAGAAGAAAGAAAAAAAAAAAAAGTAATTAGCAACGAGAACCCCCCTGTGGAGACACGTGCGGCTGGAGGGCGAGGGGCTCCAATTTATTCACAGAAGAGTAAAAAGACACCCCCCCCCCTCCCCATTCCAAACCTAGCCACCATCGTAACCCACCGTCGCTAACTTCCATTCCCTATTTTATCATTCACAAGGCTTTATGAAAGGAAACAGGAGAAATTTTTCCACCGGTGGTGGGGGGGGGGGGGGGGAGTTCTTTCTTTGCCGTAAAGAACTACTCAAATATTGCGGCACAAAGGTGAGCTATTGCTTAACCTTTTTCGCGCTCATTTTAAAAGCCGTCAATACAGGGAGTCTGAAAAATGAAGAGTCGTTGTCGACTGTTTGTTTCCATCGTCTTAGAACTTCATTTTTGTTTATTTTTCTTCTCTTGGTAAAGGTGAAAAAACTGCAGATGAACTTATAAATGCGAGACTCCTTCCTGTAATATTCATTTTTCATTTGTGGCGAAAAATGCGAGTAATATTTTTCTGTTTCAGGGTCTCAAACACCGTGGGATTTATACGATGTCGTTTCCTTCTACTACAATATGAAAAGAGATTGTGTGTGTGTTGGTTAAAGAATGGAGGTCAGTCCACTTAATAGGCGTTTATTGAAAAACTGGTAATTAAGTGAATCCCAATGTCATTTTTTCTATCGTAGCGTTTATGTGCAATTTATATGTGGGAGGGGGGGGAGGGCAGTGAAATGAAACTCGCTATGAATGGGAGACAGGAATGGGTTTAGTGGAATCAATAAGGTTCAGGACAAACTTTTATTCACTGCTACCGTTATGTCGTCTAATATCATTGGAGCGAGCCCTCCGAGGTATAACAAGGGCGAGGGCTTCTATACCGCAGCCTTGGTGAAGCACAGAGATCTTCGTTTTTTGTTGTTTTTTTTACGGATTTTCTCGGCTTCTATTAAACGGTCCAATTGCCGTAGCTTTACTTAAAGGGGGTTGCAGGATACAAACCCCCCCCCCATCGCCGCAGCCCACCCTTTTAACCATTTTACCCTTCTACCGTCTTTCAGATTGATTGAGTGCATCCTCACTCTCTCTCTCTCTCTCCTGTAATACCCAAGTTGGGGCTTATAAAGCTATTAGCCATGCTGTACCAAGAAAATTATTCGATACACCCACCCCGGATGTTTCTCAGGTGCCCCCCGTGGCAATTCACGCTTTGCTACTCAAACCAAAAAAAAAACTACCTTTATCAGAATCAGTGATGGCAAAATCAATAGGCGCGGTAAATGGAAAAAAGGAATAAGAAAGGATGCAGAATCTTCGATGTGGAGTGTGGACTGATCACATCGCTCTTCGAGCTTTTTCGTTTTTTCATTGAGTCTAGACTGTTTTTAGCGGCAAGAATTGGCGCATTTTGAGTTTTGTTAACCGTGTATGAGTTGTGAAAGTTTCGTCCTTGTCAGACCTCACCTTCCTTAATAAGTTTTTAATTACAATCTCGGTTCGGCAGGTCGGTCGAGGGGGTTTCATTCGGCCTGAAAAATGTATCTCTGTTGTGTTGAACTCTATTCTGGAGAGTTGTGAATGTGCCCTCTGGACTGTGTGTACATAATAAAACTCTTTTAAATTCGTTATTATTCCCCCGTTTACCGTGCACCCATTAGGTATAATCTGTCTTCTTCGAATATTTATCCACAAAACAATCTGCACTCCTCAAATAAAATGTCGCAGGCTCAAAGACAACCCCCATGCGGGAAATGTAACAAAGGTTTCGCCAACAATGCCTACCGCATGCGATGCGTTAAATGTGAGCTCACTTTCCATCTACCGTGTGTCAATTTTAACGTTGAGGATTATAAATTTGTCTCCGGTGGAGTGAACATCGTTCTTTCTTTCTTCCGAGAGCTTTTCACCGATATTTCCTGCTTAATTAAGGGAGTAATTAGCTAATAATTCAATTTTAATCTAGTTTCGTTGTGTTTTGTTTTGTTGTCTATTATTATTTATTTCTATTTATTGTTGTTTTATTCGTTATTAGGCCCCACGGGCTATTAGAGACGTGGTGGTAACAAAGGGGCGCGTATGTCTAACAATGCTAGGGGGGGCGGGTCCCCCCAAAAAATCAACTGACCCAAATAATTCTATGCCAATTGTAGAAACTAAATTAATGAATTTCGCAGATGTTTTTTCCTCTCATAGTTCTGGGAAAAGACCTTTAGACTCAGACGAGCCTTTTTCATACACTAAAGCAATTATAAAAGATAAAGCGGAACTTCAATCAGAAAGGGAACAACAGCGATTAGAGTTCAAAAAACGGGTTGTTTTGAATTGGTTTGATAGCAATGATTCGGGTCCTTATTCTGTATTTGTTGAAGGAGAGGGGAAAAACTTAGGAAACGCACACCCTACGTTGTTTGGTAAATGGTTATTCCAAGATCCTAAGATAGACCATAATTGTATAACGGGCATCTATGTTACTGGAATCAACAGGATAAAAATAAATACCTCCACTGGTGAAATAGCAAACTATCTAACGGAATGTGATATTTTGAAAAAACAAAATCTAATTGTTTATATCCCAGATTTTTTACTTGTTAAAAAAGGGGTTATTCGAAACGTGGATGCTAGCTTGAGTGAAAAAGAGATATTGGAAAATATAAAATCCCCAATCCCCCTCTTGCTGTAGAAAGACTCCGTAAATTTGAAACGGTTAAGGATAAAGTTAAAGTTACTCCTCTGCTGACGTGTGTAGTGTCTTTTAGAGGACAAGCCATTCCTGAAGCAGTATCAATATATGGTAGTTACTGCAGGGTTCGGCCATTCATTCCGTCAGTCCGCCAGTGTGGTAAGTGCCTTCGGTTTAATCATATACTGCGGTGCAATGCCGAAGTAGACAACGTTGCTTGAAATGTGGTGATAATCACGTTCTAAAGGATTGCCCCAAATCGGACAGCGAAGGAAGCTGCCCTCTTTGCTCTCTACGTCATCTAGCAAACAGTAGGGAATGTGAGGCCTACATAGCCGCTGTAGAAGAAAACCGGAAAAAGTACTTGGACGTCTCCTTTTCAAAAGTAGTGTCTACAAGTAACAAGTTTGACGCTTTAAATAATCTCAGTGACTCCCTCGAATATGACCAAAACTTTCCTGCTCTTCCTAGTTCAAGCGAATCTAATCGGCGCCGCTTCCGCAAAACGTTTGTCAGGACGCACCGTTCAGCTAAAAATTCCGGGCATTCCTCAGTCCCTTTCGTTAAAGAACAACAACAATTAATTATACAAATTAGATAAGTAGCCGTAGTTGCCTACGTTGTCAGTCATACCTTGTTGAGGTGTGTCCAAGACAAACCGGTTTCGCCTGTTCGGCCTCTTCAGTGCTGGAACGTCTACTGAAAACTGAGTTACCGTCGTGTGTGTGTCCCCTTATATACCCTCCCCCCCTGGGTTTTCCCTGTTCCCTTCACTTTGCAGGTGTTGTTTTGACAAAAAAGTCCGTTATTTTCTGTTTCTTGATTGGTGGCTGTGTTGAGTTTTGTGGTGATATGCTGTGTGTGGTGTGCGTGTTCTTTTTGTGTCTTTTTGCTTCAGGTGAGATGATGGTATGTGCCTTTCTTTTTGTCGGGTATAAATCCTTTAGTGGTGTGAAGATAGTATCTGACGTTGTGTTGAGTTGTTCGTTGATTATGTTCCCCCCGAATGTCCTTTGTTTGTATATTTCTAAATTTTCGAGTATGTTAAGTTTCCTACCCTTGTTTTGTGAGTGTATTAAGGTCATGGCTTGAGTTATGGGTCGAGGTTTATGTTTTTGTTGTGAAAGGTGGTGTGCGAAATTTGAGTCGTCTTTGTTTTTGTTATATGATGCGATGTGTTCTTTGTATCGTTGTCTAAGTTTCCTACCTGTTTGTCCTATGTAAACCTCGTTGCAGGTACATGTTAGTTTGTAAACCCCGTTTTGGTCATATTTGTTGTTTTCGTCTATTTTAGTGTTGAGAGTATTTTTTATCGTGTTGTTGGTGCTGATGGCTATGTTAAGTCCCTTATTTTTGAAGAAGTTTGTGATTCGGTAAATTTCTTTACCTGTGTACGTGAATGAGGTCCATCTTTTTATGTCGGTTCTGTTTGTTGGTTCGTTATTGTGATTGTTCTGTCTTCGTGATCTGAGTCTATCTATTGTTGTTTTGCTGTATCCGTTATTTGTGGCGATCTGATAGATTATGTTGAGTTCGTCTGTCTGATCCTGCTGTGTCATTGGTATGGTGTGTAAGCGGTGTATCATGTGCCTAAATGCTGATAGTTTGTGTTGGATGGGATGGTTAGATGTGGCGTGAATAACTGAGTCGGATGAAGTGGGTTTTCTGTAGATTTTAAATTGTAGGTTACCTGAGGTTATATCTTTCGTCACAGTGATGTCAAGGAAATTAATAGAGTTGTTTTGTTCTGTTAATGTTAATTTGGGGTGTATAGTATTGAGGAATTGTAGTATTTGTGTTGAGTTGTCCTGAGACAGTATGCAGATAACGTCGTCTACATACCGTGCGTAAAATGTTATGTTAAAGTCGTCGTATAGTTGTTGGACGAACTTACTTTCCAAGTGGTTTAGAAAGGTCTCGGCCAAGACTCCAGAAGTGGGGTTTCCCATTCCTAGTCCGTCCAACTGTCGATAAACTTTGTTGTTGAATTTAAAGTAGTTCTGTTTCACAGTGGCCAATGTCATGTTGAATAATGTGTTGGCTGTAGTGTTGTCGCAATTTGTGTGTAACATGTCTTTGACTATTGTGAGTGTTTGATTGACTGGTATGGATGTGTACAAGTCCTTGATATCAAACGACACAAGGACAGAATTTTCGTTTATGTGTACATTTTGTAGTTTGTTGGTTAGTTCGAGTGCATTTTTGACAGAGTAAGTGTGATTGTACTGTATTTTTTGTTTTAATTGTTGTGCGGTGAATTTTGCTAACTTGTAAGCTGGTGCGGTAGTGTAGTTGACCACAGGACGGATCGGTACATCTGGCTTGTGGAGTTTCGGTTGTACGCCTTGTATATATAATGATGTTACTAATCCTAACAATTAATTACTGATCCTCGCGAGAAAATCCAGATGGTACCTAACCCTCATGCGACCTCAGAGGCAGAAAAGTATAGTATTATCTTGAAAAAATTAGCTTCCAGCATCCGGGGCAGCCACTTATCTCAAAAAGAGATGATTGACAGCATCGGAAAAGTTTTGCTTAACATGGTCCAAGAAAATAAAGATATCGATGTCCCGCGGTGATTATTCCAGGGGTCAAAATGAGGAAGAAATGGACTACTAATATGGATGGTTGGACGATGGAACTGCCACTCTTTTCCGAGGCCCGCATCAGACTAGAAAATCTGCTGTAGACATCACTATTGCAACCCCTGATATAGCATCTGAAGCAATATGGGAGGTAATGGGTGACCCAATGGGTTCCGACCATTACCCTATTAACATAACGATAGGTAATTCACCCTCTTCCTCTCCGGTGACTTCTGCGAGGAAGTGGAATGTTTTTTTTTTTTTTTTTTTTTTTTTTTTTTTTTTGGCATTAGCAATAGCCATAGCCATTGTTTACTAGGTTACTTTTCAGTTGCAGTTATTCAAGTTTATATTTTGATCCCGCAATCGGTAATGAATTTAAACAAATCTTCGTACACGCCCAGGTTGTTTGAAGCCAGAATGGTGCCATAATTGAGAGGTTGAGGAATTTTCGGAGTCATAGCTCTAAGCATGTTCTTTCGATCGTTATCAAAGCGGTCGCATATCATAATCCTATGTTCAAGAGTGTCAGTATCACCACACCATTCGCATTTATCATCGTTCGCAGCTCCAATCTTGTTGAGGTAATACCCACACAATCCGTGGCCTGTCCTGAGACGAGATATCACTCGACAGAATAGCTTACCCTTTCTTGTATCTAGAAACCACCGATGACTGACGACCTGAGGGAACAGAATTTTATAGAACTTCCCAATATCCGGTTTTTCGGAATACTTCTTCTGCCAAATATCGCGAAGTCTACTACGTGCTAGGGGCAGCAGGTCAGTAAAAGGTATAGCTGTATTCTGAAAGTCGCTATTCACGGCTCCTTTTCTTGCTAACTCGTCAGCTCTCATGTTTCCAGATATTCCCGAATGGCCCTTGACCCAGGCGAAACAAATGGATTGCCCTTTTTCTTTAATGTCTTCCACTAACAGAATGATGTCTAAAAGGATAGGATTATGAGCCGAGTTGTACTCAAAATTCTTAAGGGATTCAATTGCACTCAGGCAATCCGTCAGTATCACCGCCTTTTCAATGGCTAAGTTCCTTACAATTTTCACAGCCTCAAGGATCGCTAGAAGCTCACATGAATAGATTGAACATATGTTGTCAACTTTTTTCGCTATCTGAATGTTGTAGAAAGGGGAATAAACACTATAGCCACAGTTTTCATCTATTAATGAGCCATCGGTGTATAAAAGCGTGTAATTGGGTAACATTCGGTCTACTTTTCTCAAAAACCATTGATTTATCATTTCCTTAATTCCTGTTGGGGGCCGGTCTATCAATAAAGTGTGAATTGTTGTATCGAGAAGGAATTTATGCCGGTAGAAATCAAGTGTTGGGCTACGGGTGATTTTTCGACTGTGATCAGCATAGAAGATGAAACTTTGACAGAGGAGGGGAGAAGGTTTTTTCCTTCTGTATGAGCTAGTCAGGTCCTGAATTGTTAGGTTGTGTATTTTATCGTATACTTCTGGGTAGAATGCCATAGCTTTTATTAAGAATCGGTCCGCTAACATTGTTCGGCGAAGGCTCAGTGGGGAGCATCCACTTTCGGCCTGCAATCCATCGACCGGTGTTGATTTTAATAGACCCATACATAGACGGATACTTTTGTTTTGAAGGGTTTCCAATTTTTCCAGTTTTGATTTAGGAGCATTCCCGTAAAATATGCTGCCGTAGTCTAAAACCGCCCTGATACATGTTTTGTAGAACATTAGAGCTACATTAGGATCAGCTCCCCAGTTCAGATTAGTGACCACTCGCAGGATGTTGACGTATCTTTCAGCCCGACTTATCAAGTATTTTATGTGTGAATCCCATCGAAGACCCTTATCCAAGTGCATTCCAAGGAAAACTACTTTTTGCACCACAGGGAAGGTTACACCGCTAAATGTGATCTCTGTCCCCGTACCAGGATTTCTAGTTCTTGTGAAGAGGCAACATTGGGATTTTTCGGGCGATATGGTAAGACCTAACATGTTAGCCCAAGTAAGTAAGGCGGCCATAGTTATATTCAATTTCTCAACGCATTCATGGATCTTCTTACTTGTAGTGTATATACATATGTCGTCGGCGTACTGTAATATTCTTACTCCTGGAACTAAAACGGACTCTATATCAGCAACATAGATGGAATATAGCAGTGGGCTCAGAATGTCACCCTGAGGTAATCCTTGGTTGGTCAATCGAGGTCCGATATATCGTCCATCTACACGAACCGTTATTTTCCTGCTCGACAGTAAACTGATAATGTTGCGGGCAAACTGGTATGGCAAACCCAAAGCTACCATCTTCTTGCTCAGAACTGGTAGAACGACACTATCGAACGCTCCTTTTACATCCAAGAAGAGGGCCAAAGTGGATTTCTTCTCTGTGAATCCCACCTCGATTTCGCTGATAAGTTGGGCTAAACTATGTTGAGTGGATTTACCTTTGCGAAATCCATACTGCGAATTTGGTAATTTTTCGTGGTGTTCCAACCACCAGTCCAGTCTGTTTTTTATCATTCGCTCGAAAGTTTTCAGCACACATGAGCACAGGGATATTGGTCTGTAGGATTCTGCTATGTTAGGTTGCTTTAATGGTTTCAATATTGGGATTACGGTTATCTTCTTCCATGAGTCGGGGAATTGACCTGATCTCCACGTTTCATTTAATATGTTTAATAAAGTAATTTTTGCATTTAGGGGCATGTTAAATAGAATTGGATACGTTATGAAATCTTGTCCTGGGGAAGTATTTATTGTGGATTTTATGACTCTGTTAAATTCGGTCAGAGAAAAGTCTTTAGTGAGGAATGGGTCTTGAGAAGCGGCGTTTTCAGCAGGATCCCGGCAAGGGGGTTTTGAGACTTCATCAGGAGTGAGGTTTTCAAGAAATTCTATAGCCCAGGGACCTTCGATTGTGGGTAAGGTATTGGATAGTTTACGGTTCTTTATTTTTTTGATTTGATGCCAAATTCTTTTGAGAGATGTGCCCGTGCTCAGTTCATTACAAAAGGACTCCCATGAATCACTTTTCGCCTTTTTTATCACTCTTTTAGCCTCTGTGGATTTGGCTAGATACATATGAAAATTGGCGCCGTTTGAATTATTTTTATAATTGGTGTATGCTTTTTTCCTGGCTGAAACGGCCTTTTCGCAATCGTTATTCCACCAGAGGCATCCTCCGGAATTCTGAGAGACACTCTCTTTGTGTCTACTCAGGTTTCGGTCGCAAGAAACATGTAGTATTTGCATAAATTTGTCATAATTTATAAGCTCTATAGATTCCTTCTGTAACAAATCTGCCATACATGTTTGAAATCCACTCCAGTCTACGTTATCAGTAATCCATCTGCGGGATTTGTGGATTTTGCCACTACCCCGAGGGAAGATTTGTTGATTGTTTAATATAATAGGAAGATGATCAGAACCCATGGGGTCCTGGAGGACTTGCCAGTCAAATTGGGGTGCTAATTCAGGGCAGCATAAGCTAAGATCTATCGCAGATTTCCTTCCGTGGCCGACATAGGTGTGGGAACCATCATTTAAATATTCTAGTCCTGAATCTTGAATCGCATTAATTAAATTTCTGCCCCTAGTGTCGGACCACGCAGATCCAAACGCTTCATGGTGACAGTTAAAATCTCCTAGAAATAAAACCGGTTTCGGGTAGCTATTGAAAAGGCTGACCATTGTTGGCTTGATATGTCATTGTTTGGTGTATTATATATAGAAACTATGGTTAGAGGGTTGCTACTACAAGTGTTGAGAGAAATTTGAACGCTGACGCTGTTCAGATTGGGGACAGATAAAGCAGATTTATACTCTTTATATAATATATTATTCTTGATTAGTATAGCCACGCCCGCATAGCCGTCTTGTCTGTCTTTTCTACAAATGTTAAAGTTCCGATAAGTATAGTTATTCCGTGGTTTGAACCACGTTTCGGATAAAGCGACTAAATTAACTTGGTTTGTCTCTATGCACTTTTCGAGGTCTCCTTTTTTCCTACAACAGAATGTGCATTCCGTTGCAGTACTTTTAAAGATGTATCAGTCATATAATAAGTTTAGGTTTTTAAGAGAAAAGTCTTAAAGTGAAGTTTAAGTTAAAGCGTTTAAGTTTGAAGCCCCGTCTACATAAGACGCAAGGACGCCGTCGCAGGACGCAGCGCAGAACGCAGGAAGCAAGTCCACTTTTCACTGTCTACATAAAACGCAAGGCTCGTTGCGTTGAGCCAATCATATGTCACGTTATAAAATAAAAAGTGAAAGAGAAGTTCTAATCACTTTATCTTGATATTGTTAGGTTATCGTACTCCTCTAATTCCAGTCAGCAATGTATTTTCACACTTTCAAGTCAATTTAATCATTTTATGGATAAGATAGCTAAAAAGTTAGGACGTTGCCACGTTATTCACCATCTGTGTTTCGGCGATGGTCTTCAAAATTCGGCTGAGGGAAAAATAATATAGAAGAAGGGTTCGTCAGTGGTGGCTTCGTGCATTAACGAAAGAATAATGTTCGGCTTCTATGAAACATTATTTGAAACATTGATAATCGCGGATCACGAGGAGTTTTTTGAGTTACGGGGATGTGACCTTCGAAATTCGAGGATCTTCTTGAAAGGGTGACTCCACATCTCGAGAAGAAAAGCAACCGAACTCCTTCACCAGTTGCTTTATACTATTGGTGTGAACACTTTCGTAAGTTCACCCTGGTAGCGTATATTGCATATTCATTTACTTGTACTTATAACGATTCGTTTACAGTTATTCGGACGATTCGGATGCAGTCCGTGGATATGGATGTTTCGAGTCGGGTGCTCAACTGCAACTGCTTATAAAATTATATCCCGGAAGTTTGCAAGGCAATATGGCTTGATTTACTACCAAATATTTTGCCAGTCAAGACAGGGAATCTTTAAATTTTTCTGATATTCGGGTAACATTACCTAGATACCCCAGTATTTAACGTAAAAACAAATAGATCCATAAATATAAGGTACTTACTACCAGGAACTGCATGTTTTCGTAATTGGTATTCGTATAGTACTATAGTACACACCAAGTTGTGGGGGTGCTACGATCTTGTAGACAATAGGACCTTCCCAACCACTATCCCCTACTATTAGCCGTGTACTGAACAGTACAAAATCATCCAAATGCCGACATACACCCTGTATTTTGAGTGAATTAAATACGTTCTTCAAACTTGTAGGTACATTTATTTGAGAATCACTAATTAATGAAAAAAACTAATGTTTCTTACAAGACTAGTATGACATAATAAAAAAAAGGGTTTTAATTTATGTTTATGGTGACATCATCACTGCTAGTTCTTCAAGCACCAATGACTCTAATTTTTCTATCTTCAGGCACTCTCCCCAATGCATAATTGAATGATTCGAAGGCAGAGCCCCAACGTGTCGTCCCTTCGTCTTCCAAATATTTTCTTGGCCTCTTCTGCGGTCTGTCACTTTGTGGTGATAATACCGACTTTCTTTGTCCTTCGTGATTTTGTGTTGCGATGCCCTCTTTGAGTACAGCCCAGGATTTGTTTTTACCAGGACAATAAGATCCCTCACTTCTTCAGTAGACCACTTTTTCATTTTGAAATAATACACTTTTTGATAAATACACTTTTTAAAACAAAATCTAGAAGGAAATGGCGAGCTGAGTTATTTGATTTTGATAGCAGTTGCCGGGTAGAAAGAACCTCCAAACTCATGGAAGAAAAAAAATATTGGAGATTCCCAAAAATATCTTGAAGTGAGCCGGAAATATCTTCTAGTAGGCGGGGCCTATTTCACCACAGTTGAATTCTATTGGTTCAAACTTGACGACGGCTACTCAACATCAAATGCTATTGGCCGAACGCAAGAAGTTGACGCGAGAAGTTGACATTGGTTCAACTCTGCGTTGCGTCCTGCGTTCTGTGCAGCGTCCCACAACGCTAACTTAAACGTTCTATATAGAAGACAATGAGCATTTTTAGATAAAATAATTAACAACTCTAAACTGAAGAAGAAAACAGGGACCCATGGGCGAGTGGCGTTCTATGTGTTTAAAAATATGATTAAACATTTGTTTTTGATAATTTCGGGATTTTGAAAATTTTAACAATCAATGTAGCAGTGGAAAGAACCTCAAACCTAGACCCTGCCTTCTAAACTTAAATGCGATTGGCTGAACGCAACCGCGGACGCGAGAGTTGGCTGAAATTCGCGTTGCTTCCTGCGTTCTGCGTTGCGTCCTGCGGCGGCGTCCTTGCGTCTTATGTAGACGGGGCTTAAGAGTTATTCTGTGTACAATGCCTTGACTTTGTCACGTATAAGGTTTTTAACCCTAGAGTCAGCTAAATCAGTATCCTCTAACTGTCGTATATCCTGCACTATTATATCTGTACCTTGGTGCAACACAATACTATGTCAAAAAATTTCATTCGGAGCAAAACTCGTTTTAAGTTTTGACCAAAAAAGTAATCATGCCGTGTATAGTACCTGGATTTTGTACAGGCAGAGTAACGACTGCGTACTAATGACAATAATGCCCAGTTTCACATGCTGTTTTCCTTTTAATTTTCCGACCCTCTTTTTTCGTATAAACCAATTTTCGCCAAAAATTGACATAGTATTGTGTTGCACCAAGGTACAGATATATACTAGATCTAAAATATTTTCAATTTTATTTTGCTCGTTATCTGATTTATTGGAAGGGCGATGAGGGTTAGATTGGATTATTCCGCCTGGTATGCTCTTTTGAATCGGGTTTTGAGATGGCTGAGGTATTGGTGCTCGCGGAGGGTTTATAGGAGGGGGAGAGAAATAGCGAGTACGTTTCGTATGTCGGGTGTACGAGCTTGTTGAGGTTATTGGTCTACCATCATATCTAGTATTTTGATGAGTTAGGCTGGGGAAGATGTTTTCGTCACCCAAGGGGGGAGGATTGCTTGAAATAGCTGCGAAGGAGTTGCCACAAATTAAATTTTTTGCCTCAGAATAAGCAATATTTCTTTCTGCCATGACGTTTTTTATACGTTTTTCGGTATTAAAGGCATGACAAACTTTTCTGTTCGAAGCACTATGATTCCCCTTGCAGTTAACGCACTTTAGTTCCTGACTTGTGCAATCATTGGTTTCGTGACTTTCACTACATTTTTCGCAGCGTTGTTTGCCTTTACACTGGTCGGCAAAGTGTCCGTATAGAAAACATTTTTTACATTGCACCACACTAGGTACAAAGGGTGAGACTTCTCAGCGAGTATTGTAGATGTATACATTTGCCGGTAATGATTGTCCGCGTATCGTAATTAGAACTGATTGGGTAGGTATTAACTTATATTCCTCGGTTGTAGGATCTAGGATTCTACGGTTCATCCTTTTTATGTCTATTATTTCCAATTGTCCTAGTTCGGTAAAAGTTGAACCAGCAACTTCTTCGTCCGAAATTTGAGTGTCAACTCCCCTGATCACACCGCGTCGTACTAATAAGTGTTTCGGAATATAACTTTTAAATCCTTTATCTTTTATGAAACTTGATTTTAATAGGCTGTTAGCCGTTGATGGGTTCGAACATTCCACTCGCACACGATTTCTTCCGACTGTTTTAATTAAAGAGATGTGCTTAGAGATTTGCGAGCCTTGGGAGTGGATTAATTTCCCTATCGACATTGGATGAAGTCTTCCTATTCCTCTTTGTTCAGTGTCGATACTTTCTATTAGTACATGAAATGGGCCCGAGTCCGAAGATCGGAACATCATTTCAATATTTTTTTCGTTCTTTTCCCTCACTGTTGTCTCGCTCATCTCGATATCAGGAGGGACTTTGTCCGGCGGTACACCTTCTTTCTCGGGATCATTCTCCCCCATTATGCCGACGTTTTTTTATTTATATATATATATATATATATATATATATATATATATATATATATATCTTCTAAAGATAAATAAATAATATAAATAATAAACTTAAATCTTCAAGAGTGAATAAATAAAAAAAGAAAAAGAAAAGAATACTTCCCAAAGGGCGAAAATTGTCCAGTAAACAATCTGAAGAGAGAGAGAGCTAAATCCAGATCCTCACTCAACCGAAGTACACGAACAACTGAAGTGGAATGTTAAAAAGGCTAATTGGCCTCTTTTCTCACAACTCATGGATAAGTAT
The DNA here is from genome assembly GCA_038030265.1 of Corythucha ciliata. NCBI lineage: Eukaryota > Metazoa > Arthropoda > Insecta > Hemiptera > Tingidae > Corythucha > Corythucha ciliata. Next base: position 56,970,254 of record CM075941.1, on the reverse strand, counting down.
ACTACTGAAATGGACTCTAATACGGTAACGTACGAAATGTTTGAAAAATGCCTGTGAAGCAGCTATCCCTACCCATGCACAGGTCTCCAAAATTCGAAAAAGCTAAATAAACATTGGTGGACGTCGGAGTGTGACAAAGCAGTACGAGAAAAGAAAGCGGCCCTCGCCACATACAAACACTCACCATCCTTACCAAATTTCGTTTTATACAAACGCAAGACAGCGGAGGTACAAAAAGCAATATTGCAAGCAAAACGTTCCTCCTGGAGAACGTATTGCTCTTCTTTAAATAGTCAAACACCTGTAAAAGAAATATGGTCAATGCTGAAACGTTTTAAGAATATGTGGTCTAATCCTAATCCCCACGTCCTTCAAGGAGAAGGGACAGATGATTTTATCAATAATTTATTCCCTCAAGGTCCAGTTCCAAATAGTCATTTTGAAGCGCCAGCGTATAATTCTCCTATCACAGAACTTTTTTCAATTAGGGAATTGAGCAATGCTCTGAAAACGGCGAATTACTCTGCGCCAGGAATGGATCAAGTCCATTACTCCATGCTCGATAACCTACCTTCTTCTTCTAAATTGACCCTCTTAAATATATTCAACAGAATTTGGACTAAAAAACTAGACTTCCCTCACTCGTGGAAAAAGAGTCGTATTATTCTAATATTAAAACCTAATAAAGATCCAGGCCACGCCACATCTTACCGACCCATTGCCCTAACATCATGTGTACTTAAAACCTATGAACGAATGATTAAGAACAGGCTGCAGTGGTGGCTGGAAAGCAATGGTAAGCTGCCAGAATCTCAATTCGGATTTCGGAAAAGTAAGTCCATCACGCCCAAACCAAGCTAATTTTTGATATACAGGGTGTTTCAGGACGAATGCCGTATATTTTAATATGTTGTAGTACTAAGTAATTGCGACCAAAATCACCCTATTAACATAGGGTCGCAAATGATTTCTCTTGAAGTTACAGGCAAATTTGTGTATTTTTTGCCACTTGATGTTTTTCCTCTAAAAAGTCGTTACAACGACTAAACCTTTTTTTGTACCCTTAAACTGCTGACGTTTTTGGAAAGATCACACAATTTTACTTCAGGAAATGCCGATCAACATCATTTTAGTTGCCTCCAAAAATTTCAGTAATTCGTTAAAAATGAAGAAAGAGGCGTTTTCGAATTTTCCTGTGCACGTCTACGCCAGTTTCTGACCAAGTGATCATGGTGAACATTTTTCGCCAATTTCAGTAAAACATCCCCATCTCGTGAGCTTTCAATTGTTTTTTGAAGAATTGAAATCGGTTCATTTTTATATGAGATATTGTTCCTAACGTGTAAAAAAACACGGAGTAAGTCATCAATTAAGGCATAGGTGAAACTTCCTTAAACGCGTTATTACAAAGTAAAGTTGGTTTTTGCTGATTATTCAGTTTGATAACCTGTCTTAAATTTTCAAAATGAAATGCACTTTTAAGTGACAAAGGACAAATCTCCCAAAAAATTTACCCCCCCCCCCCCTTACTGTCAACTTTTAAGATATTGGGGGAAAACTTGGTATGTACATTGAATAAGTCAACCTAAAATGTATTCTAAAGAACACCTACGTATTTTAATCATTTCAAATCATGTCCAAAAGCTGCTCTTTTGTGTTTCGTTTTCTTGTGATGCGTTTTTTCCCAAGTGAATATTTCTCACACACTATCTATACCAATTTCAGGAAGAGCAAAATCTACACGATGGAAACGAAATTAATCGCATTATTTTTTGCGCACTGGGTGTTCGAGAATCAGTATTCCGTTCCTCTTACTCTTTTTTCGGACGATGCCACGTTTACCCGAGACGGTATGAACAACAGTCGAACTGGCGCCAGTGGGAGGAAGAAAACCTCAATGCCGCAATCGAAAGCAATTCAGCGACGATTTTTATGAATGTGTGGTGTGGTATGATAGGGAGGGATCTTATTGGACCTCACTAAACCGATTAATTAGCAAAAGCCAACAAGTTTACTCTGTTATCAAACGCGTTTAAGGAAGGTTCACCTATGCCTAATTGATGACTTACTCTGTGTTTTTTCACACGTTAGGAACAATATCTCATGGAAAAATGGACCGATTTCAATTTTTCAAAAATCATTTGAAAGCTCTCAACACGGACATGTTATACTGAAATTGGCGAAAAATTTTCACTATGATCACTTGGTCAGAAACTGGCGCTGACGTACACTGGAAATTTGGAAAACGCCGCTTTCTTCATTTTTAACGAATTACTGAAATTTTTGGAGGCAACTAAAATGATGTTGATCGACATTTTCTGAAGTAAAATTGTGTGATCTTTTCAAAAACGCCGGCATTTTAAGGGTACAAAAAAAGGTTTAGTCGGTGTAAGGTCTTTTTAGAGGAAAAACAGCGAATGGCTAAAAATACACAAATGTGCCTGTAACTTCAAGAGAAATCATTTGCGACCCCATGTCAATAGGGTGATTTTGGTCGCAATTACTTAGTACTACAACATATTAAAATATACGGCATTCGTCCTGAAACACCCTGTATACAACGCATTCTCAGACCATAAACATTTGCTCGCGGTACTCTTTGATATTTCTGGAGCACATGACAGCGTCGACGTCAATGTTTTGGTCCAAAAAATGATAAATATAGGAATTCCATCAACTCTCATTCAAAATATCTATAAGACTTTAATTTCACGAGTGAACTACTTACAGATTGGGGACTCCATTTTTGGCCCATTCTGGACTTATCGAGCTCTGCCTCAAGGAGGTATATTAAGCCCACTTTTATATTGCGTTTACGCTTACGACCTACAACAGGGGTTGCCTCCCCAGGTTAGCGTGACACAATTCGCGGATGACGTATGCATTTACACATCTCAGAAGTCGATTGAGTCGTGTATTGCGGTTCTAAATAATGGTGTTCACTTATTTATGGATTGGGCTGCCAGTAACGATCAGACGATTTCTCCAGTGAAATCAGTAGTCTGCCCTTTCTCAAAACAAAGAATCCTGCCTATTGGAAGTGAAATTAATTTGGGGGTATGGCGTTGAGCGTTGCACACACAGTAAAATTCTTGGGCATCGTCCTGGATCGAAAACTACTATGGAGATCACACATTGATTCCCTACTTATTAAAGGGGAACGGTTATTCAATATTCTGAGATGCTTTGCTGCCAATAAGTGGGGCGCTGACCCGTCCACTGCTTTGCTTTTTTATCGAGCTTGCATACGCAACACCTTGGATTTTGGAAGCATCTTCTATGGCGCTGCGAGTAACTGCCACCTCCGGAGGCTTGACATTTTCCAAAACAAGTGTATCAGACGATGCTTAGGTTGTCTTCCATCCACAGTAATAAATGCCATGCAGGTGGAAGCATGTGAACCACCCTTAAATATTCGCCGGGAAAGGTTAGCCACGAACCATGTAATAAATCTTTATTCTCATTGTAGCTCTCTTTACAAGAAAATACACTCAGTAAATATCAAAGTTCTGACTAAGCGTTTTTGGCAAAAATTGAAATCTCCTCCTTTGATTGATGCGTACTTGAGAACAGTTCAAAATATCCGTAGCATACACACCTCGGATAAACATCCTTTCTCCAGTATAAGCTTCGACTCTATGAAACTCCAAAAACGAATACTTAATCTCCGGGATTATTCAACCTTCCCAAAAGCTTACGCCGACTCGGTATTTCAATCAGACATAGCCAACATACACGAAAAACGTTATCTAATATTTACCGATGGTTCCAAAATAAATGGAGAAGTAGGATGTGCAATTTATGACCCGAAAGGCAACACAAGTGAAATGTATAAACTGCCCCCCAAATTTTCCGTTTTTTCAGCTGAACTTTACGCCTTGTTCAAAGCGCTAGAATACATAAAGAATAACATTAATCTTGCTGAAAACGTATGCATTCTGTCTGATTCGTCTAGTGCTATTCATAGCCTGGAAGGACTAGACAAAACTTCAAATTCGAACTATATAGTTGCAAATATCTTGGACAAGCTAGGCGAAATTGAGTTATCCTGTGGTATTAGGATATATTTCGGATGGGTAAAGGGCCACTGTGGTATAAATGGGAATGAAATCGTAGATTCCTTGGCTAAAGCAGCAGCATCTAATGGAAGTGAAGTAAATGTTAATCTACCAATATCAGATGCAAAATACTACCACAAATCACGTTTCCGGGAAGAATGGCAGAACTCGTTGCTGGTGGTGACATCAGGAGCATTTTATTTCAAGATCAATCCTTCCATTAGGCAGTTCCCATGGTTTACAGATATGAACCTAACCAAAGCTGAGTGTTCAGTCATTACTCGTTTACGCACGAAACTGCGGGGGGTAAATTCGGGTAATTGCGGGGTCCAAAATGGCAAGAATCTGTGAAATTGGATTTTGAAGGTGCCAATTCTGAGACTTTTGTTATAACAGACTGAAAATTTCCGGTGAAATTGGGGTTAGAAAAATCCAAAATCACAAAATGTCGTTCTTTTTGGAACCAACCGAAAACCTTCTCCCCCCCTTCATTCCTTCTTTTTCTTCCTAGAACAAATAAAGAGCTAAAGCCACGAAAATGTGTTTTTGATGATGCAAAAATCGCCAAAACTAGGTTTTAAAGGAGCCAATTCAGAAAAATGTGTTCTTGGAAGAGCAAAACCCACAAAATTCGGTTTTTAAAAGCATAACTTCTTTTTGCAAGACTCTTGCAACACAGTCTTGGTCTTGCGCAAGACTCGTTCGTAAGGTCTTGTAGAAAGTCTTGGTCTTGCATTTCAAGTCTTGGTCTTGCAGCCGTTAGAGAGTCTTGGTCTTGCGTCTTGGTCTTGCTGCAAGAGTCTCGCAAAAAGACCAAGACCATTTTTGCTCATCACCATTGAAAATTCTCGCTTTTTCGACGACTTATGTAGGAAAGCAAGATCATACGCGAGTGCGGAATTTCCTGAAGACGAGCGTTTTTCAATCTCATTGATCGTCTCATTGTATTGATGCGAGGTGAGATAGTGCAGTTTGGATGACTCAAGTTTTTTGGTGAAAAAGGCTAATCTCTCCACGTTTGAAGTGTCTTTATTAATTCGTGACCATCGTTTCGGTCCACTAGAGCTAGACCATCTTCAGACAAAGTTTAGGGCGTAAGAACCACCCTCTTCACACGACTTTCAGTAAAACGAGCAGTGATCACAGGCTAATCCGACAGGCTCATGTGTAGCCTGTGATCACGGCTCGTTTTAGTAAAAGTCATGTGGCGAGAGTGGTTTTTACGCCCTAAACCTTATCTGAAGATGGTATAGTCGACCGAAACCACGGTCACAAATTAAGAAATAAAGACTCTTTAAACATGGAGAGATTACCTCTTTTCACCAAAAAGCTCAAGTCTACGTCTGGTCAATCTCATCTGGAGGGCGGGGGCAATTTCCCCTTAGCAAGGAAGCCTATAGGTTGCTTATTGTGCTGCACTTGGAGCCGTGAGTCTAGTCCAACCCCCCCCCCCCTGTAGCGCTAAAAGGTTGTCGACTTGTGGGAAAAATGTCCACCAGAGTGTGTGAACCGAAAAAGCTCAACAGCGTGCTTTTGTGAAAAATTCTTCTCCCTCACATATTTGGTGTTTTTTCCTCGCTCTCGAAGTACATGTGATTGGTGGAATGCAGGCTTTT